>OV839569.1:50004440-50580774 GCA_929447395.1 Epistrophe grossulariae
CAGTTCATCTTCATTCTCCGAAGGTCTTTAGCCTTCCTCTTTCCTTTTTTTTTTGTATTTGTTTTTTTTTTATGTGTCCCTTGAGTTTTCTTTGTTCGGGTAATCACGTAGGTACTTGCCCACCTGCGTAAGGTTATATATATATATAGTTTCTATTGATAATTTATACAATGCCTACACTAATATGTATCAGCCAAATTTCGCTGTTCATATACAATTTAATCAATTTAAACTAATTTTCTTTAACTTGATAACATCACTAACCCTTGGTATATTTTTATTTCCTTTTGTCTGTCTTTATTTTTAGTTTTAACTTCGCCGCTGATCACACACAAAAACTACTTTTGAATTTTCAAACGGCCACTAATGGCGGTTAAACTGAAAAATTCACACTTTCTTTTCTTTTTTATTTGAATTAGATAATTTTACACTGCACACAATTTGGGCTTTGTGACCGACCTGACTTTTCTCTACCTTGGGTATGAGCTTAATGACGGGCAGTTATCGACCGGCATATAAGACTTCCTTTTACTTTTCCCACACCCACACATCCATCCATCTACCGGTCGTCAACCAAACCGATCATCGAGAGCCGTAATATCACAACAACTATTTGCATTCTACCTATTCTCTCTTATATTTGTTTCCACACTCCCCTCCGAAATCAATCTATACAATTTGGCCGAAATTTCCCTGAATCTCCTATCCTTGAAATAACATCGTCGATCTGAAACTACCTCTTAGGCTCCACTTTTATCGAAAGGTGTGGAACTGAATAGATTCCACATTTTTTTGAAGGTGTCCATAAATCTTATTCCTAGAGTATAATCCTATTTTTTTTCCACAAGGTCTCTGAGATCAAATATGTTGTTATCGCTCTCACGCATTGTACCCCTATCGCGATGACACAACCAACCACTATTTCCATTACTATCCCCTCTACCAACTACTTCAAGAAAAAAATTCTTATTTTCATAACTTAAAGGTGACTTTATTATTGTTTTCTTTTATTTTAATGCTTATTTACAGGTTTTATATAATAGTTTGCTTTTTGTGAAATTGTTCTGAAGTTTTAATTGATTTTCTGTTTAGTTTTCCAGGTGGTATCAGGCAAAGTGAATTTCTTTAGTGGTGGTTTCGTAAGCCAGAGAAAAAAATTATTTAATACAATTTTCGATTTTATCCTATGTCTTTCTTGTTTAGGTGATCGCAACAGTAGGTATGTACTTAACTTAGCACTATCTAATAATTTATAAAAATAAATAGGTAGGTAATTATTTTGCAATTTTTTAAACAAAAAAGTGTAAAGCCCTTATCTAATAAAGAAGGTACCTATTAATTAAAATAAAATTATTTTGTTATTAACATTGATTTCTTATTTAAAAAATAGGTTATTATTTTGAAGAAATTAGTTAGGTAGGTACCTGTTTGCCAGGAGTAGGTATTAGCACGGAACGGGTCGTTATTCTGTATTTAAAAATTCTTTATGACCAAAATTCTGTAAATGGATTGAAAATTCAGTATGAACGTAATTCTGTATTTCATTATTCTGTAAATTTATTATTTTGTATTCCAAAATTCTGTTAATCCAAAATTATGGAATTTATTTATATAATTTTGGAAACTATGTTTTTTCTTTTATTTACAGAATTTTTAACTATTGAAAATTAGTGAAAATTTACTTTTGGTTTTCAATAAATCAATTGATTTCACATCAAACTAAAAATTACCGTTCCCACAAGGTACCTACATGCGTGTAAACTGTTTTGTAATTTAACTATAAATTCACAAGATAAATAACAAGAAATACAGGCGAAATCAAATCAACAAAATTTTTAAAATAAAAAAAAATTACTACATTATTTAGGTATATAATTTTGTTTAAAACCTCCAAATGCGACTCTAAAGTAAATTACGAAACAAACATTTTATAAATTAGGTTGTAAATTATGTTCAAAAATTTAACACATTTGAACATTGAGCTTTCGAACGGAAATAGAAAAAAACCAAAAATCCGTAATGTAATCCATATCACAGTGAATTCTGAAATTTTATCAGCTGTGAAAAAGAATTACAAACTTGAGATGAACACACTTGAAATATAGCAACCTTGCAAGACAATTCCCGCACAGAAATAATGAATATATGCAACGTCGCTTTGATTTGATAATTGATTTTTCACAAAAATTCAAAATCAAAAATAAAAACCCAAGTTTTGCATGAAAATATAGGTATACCTACAATTATACATATCATCAGCAAAAAATCTTTTCGCATAACGATGAGAAATTAAAAAAAAAACGAACACCGTTGTATAAAGTCACACATACATACAAACGTTTTTTTCTATTTTCTCGTCCCTATTCTCGTCGTTGGCATGACGATAAATATTATTTCAGTTATCTCCTTTACTCGCATTATTGTTGTCACAAACAAAATAATACAATCCTCTCGGTCTTACTGTTTGTTCTCGATTCCTTCTTAATACTCTCCACTTTCAAATCAATGCAAATCAAAGGCGACTATAGCGCCGCGTAACGAGTACGCCGAACGTAAAAAAAATCGACTCCATGATAGTACTATAGGTTATATATGCAAAGTGGGAAGTCATGTAACAAAGTAAAATAAGTGAGGTTTAGATGCATTTAAATATATTATAACGGAAAAACATCAAAACATACTCATCTCTTTTGTTTTATTTTTTTAATTAATTCAATACTGGCATACAGGTCGCCCCACTGTGCGATATAAGATTAATGTTTAAATGAATATACAAAAGAAGTAAATAATTATTGTCAAGTATCAAGTGTAATAATAACAATAATGAATTATAATCATGTAAGCCAAATTGTACTAGTTTAAAGTTCTTACCTTCATTCTGAGTACATCAGAATTGTTTATTTTTTTCTATATTTAAAAGATTTATTAACACACGTTTATTAATACACCAATCCGGGAAATTTCTGTCTTTTCCTAAAATTCATCTACAATTTTTTGGTTTTATTTTTGAAAAATATGTACTTACTCACAGGAAGAAAACTTTTTTGAAAAAAATTCCAAAATGTGTAAGTACTAAGTAGGTATACACGCGAAAAAATATTACAAAACATATGGCCTGAAACAGTTGGCGCGCAGTGTACTTACTTACACATAAACTTTTCTCTTAGACCTAACCACCTACAAAGCAACGCATTGTTTATATATTAGATGTATCCTAGCAACTTAAACTATCGTTTTAAAGAATCCAATTCCCAGACAGTAAAAAAAACTTCTATATTATTACGTTACCCGTTGTAAAGCCTTTCCTTGACGTTTTTGTTAATATATTGATTTTAGTCACATTTCAGTCACCACAGAAAGTAAAACTATGAATCCTGAGGCGAATGTGTTCCTCGTAGTAAACCTTGGATGTGAAATGCTATACGTTATTGACCAAAGGCTTAAAGCCCAACAAATTTCTGAGGGAAAGTCAACAGAAGGTACAAACAATAACTTAACTAACGCCCATTATTCAATATAATATTTATGGTTCTTACAGTGTTGCGTGATATAACAAGTTTCCTTTTGGATCCTAAATTAATAGAACGGTTGATCATTGGAAGTCAACAACAAAAGAGTTTAATGAGAGTAGAACATTGTAAATTTATGCTGGCTGACATTGCTTGCTGTTCGTTGATGCAACTAGATGATACATCAATGGGAAAACTTTGGAATCTGATGACAATGATATTTAAATGGCAAATGTTTGTCACTAAACATCCACAACACTTACTGGACATAACGTTTCGTCATTTAGATGGTGTAGGAAATATGAATCCTGAAGTGAAAAAGTCTTTTCTAGTGGATTATACAAAGAATACACTTCTAGATTTTTGGAATTGCAGCGGTGAAACTATTCAACTCGGAGTTTACATAACTATTAAAAGCTGGTTAGAATGTTTCAATGTTAAGATTTCACTCCTGCTGCGACTAGGGTTCCAAGCAATGGATTCTAGTTTTTACAAAAAACCCAAAGAGAATTATTTTGAAGAGTTTGCCAGTCAAACTGGGGACAATATTTATATGAAAAGTATGGAAATCGCTGCAACTCTAAGAGGAAGACAGGATGAAGCTAAAAACAAAAGCATAGATAATTTTCAAGCCCAACTGAATGTTTTAAGTTCTATTCCCCAGCAGACAAAGAAAAATATATTCTTTGATGATGTCCAGATAGAAGTGGAAGCAGCATCATCAAAAGAAACTTCGGCGACGTTTGTACAATTGAGACCACTTTATAATCCTTTGAGTAGTTCGTGGGAAGATTTTGTTGCACTCAGAGGAATTCAGGGGAGTTCGTCGTCGGCAGATGGCGAGCAAAAAGATTATCAAACGGTATTGTCAAAGAAAACCTAATGAATATTTTATTTGTAAGCAATTATAAGAATTCAACAGCTGCATTCTGCAGCAATTTAAAATGTTTTTTTTTTTTTTTATTTGCACTGAAGTAATAATAAAAGATTGTTAGACTTTTATTATTTTGTGTGTCCAATTTAATACAGCGTGTTTTTTGTAAGCCCGGGGGAAATTGGACAAAAAAACGACTTCTCACAGTGGTAAAAATGGCCAATTTAACATTCCATAAGTCCTAGAAAAAATCGCCGAAAATAATTTAAATTTTTAATAAATTTAAAATTATCTTTAAGATTATGTAGGGGAGACCGGGGACAAAAGTAACACGTCATGAATGATGAAAGTAACGAGCCCATTCACAGCCTCAATAAATGTGTTGATGCATTTTCTTGTATGCAGATTTGTAAACAACTTAACTCTTCTCTTTACTTGCCAGTTGTCGTCGATTGGTTGTGAGATGGGCAAGTGCCAAAAGGGATTAACTCTCAGTATTTTAAGACAAGTTTCTACCCGAGCATTCTTTAATCATGTCGATTATGGAATCCGCAAAACAAGATAAGTAGTGATTACTGATTTGCAGTGCAGTTCCCTAAGTATTCATGAAAAGAAAAGAGAACACTGCGGATCCAGTATTGCGTATTTCATAATCCACATGAATATATTCCTTTGTTATAGCTGGTTATCATTTAAAAACATCTAATAATCTGAATAAATTATTCACATTTTTTCGAAAAATGGGGGCATGTGGACAAAAGTAACCGGGATGAAAGTAACAAGTTAATTTCATCCAAAAATTTGTTAAGATGTTTATTTGAAAGTTATCATGTGTTTTTCGTAATTAGAAGCCCCCGTACGCATGTACATGTAAGAAGTACTATTCAAGGAACGATTGGCACTTCTATTTATAAACATATTATTTAAACAATAAGTCAAAGGCTCCTCTTTCATCTCTAACTACTGTGAATCATCAATTCCCTAGTCAAAATAATATAATAAACGAAACCCATAATAAGGTATGAATAATTAGTGTTAACTTCGTGTTGCCTTGACGTTTTTGTTAATATATTGATTTTAGTCACATTTCAGTCACCACAGAAAGTAAAACTATGAATCCTGAGGCGAATGTGTTCCTCGTAGTAAACCTTGGATGTGAAATGCTATACGTTATTGACCAAAGGCTTAAAGCCCAACAAATCTCTGAGGGAAAGTCAACAGAAGGTACAAACAATAACTTAATTAACGCCCATTATTCAACATAATATTTATGGTTCTTACAGTGTTGCGTGATATAACAAGTTTCCTTTTGGATCCTAAATTAATAGGACGGTTGATCATTGGAAGTCAACAACAAAAGAGTTTAATCAGAGTAGAACATTGTAAATTTATGCTGGCTGACATTGCTTGCTGATCGTTGATGCAACTAGATGATACATCAATGGGAAAACTTTGGAATCTGATGACAATGATATTTAAATGGCAAATGTTTGTCACTAAACATCCACAACACTTACTGGACATAACGTTTCGTCATTTAGATGGTGTAGGAAATATGAATCCTGAAGTGAAAATGTCTATTCTAGTGGATTATACAAAGAATACACTTCTAGATTTTTGGAATTGCAGCGGTGAAACTATTCAACTCGGAGTTTACATAACTATTAAAAGCTGGTTAGAATGTTTCAATGTTAAGATTTCACTCCTGCTGCGACTAGGGTTCCAACTCCAAGCAATGGATTCTAGTTTTTACAAAAAACCCAAAGAGAATTATTTTGAAGAGTTTGCCAGTCAAACTGGGGACAATATTTATATGAAAAGTATGGAAATCGCTGCAACTCTAAGAGGAAGACAGGATGAAGCTAAAAACAAAAGCATAGATAATTTTCAAGCCCAACTGAATGTTTTAAGTTCTATTCCCCAGCAGACAAAGAAAAATATATTCTTTGATGATGTCCAGATAGAAGTGGAAGCAGCATCATCAAAAGAAACTTCGGCGACGTTTGTACAATTGAGACCACTTTATAATCCTTTGAGTAGTTCGTGGGAAGATTTTGTTGCACTCAGAAGAATTCAGGGGAGTTCGTCGTCGGCAGATGGCGAGCAAAAAGATTATCAAACGGTATTGTCAAAGAAAACCTAATGAATATTTTATTTGTAAGCAATTATAAGAATTCAACAGCTGCATTCTGCATCAATTTTAAATGTTTTTTTTTTTTTTTAATTTTGCACTGAAGTAATAATAAAAGATTGTTAGACTTTTATTATTTTGTGTGTCCAATTTAATACAGCGTGTTTTTTGTAAGCCCGGGGGAAATTGGACAAAAAAACGACTTCTCGCAGTGGTAAAAATGGCCAATTTAACATTCCATAAAACCTAGAAAAATCGCCGAAAATAATTTAAATTTTTAATAAATTTAAAATTATCTTTAAGATTATGTAGGGGAGACCGGGGACAAAAATAACACGTCATGAATGATGAAAGTAACGAGCCCATTCACAGCCTCAATAAATGTGTTGAAGCATTTTCTTGTATGCAGATTTGTAAACAACTTAACTCTTCTCTTTACTAGCCAGTTGTCGTCGATTGGTCGTGAGATGGGCAAGTGCCAAAAGGGATTAACTCTCAGTATTTTAAGACAAGTTTCTACCCCAGCATTCTTTAATCATGTCGATTATGGAATCCGCAATACAAGATCCGTAGTGATTACTGATTTGCAGTGCAGTTCCCTAATTATTCATGAAAAGAAAAGAGAACACTGCGGATCCAGTATTGCGTATTTCATAATCGACATGAATATATTCCTTTGTTATAGTTGGTTATCATTTAAAAAAATTTAATAATCTGAATAAATTATTCACATTTTTTCGAAAAATGGGGGCATGTGGACAAAAGTAACCGGGATGAAAGTAACAAGTTAATTTCATCCAAAAATTTGTTAAGATGTTTATTTGAAAGTTATCATGTGTTTTTCGTAATTAGAAGCCCCCGTACGCATGTACATGTAAGAAGAACTATTCAAGGAACGATTGACACTTCTATTTATAAACATATTATTTAAACAATAAGTCAAAGGCTCCTCTTTCATCTCTAACTACTGTGAATCATCAATTCCCTAGTCAAAATAATATAATAAACGAAACCCATAATAAGGTATGAAAAATTAGTGTTAACTTCGTGTTGCTTTCGTCCTATAGGACGACTTATAGGACGAAAGTAACAAGGGAAGAATCTTGGAAAAATGATAACAGCTATGTGGCCCGTTCTTTTTCTATAAAATGTTAACTACTGTTGTTGTGTCAAAAAAAAATGTTAAAATGTCATTGTTAAAAGTGTTACACTGTGTAAGATTTCATTTAGGAACAACCAATATTGTTAAAAAACATTGTTGATCTGTCAATCGGAAGGGGTTGAAAAAAATTAAAACACATTTGGAATGCATAAATCAAAGACATTTTTTGATTGCATGAAATTTTATTAGACTATTATGATCACTTAAATCATTAAATGCATATCTACAATATTTAAAATAAATTCACATTAACTTTATTTTCGTACAAAATCGAATCATTAACAAAATGCATAGAATTTTTTTTCCATTCATAATGGACACAAATTCCTCTGTAAAAAATTTACCGAATTGAAAGATTAAACATTTAAAAAACAACAAAATTCATCACAAAATAACTGAAAACAATTGCAAAACTCAAAATCCAGAAACATATTAATTATGTTGAAAAGAAATACAAAAATTAAAATAATTCCAAATCGAAAGAACGAAAAGTAAACGAAAGACATAAACACATTTCCAAATTCAGCTGCTTTTGACAGATCAACACTTCAATTCATATCAAGGAGGTGAGTTGAAAATTGTTAGAAAGTGTAACACTCTGACACTTCAACACTGAATTTAGGAACGATTTAATGACGTCATAATGTTACAGAGTGTTACACTTTTCCATTTAGGAACGACCGAAGTTAACAAAAGTGAAACAATAGTTAACATTTTCTAGAAAAAGAACGCACCAATTTGAATTCATTATTTTATTAAAACTTTACTTCATCAGTTTCTAGATAAATAACCCAAGGTGGCATATTTCGTTTTCATGTTATTCCTACAAACGAAAGAGCAGGAACCTCAAAAGTAAAAAATGTTACTTTTGTTAGATAATTATTAATATAAATAAAAGAAAGTTGTTAAAATTGTAAATTCACTTTAATTAAAACAATCAAAATTGCCGAGGACTTCTTCTCACAATGATCTCTTAGACCCTGTTTAGATTGGGAAGATTGAGTCCGGACTGGTGAGTGCCATCGTGTTTACAATTGAAACTTTGAGGCGCCTCAAAATACATTGAAAAAACAACAATTTCAACATTTCACACATTGAAACAGCAACAAAGTAGACTCATGAGTCCGGTTGTTATGTTTTATTCGTGCCTCACCAGATTCCTTACCCCACACTTCTCTTGTCTACGAACTGCCGTGATACCGGCCTCAATCTTCCCAATCTAAACAGCGTCTTAGGTCGGTATTCACCAAGCACTCATAAGTTATGAGCTTCATAAACCTATTCACCAAGAATAGGTTTATGAGTGGTCCCGACTACTCATAACTTATGAGTGCTCTCTTCGAAAAATATTCCGACATTTTCGAAACTACTCTCACAACCATCGCTACCATCCCATCTACCGAAAAAAATTTTGATTTTAAAGTTTTGGAGTGCCTGGTTGACAGAGAGTGGCTCTCTTTTTCGAAATTCGAAACATATTTATGAGTGGTTGGTGAATACCCCAAAGTTATGAGCCTCATAAACTTATGAGGCTCATATGAGTGCTTAGTGAATACAGGCCTTAGTGAATAATAATTTGTTTCGTCGTATCGTTCTTGTGTTTCGTTCGTTTGTCTATGTATTCGCATGTATCTGTTTCTTGGTTCGTTAAGTGTAGTTCTTTTTGACGACTCTATATTTATTGCTTTCATTCGGCCTCTCCTGAGCGTTGTAGGTCCTCCAACAACTGAATACGCCTATCGACTTCATCTCTTCGCTCATAGCATTGAGCGAAGAGATAAAGTTGATTCTTCAGGATTCATAGCATTGTAGTTCTTCATCTTATCAACAGCAATTACTCCTTCAAAAGCTTTTTGGGATACTTGATGCCCGGGAATATCTGCTACTATTTAGCGGTCGTTTGGAAACACCTTGGTGACTATATATGGTCCTCGATATTTTGCTTCTAATTTTCTCGAATTTTACGGGTTAGAAGTACAAGGTCACCAACATTGTATTTTTTCACACATCGTTTTGAGTTGTACCGTTTTTCGTGTATCTCTTGGTTTTACTGATTTTATCTAGTGCCGTTGTACGTTGGTTAGCGGCATTGGATTCTACAATCAACCATTCACGAGCCTGGTCGTTTAAAATGTCGCCATTATATCGTCACCTGAATGCAAGAAGCAGCTAACTCAATTTTCGAATTTTTGAGAAAGTCGCAAAAAACTTTTTGGCCTCTTTTTTAGACTCCATTTTTTGCATGATAGTATACTGATAAAATAATAACACCATATTTTGTCTGCGCTACTGGTTGTAGTAAAGGTTACAATTTTCGATGCGAATCGATTCAAAGTAGCAAAAACCCAAACATCTCAAAAATTTAAAAAATCGAGTTAGCTGGTTCTTGCATTCAGGTGACGATATCCTCTTGGCAGGAAGTTAAAAAGAAGTTGAAATGGAGTTTCACGAGTTGTTCGATGAATTGTAGTATTTATACCATACTGTACTCGTCCTAGATTTAGATCCCAATCTGTACCATCTGAATCAGTAGACATCATAACAATCGAAACCCAAGTAACATTTTTAGTCGTTTAAAAGCATTAACAGCACTTCCAGAGCTAATCTTAAAGCTCGTTTGTTTGAGAAGTAGCTCTAGATACACCTTTAGAGCTAACGTGTACCTCACTTGCAGCTAATTCATTTAGTTTGAGAGCTCTTATTAATTGTTCTTGAGAAGCTTGTTATTAGCGGCGAGAGACTCTGAAGGTACATACATGGTATATAATTAAAAAAAAACTACTTTGGAAAATTTAGTTTGAATTGGTATGAGTAATATTTAGGTACTTATGATAAAAAATATAAATACATGCACGCTTTAATAAATATGAATCGTTTGAAAGTATCTATGTCTAATGAATAATTTTAAGATACGCAAATTATAATTTCCTACGAAAATAAATAATAGAAGAAGTTAATATTTGTCGGTTAAATGTTAGCGAATTTTATGTGCGAATTAAATTTTTTCACAAACGTATTGCCGGCACTTTGCTTAATTAAAGCGAGCCTTCGAAATTCAGAATATTAAGCTACCAAATAAAAAAAAATAGTAGAAAAATTAAAAATTCTAAAAAATAATTTTTTGAAATTCATTTTGAAAAAAATGTAATTTCGTGGGTTTTTAAGTGAGAGCGGATACAGATATTTCTTTTCTTAATTGAATAAAACCAAATATTGCATTAATTTTCTTTCTCGCCGCCATATTGTCAAATCGCTATATTTTGTATTGTTCTAGAGCTGCGATTTTAATTACTTTTGATATCGAGCTCTTATACCAATTAAGATTTGCTCTCTGTAATTCTGAAGCTACTTTTAACAAGATGGCATTTTTCTGGTTTTATATTTTTTTAATGAAATAAAAACGGTGTTTCAGAAATTGAAAGTTACGGGAAGTGGATAATTAATAAAAAAAAATGTTTTTATGAACGAAGATTTTTATTTCAAGAATATTTTATTCCAAAACTGTATTTTAGAACCTCGGAATTTTTTGTATGTATCTACGTAATAAAAGTCTGAAAGCTTATTTTTACAAACGAAATTGTCATCAAATAAAGTGTTTATAACTCGCCCGCCATTTGTAAAAAACACTCCTTTTAATAACGAATGTGACGAGAACGACTCATCATGCAGAGTGAAATGAATTAAATTATTTTAAACTGGTTTAATTTTTCTTGTTTAAATAATTATTTTCTTTGTATTCTAGTATGGAAAACCCTATAACATGTGTGCTAGAGAATTTTTTAGAGAGGTTCCATATACAGCTTTATATCCACTCTGTTAAAGAATTTATTTAAAACTTGAAAATGCGCATGCGCTTCACGACGTATTTGTGTGCAAATATAGTGATTCAACTCCACAGTCGTTTTTTGTGTAGCTCAATAAATGCTATGTTTGACATTTCAGAAGTTCATGCCCTATTATTTTGGACTTGTGTTGTTAGCAGCTCTACAATGTCTCAAAATTTTTTGAAATTGAGAGTTTGCTCGTTAGTAGATGTATGAATAGTTTATGGAGCATATCGAAGCGTTATAAAGTTAATGGAGCTAAAAGTGTTCTTAAATTTCAATTATGGAGCAATTTTTTTTTAATTCAACAACCCACTTTAACTGCTCATCTTGTTTTTTAAAAAGTTTACTGTCCTGAAGAACGAATTTCTTTCGAATCTGCTTGTCATCGGCACTGCATTCTTTGACATTTGACAACGACATTAATAATTTAAACGCCTTGAGTTGTGAAATTCCCATTTCAAATGTAACATCACTCCGCAACATGTCAGATAGTGGCGCAGCAACTAACGTAAAATTTTGGATAAAACGAATAAAATAGCTACAGAGTCCGAGAAACGATTGAAATTGCTTTTTATTTTTAGGCACTGGAAAATTATCGATGGCTTTTGTTTTTAAATTATTGATGCCGATAGTTCCATCCTTGATGACAAATCCTAGGTATTCAACAATGTCCAACAAAAAACTAAATTTGTCCAAACGAAGTTACAGCTTGTATAATTTCTTTCGTTTTAGAACCTCCTTCAATATGTCGATATTCTCGTCGACAGATCTCGTAGCTATTAGTAGGTGTGCTATTAGTCAAGCCAAAGGGAATCTTGACATACTCATACTGGCCATCAGGAACGACAAATGAAGTGTATTTTATGGAATTTTCTTCGACGTCATCGTGGTGAAAGCCATTTCGCAGATCTAAACAGATAAAAACTGTACAGCCGTGAAGATTCGCAATAAGGTCGTCTATGAGTGGCAACGTGGGAAATGGTCCCTTACTGTTTTTGCGTTCAGGGCTCTATAGTCGACACAAACCCTGATATCTCCAGTCTTCTTACGAACGATCACCACTGGACTTGTATATTCTGATATACGAGGACGTATAACTACTTTCTGCTGCAGCTCATCAATGACTTTCGCCAACTCGTCCCGTTCAATATAAGAAAATTGTCGCTGTGTTGATGATATTGGTATGTCGTCTCTTAGGTTAATCTTCATTTTGTGAGGTAAATCCAGAAATTCTTTCACATTGTCAGCTAAATATTCGTCTCGAAGTAACTTCTGCATTTTGTTCACAAGCTGGTTCAACTTTAGGGTTGATTCTAATTTCCACATCACTCGGCTTGACTTCTATTCCCATCTACTCAGACTCAAATGGTTAATTTGACTGCTCGTTACTTTCGAAGACTAAACATTCTCCATTAAAACTCCATCGAATTGTGTTCAAAAAGTCTTGTCCAAGAATGGCATCCTCTGTTATGGCTGATGTTGGGACAATTACAAATTCCAGTTTGTATTCGTTTCCGCCAGTTTGAACTTAGGTTTCGAATGCTGAATTGCATACCACTTTTGTTTGGTTTAGACCTACCAGTCAACAAGATATCGTTTTGATGATCACGATGCCTGCTACTACGTCTTCACGAATGAGATTTTTGGAACTTCCTGTATCTACCAAAGCACTAATAAATTTCCCATCAATAACGACTAGCTTTCGATAATTGTCAGAGGGAACGCCCAAGGAGCATGTTTCATTCTGCTGAGTTACCAGACCAGTGTCCGTAGCTTCGACATTTAAAGCAAAGTGGTTGACCATTCATGTTTCGATCTGGAAGACGTTGACTTTGTCTTCCATTTAATTCATTAGTTTGTTGTAAAACTCTGTTCCTCGCCGCAAATTCACCATCTCGTCCCGACATCCACTGGCGCCTTCCATCGTTTACTTTTTTTTTGATATTGTTCACTACGGCCAAAGATATTTACATTCGCTGAATAATTCAACTGCAACACTGTGATGTTCATCGTTTTTATCCATTTAGTAAAATCTGTCAGAGTCAGTTTATTGATTTGTTGTGCAACAATGTGAGATCCCCACTGTAATGCAATAAAAGGTGGTAACTTGTCAATAAAAATAGGCAATAATACAGAGCACTGATTGACATTCATGTTTCCACATATAACACTGGAGTATATTCCTCGAACAGCATTTGTATATTTAATAAACTCTGACCAGTCGTTTACTAATGGCAATTGCAATGCCTCATTACGGAAACATTGAGCTAACATCTCAGGCCGAATAAAGTTATCTTTCAATAACTCGATAATTTCTTCAGGGTCCTCACTTGGCATTAACATGATTCGTACTGATTCAAAAACTGGTCCGAAGAGTGCTTTTCGTATCCTTGCTATATTTTCTTGAGCTGAGAATCCACACAACATAGTAGACTGCCTAAAATCTCTTATAAAAGTTAGCCACCCAAAGGTATTGCCACCAAATCGTGTCAGTTCGGTGCTCGCTGACTGCCGGGCTAAAAGTTGTGACATTGTTATTTGTAAGTCAGGGACATCATGGGACTTAATTGAACCATGTGCAACTCACTCGGATACATCTTCTTGCTTTTGTTTCGAATCTTCAGAAATTTCGCTCACATCTTCCTCCTCTTCGTCTTCGCTTAGCTCTAATTCAAGGAGTTTTCTTCTTAGTTCCAGCTTCAACAATTCCTTGCGGATGGAGTGTTTAGAACTCTTTGATGATTTTGATTTTCTCCGCGCTACTGCCGATTTAAATACTTCTGGTTTCGTAATGGTGCTTATTAATTCAATTAATTTTGACTTCAATGCGTCAATGTTCACATCGAAAACTTTAAAAATATTCCCCATTTGCTGCACCTAATGTTGGTGAATGTGCCAAGAATTTGTCTGCACAAAACATTGTTTTTTTTCTGGATCGTTCCAGCCTGTAAATTTGAGAATTTTTCGTACAATGTACTCACGTGAACCTTTGGAAGTTTTGAGAAAAAGTGCATTATAAATTTTTCCCAAGATCTCATCATCAACATCTGAGATTTGGTCCACAAAATCCTCGAATTTTGTTTGTAAATCCATTTTTGGGGTGGCGTCTCTTTTTAATTTAAAACGGCGGTTATCGATCAAGTTTTTTTTTTTTTTTATTTGTCTCGTCTCGTCTCTTACTTTGCACTTCACAAGGGAGATTTTTTTTGCGAATTGTTCTTTATTTTTGACTTTCTAATGAAAATAACTGGGTGAAACGCTGGATTTGTATCCCACTTCTGAATTTTGTTAGATATTATTATTATTTTCAAAAATATAAGTTAGTAGATGGAAATAAAATGAAAACGCAATGCCAATTTAAAGTTTTTTTTCCGTTGTGTCTTTTCAAAGAGTGAAATATTTTGTATTTATTTTTCTTATTTTTTTTTGAAAAAACATAATGCAGGTTCCTAATATTAAAATAATTTAAATGTTTTTTTTTTATAAAAAAAAAAACAGAATAACATAATTGTAGCTAAACATGGAGCCCGAGAGAATTTTTTGTTCTAAGTTTTTTTTTGTTAATAAAACTAACGATGTATACAAATAATACATCTGTAAATAAAGTTAAAAATAACGTAGGTATGCTTTTTTTGCTAAATAAATTTAATAAGTGTTATATCAACAATATCATGCCGATTATGGAAACCGCTATATTTTATTCCCGGGGAGTCTACTCGATCCGCAAGGAATCCGCATCCGCAACTAATTCGATTAGAGAATCCCCCGTATGAACTGTAATATTGATCCGCAAAACTAACTTATCATTTCCAAAACTGCCTTCCGTCTGATGTCATTTGTTGACATATCGATTCAAATGTCATAAAAAAATAAACAATTAAAAGTGAAAGGTTTATGTTATATTTTTCTAAGTAAACAAAATAAAAGTGACATTCAATAATTTTATAGAAAAATAAAGGATTCTATCGGATTCTACATGATTAATGAATCATCTAGTGTTAGACAACAAAGAATGGAATTGAGATTCAAAGCGTCAAGAATTTTCGACCTGCCCGATGCTTTGTAAGTTAAATTTTACCTGTGTTTAATCAAACGTTTTAAATTATTGTTATAGTGCAAAAAAGTTGAATGCATCTTTTAAAAGCATCAATATCAGGATTAGATTCCAAAAAGGTACAAACCAACTTTTTAGTACGTACCGTTCGACAGAGACACACCAAACCCTTTTTGAATTTTTTCTCAGTTTTTCATTCATTCAACAGCATACATAGATGTACTTAACGAGCGAATTTCTTTAATACCGCGGTGCTTCTTTTTAAAGGACCAGTAGCAGATTCCAAAAAAGTAATAACCCACTTTGTAGCACGTACCGTTGGACAGAGACACACCAAACCCTTTTTCTTTTTTTCGGAACGCCGAAGGCTTCTGTCTGCGGAACACCCTCAACACAGTCCCCCAGACATACCAGCTGGATCACATATTCTTCGAGTAGTGTGAAGTGTTGCTCCCCATAAGCTCTACCACCCGGCGCATTTATTGAACGCTTGTTTTGAGACAGTTTTTTTTATGGCGGACTTCAAGTCTGACCAAACCTACACATGTATATAAAATTAAAGAACCATACAGTATTTTTTCTTTATTCAATTGTTTTCATTATTTACCTTTTTCCACTCCGAAACTTCCTTTATAGGAGGACCAAGCGTATTTAAGGCTTCAGTTAAATTTCCCCATAACTCTTGTACTATCTCTGGAGATTTTTTGGTGAAGTTTTTGGCGATATCCGGTTGGCTCTTCATTCGCTCCACCATCTCCTGAAACTGCCGACGATTTGTTGTTTTTTTTTCTACAAAGAAAAATATTAATTGTGAACTTAAACTTATTTTGTATACCTACGTCTTATTGCTCGCCATGTTTTTGGTTGCTCACAAAAACTTCTTTTTAGTTCTTTCCGCGACACTTTTGATTCGGATTTGAAACGTCAAAAGTTATATGGAGAGCGGATGCGTTTCGTTTTCGGTAATCTACAAGCTTCAAACTATGTTATCGACATTTCTATAGTTTTTGAACAGCGGATTCTCTGGGTTGGGTACGAAATCCCGCAGAACAAAATCCCGCGTAACTAAATCCCGCCGAACAAAATCCCGCCACACAAAATCTCGTAGTTTCACTACTAATGCGATAGCTCTGTATTTTTGTTTCAGATCCATATGAAATGGTAACTCAAATTTATGAGAATCACGGAGAACGAAGTTTCCTACTATTTTGGTTTGCAGAAGACCGCACTGGCTTAGGCTCCTCCTCCTTTTTAAAAAAGTATATAAGCAGGATTCTTTCGAAAATAAAATCAGTCAGCAACAGTCATTCAGAGAGAACAGACGTGAGCGGACAACTACTAGTAGACACAAAACCACCACCGACATACACAACAAAAGGGTTGAGCAAAGGACTACCTGCGCACTACCTGCCATTCAGTAAAGGATTTTCCCAATGCGGATTATCCTTTTTTTATTTCTTTATTTTCAAAATTAAATTTAACTAATCCTTTCTAATCCACAGCAAATATACCATTTCTTGGAAATCCCAGTATGGGTAAATCCGAGAAGAGGAAGAGCGACGTTAAAAAGGCTTATGAGTCTTTGAAAAGGCAGATATCAAGGTACACGGGAAAGAATTCCTAGTATCAATGCACGCCAAGCTTAGCGACATCGACCACCTATACGAAGACAACAGAGAAGAAAACATGTACATCCATGAGGAAGCCGCCAATGAAGAAGAAACGGTGTCAGACAACGAGGAGGAATCTACTCTCCAAGAAGAAAGGGAAGAAACCTCAGAAGACGCCGAAGACAACGAAAACATGGTCGACCTTGACTCCGATTATGAAGAGAATTTCCAAGTAGTTTAGCGACAAAAAAGGAAACCTTCACCACCAACATCACCAAAAAAGGAGCCTTCATCCAAGAAGGCAGCCATCAAGGATGGAAATCCACCTTCCAAGGACGAAGCTACAAACAAGCCCACCAACATCCAGAAAGAAGTCACTGCTCGCCAACCAGCCAGCAACAGTGGTCCAACAGCTGCAGAACCTCGATCTACCTTGATGCCGCCGATTGTTTGCTTCGGACTCAATGTGGCCACCATTAGCAAGGTCCTGAAAGAACAAGGAATTAACTTCAGGATTCACAACATCAACCATAACAAGTCAGTTATCACAACAAGGACGAAGTATGACCACCAGAAAATCCGTGAATTACTAAAGAAGGGAAACACGGAGTTTAACACATACACGGCAAAAGAAGATAAGAAGAAGCTGCTTGTCCTCAAAGGAATTCATCACAGCCACGACGCTACTGAAATCAAAGACGAGCTACTAAGAGAGGGAGTCCCAGCGTTGGCAGTTAGCCCATTCAAGTCTACTAAAAGATGTAACAACTTCGTGGTTGAAGTGGAAAGGACTGCGGACATTCCTTCCATATACACAAAAACTCTGCTTATGAACCAAAAGGTCTATTGGGAGAAGTTTAAGAGTACCAGCATCTCACAGTGCAAGAACTGCCAAAAATTCGGCCATGTTGCTAGCAACTGTGGAATGAAGTACAGGTGCGTCAAGTGCAAAGATGACCATCTCCCAGGCCAATGCACAAAGACAACAAACAGCATCACCGACGACAAAGTTTACTGTGTAAACTGCCAGCAGACTGGACATCCTGCAAGCTACAACGGATGCCCTATGAGAAAGAAGAAGATGGCCGAGAAGGCAAAATCAGCAGCTCAAAAACAGGAGAAACACATTTGCAGAGCAGTCAGCAACTAAGGCTATTGTAAGCGGAATCTCTTACGCCAACGTCGCAGCAGCAGTCGGACCAGCCTCTAAACCCGTGGGAACAAAGAAGCCAGTACAAAAGCAAGCATGCAAGCCCTCAACATCACTTCCAACACCAAAAGCATCACAGAAGCCTGAAGGATCAAAGACAGCTCATCCACACAAAACACCAACAACCAACAAACTGATTCAGAAAGGATCTACGTCATTCAATATCTTTGAGGATACTGAAAGACTGTTCGGAACTGATCTCTTCTCTCTTCTTCAGAAGGCGAAGAAAGCAGTTCCAAGCAACTACGGTTTCTTGAACGATAGAGAAAAGACAATGATATTGGGTAGACTAATATTTGAATTATGTATATAAAAACCCACCTCTCAATCATTACATATAACGTTAATTCTATTTACTCCACAGCGAAACGAACTTCTTTAGCATTATTTCTAAAATTAAAAAAACCCGACATTATTTTCTTTCAGGAAACCAACATCACAGCCAGGAACAACTTCAAGCCAAAAGGATACAAGTCCTACAGAGAGGACAAAACAACGGATGGCAGAGGAACAGCAATCTTTCTCAAATCGGAACTCAGGAGCGAGCAGACACAGATAACTGGACTTAGATGTATGGAAACAACAGCAGTCATCACCAAACTGAACGAGTCTAAGACACTTCTACTCGTCTCAGTTTACAACAAGTGCAACTCAACAAAAAGCGACATCCAACACGACCTCGAAATCATCAACAACATGGCGAATCAGCATACCTGTTGTGTTATCGGAGGAGACTTCAACGGTCGGCACCCCCTCTGGTTGGACACCGCTGAATCCCCACAAGGGAAAGCAATTGTAGACTGGTTACAGCGAAATCCTGAACATCACTCCCTGGTTGTGGTATCACACCCGAAACCAACCTAGTAGTATTTTTAGTTATAAGAATAATTTTCTTTTAAAATCTGTTTGATAATGTTAAAATGCTACTAGGTGTCAAGTTTGATAAAAATCGACTAATAGTGTTTTCGTTTAGTAAATGGTAATCTGGAAGAATTTTTCGGAGCTCCCCTATCAGGAATGTCAAACGAACAGTTTGTGCTTTTTTTGATTCTAAAGTTTGTTTTTCATTGTATTTGTGAATCGCCATTTTAATTTTTTTTTTTTTTTTTCATTATTTGTAAATATATGGCAACACTGATTTGGAAGATTTTGATTCTTTTTCCGAATAAAATTGAGAGTTTACTGGCCTTATTTATTAGATCTTTTCCTAGTTAGACAGTGTCTAAATAATTCAAAATAGTTCGATATAGTTGGTAATAAGCTTTTTTGATTAAATTAAATGTTACATAAGCTAAGGTTTAAGGAAGATAGCTCTTAAACATCAAATAAAAATGTTTATCTTTGTCTTGGACAGCTGTCCAAAGTTAGATAACGTTTATAAATACGACCGTACAAGTTTAGATAATACAATATGTTCCAAAAAAGTAAATACAATTTTACATATGAAGGTACTTTCTTTATAAATGCACTATTGTTTTGAATAACAAAAAATTATATTTCACGGTTTTGATGTTAAAAGTTTTCATATGTGACTGTGAGCGCTTCTACTTCTGATTCTTTTTTAATATCCAGATTCGATTTTCTTTTCAGAAGAAGAACTGTTATTTAGTGCCAAACGAACGATTTCAGAAGCATTCGCAAATGCTTCTGGACGCTTCCGGACGACCAAACGAAAACGCATTTGTTAAAAATCCATTAAGATTTTTTTTTTTTAAATCAACACTCTAACACTTTTTTCTCTCATAATATGTATGTCCCACTAAACAGAATATGCTCTATTAGCAGATGAATTAAGAAATCCAAAATACGGGTCAAATTACATTTGTAAGTGGACTTTATGTTTTTAAAAGTTTCTCTTAATAGTTTCTTAAAAGATTTTAGTAACATCATTCCAAGAACAGACATCAAAGTACTCGCAGAGTGCGATGAAAGTGAATCAGTCCGAGAGGTCAAAGAGATTTACGCGTAGGAAAATAGATTTGGACTCACACAGAGGTAGTCATCTGTGTGAATCCAAATCTATTTGCCTTAAACATTCCAACTTGCCTGAATCGTCTCACATGGAAACCGGAGGCTTTTAGTAGGAGTGTACAGGGAATCACTTCTGTGCTTCTTTCGTTAAAGATGAATCCGGTGATACGTTATCGAGCTGGTATAGCATCCCAGCACAAACATTAGCTAAACAGACTACTAAAGAATCATCATTGTTTGATTTCCGAACTTATGAAAATGGAGCACCACCACCATTGTTCTTAATTCTCGACCACATTTGTGTCGTCTGAATCAGACTCAGGCGCGTGGCTGGTCGGAGCAATTTTGATTGATTTTTTATAAAAATTTCTTGAAGCCTAGGGGAGGTTAATGAATCCACGCGGGGACGTAGCGCGGCCGCCGAATCCTAGGGAGCTAGTTAGGAAGGAATAAAGAGCCCGAAGGAGTAAACTTAATGCACATAAACACTGGGCGGTAGCCAATACGAGGACGGAGCAGCGTGTTCCGGTAGCGCTAGCTCTTGAAATCGAATATCCAGTTTCTTAATTTTTTTTTATTCTTTTTGGTACGTATACACCTAATTTTGCGCAAAAAAAAATTAAGTTTTTTATGATTATTTAAAAAAATTTCGCGGAAAAGTTGAAAATTTGTGTTGTACTGCAACACAATACACAAATAAATTTTGAGGTTATGAGATAAATTTGTCATTTATGTTTTGTTATACTGTTATATTTTAGAACAGTTAAAAAGAGTAAATGTACCTTGCCACTGTTAAATTCTTCAAAAGGATTCAAGTTTTTTGTATGGATACACTATCCAGTATATTATAGAGATCAGTGGTAGGCAAGCCAGTTTGACAGCCGAGGATTGGTATCTTTATATTTTTGATCTATGGTTCTACCAGAGAACCAAAGTGGTGACTTGAAATGAACGTTTTGGAGTGGGAACCATTGTATATAAATTCTATAGTACTATTATGATGTGGAAGTTTTAGGGCGACACCTAGTGAGTACGCCGACGTGAGCTCTTTGGAGAAAATACTTCGTGGTGTCAATCTGTTGGAGGAAAGTTTGGTTTGAGAGCGCAACGTGGCCGGTCGTGCCTTGCACACCGTGCATTTTCCGGAGATTTTACTCCAGTAATTTTTTTATTGGTTCCTGTGCCTCTTCACTGGGACTGATTACACTCGTTCTCACTCACCGTGAAAGTGATCCACCACCAGGCAGAGTTCTTTGGGGAGGGGATTTCTGCATGGCATCAGGAGAGGCTTCTCCAGCAACTGATTAGTTCCTGTGCCTCGTGCCAGGCCTATACCGTTCCCGTTTACCGTCAAAACGGTCTACCAGGCAGTTTCTTTGGAGGGAGATACCTGCCTGGTAATCTGGAGATTTCTATCTTCAATAACTTATTAGTTCCTGTTCAGCGTCACCAGACTGGAACTTAACCCCGTTACTCCGTTTACCGTTAAAACGGACTACAGCTAGAAAGTTTCTACTAGCAACAGACGCAGCGCAAGCTAGCAGATTCTCCAGGCGAGGCCATCACCCTGTGAACCCAGATGGGTAAATCATCATCATAATCAAAAAAAAAATACCTTTTTGTAATGTGTTAAATCATTAATGTTTTAATGTAATTTATGACTTTTTTACATACTATTTTACTTTATTTTCATTGCCAGTAATTTATTTTTTTTAATGTAACTGTGAAAGAAGTGAATGTAAAATAATCGGGATCGTAACGAAATCTCGCGAAACAGAATCCCGCAGCACGAAATCCCGCTGATTACAAATACAACAAAATCCCGCCGGTAGTACCACAATACTATTTGGCGGGATTTTTAATACTTTTTTAAAAAAGTACAATTGGAAATATTGTATTGGCAAAAAGTACAATTGGAAAATATTGTATTGGCATAGATTTATTGATTATTCAGTAGAGTAAAGTATAGAGTATAGTAAAAAAAAAAAAAAAATTATGTCCCGTAGGTAAAAACCATGAACGAAAGCATACAAGATAACGACACTTCTTTCTTGTTTTTGTCTCCAATGACGTGAAATATCAACAAATTTGGCAGTTTGTTGTTTTTTTTTCAGTTGATTGCATACAAAAATACGATGAAAGTATGTAAGATTACGACACTTCTATCTTTTTTTGTCTCCAATGATGTCAAATAAAATGAAATATCAACAAATTTGGCAGTTTGTATAGTTTTTTAAGTTGATGTTGACATATGTACATAGCAAGAATTAATTAATTTATTTTTTCGAAAGTTTTGGAAAAAAACTTTTTTTACCAACTTTTTTTTAATTTTTCAAAACCGACACTTCCTAGATAACGAATATGCATTTTTGAAGTCACTAGATCGCTTAGTTAAGCCGCAAATCAAGTTTGAAGATGTAAACTTTGATGCCTCTACGACGACGTCTAGTTTAGCCGCAAATCGCGTTGAAAGATAAAGTCTATTGAATTTAATGCATACAAGATTACGACACTTCTTTCTGATTTTTGTCTCCTATGACGTGAAAAATTGAAATATCAACAAATTTGGCAGTTTGTTTAGTTTTTTTGTTTCAGTTGATTGAAAGAAACTTTGCATACACCCAACCTCGCACCTACCCAAAATCCTATAGTGAGTCAAGCGGGGGGGTTGCAGCATGCCCCCCATACATACGTCATGAGTAGCACACGAGGTACTTTTGCTTAAGAAAGACTTTTTTACAAGAAAACTGTTGTAATAGGCGCCTGCCTGGCGACTTGACATACCCTAAGCGGAGCAACGGAGTTGCGTGAGCGGTGCAAAGCCCCCCGAAGAGGGAGTTAAAATCCTTGGATCCCGCGAAGCGGGCCACGCAAGGTACTTTTTCTAAAGAAAGACTTTTTTACAAGAAAACTGTTGACATAGGCGCCTGCCTGGCGACTGGACATACCCTAAGCGGAGCAACGGAGTTGCGTGAGCGGTGCAAAGCCCCCCGAAGAGGGAGTTAAAATCCTTGGATCCCGCGAAGCGGGCCACGCAAGGTACTTTTGCTAAAGAAAGACTTTTTTACAAGAAAACTGTTGACATAGGCGCCTGCCTGGCGACTGGACATACCCTAAGCGGAGCAACGGAGTTGCGTGAGCGGTGCAAAGCCCCCCGAAGAGGGAGTTAAAATCCTGAGAACCCGCGAAGCGGGCCACGCAAGGTACTTTTGCCTTAAAAAAGACTTTTGTACAAGAAAACTATTGACATACATAGCAAGAATTAATTAATTTATTTTTTCGAAAGTTTTGGAAAAAAACTTTTTTTACCAACTTTTTTTTAATTTTTCAAAACCGACACTTCCTAGATAACGAATATGCATTTTTGAAGTTGCTAGGTCGCTTAGTTTAGCCGCAAATCAAGTTTGAAGATGTAAACTTTGATGCCTCTACGACGTCTGGTTTAGCCGCAAATCGCGTTTAAAGATAAAAGTCGATTGAATTTAATGCATACAAGATTACGACACTTCTTTCTGATTTTTGTCTCCTATGACGTGAAAAATTGAAATATCAGTTTTTTTTTCAGTTGATTGCATACAAAATTACGACGAAAGCATGCAAGATAACGACACTTCTATCTTTTTTTTGTCTCCAATGACGTCAAAAAAAAAATGAAATATCAACAAATTTGGCAGTTTGTATAGTTTTTTAAGTTGATGTTGACATACATAGCAAGAATAATTTAATTTATTTTTTCGAAAGTTTTGGAAAAAAACTTTTTTTACCAACTTTTTTTTAATTTTTCAAAACCGACACTTCCTAGATAACGAATATGAATTTTTGAAGTTGCTAGGTCGCTTAGTTTAGCCGCAAATCAAGTTTGAAGATGTAAACTTTGATGCCTCTACGACGTCTAGTTTAGCCGCAAATCGCGTTTAAAGATAAAAGTCGATTGAATTTAATGCATACAAGATTACGACACTTCTTTCTAATTTTTGTCTCCTATGACGTGAAAATTGAAATATCAACAAATTTGGCAGTTTGTTTAATTTTTTTTTTTGTCAGTTGATTGAAAGAAACTTTGCATACACCCAACCTCGCACCTACCCAAAATCCTATAGTGAGCCAAGCAGGGGGGTTGCAGGGGGGCAGCATGCCCCCCCATAAATACCTCATGAGTACCACGCGAGGTACTTTTGCTTAAGAAAGACTTTTTTACAAGAAAAATGTTGACATAGGCGCCTGCCTGGCGACTTGACATACCCTAAGCGGAGCAACGGAGTTGCGTGAGCGGCACAGAGCCCCCCGAAGAGGGAGTTAACATCCTTGGATGTCGCGTAGCGGGCCACCCGAGGTACTTTTGCTTTAAAAAGACCTTTGTACAAGAAAAATGTTGACATAGGCGCCTGCCTGGTGACTTTACATACCCTAAGCGGAGCAACGGAGTTGCGTGAGCGGCACAGAGCCCCCCGAAAAGGGAGTTAAAATCCTTGGATCCCGCGTAGCGGGCCACTCGGGGTACTTTTGCTTTAAAAAGACGTTTGTACAAGAAAACTGTTGATATAGGCGCCTGCCTGGCGACTTTACATACCCTAAGCGGAGCAACGGAGTTGCGTGAGCGGCACAGAGCCCCCCGAAGAGGGAGTTAAAATCTTTGGATCCCGCGTAGCGGGCCACCCGAGGTACTTTTGCATAAAAAATGACGATTGTACAAGAAAACTGTAATAAAAACTTCCAAATGATAAAAAGAAGCTTTGCATACACCCAAACAAATTGTTTTTCAACTTGTAAATCGGCCATTGGGCGGTGATTTGAGCTATGTATTTTTGTTATAATATTATAGAAAATACTCTTAAAAGTAAAAACAGATTTTAATTGTTAATGCCTAAAGACCATTTTAAGAGTTTTTTAGTGGCTTTGCACTACCATTAATGCGTTTTTTACGCTTAATGAGCTAAAAAAACGCTTAAAAGTAGTATTAAACTTTAAAAAAAATTTATAGAAAATACTAAGGAAAAAAATTTAAGCCCAGAGCATTTTTAAACGTTTTTAAGGCTTCGAACCTGCATTAAATCTATTTTCTTCAGCTTGAGCAGTGATGAGCTATTTCTGTTTCAAATTTGAAAAATAATTGTAGAAGATAACTATCTCAAAAAGTAAAAAAAGTTACCCTTTAAGGCCATTTTAAGTGTCGCTTTTCACTAGTTTTACGCTTAAAAAATAAAAAAACGCTTAAAATCCATTTTAAGCTATTAAAAAGAAAATTATACAAAATATTCCATAAAACAAATATTGAAGCGTTTTCAAATTTTTTAGCGCCTGCGAATCAGTACTGAATTCATTTTTACGCTTAAAAAGCATTTTCAGCGTTTAAATTACCAAACCGCCTAAAATGCTTTTAAAGCGTAAAAGGAAAATCCCCAACGTTTTTCAAGCTTTAAACACTTTGGTAATTCATATGCACCAGAATTACCAAAACGCTTAAAATGCTTTTTAAGCGTGAAAGGAAAAGCCTTAATTAAGCGCTTAACAAACTAAAACCCCTACCAAAATGAAAAAAAGTTAAAATATCTCTTCCGGAACAATTTGTCGAAGAGGTCATGCCTAACCGGAGTTCTAAAAAGAACTAGACATGTGTAACGCAGCGCTGAGTTGGCGCAGTGAGTTGAAGCAGCAGCTGAGTTATCTGCGCTGACACATCAATGTGTAACTCAATAACTCAAAAGCGCCATAGCTCAATTTGTTAACTCACCAACTCAATAATTGAATAGCTCTTTTTGTCTGTGGAAGCGCAGCGCTGGCCGCGCCACACAAACAGATAAACGAAGAAGCTTTGTGTGTTTTTTACTCTATTTAATGTTGCGATGAGACCTGCAGTTGAAATGTTTTATACATATAGATATATATGTACATTAGAATGCTTTATTTTTTTGATTAATTGTGTAAACATTTCTTCACTAGGGTGCTACAGAAAATGTGTTTCCTTAATTTTGTGTTCAAAAGTAGGGAAGCTGGTTACATTGTTGTAGCCAAACAGTGGAAAAGAATAAATGTTTATTTGAAATTAGATGGGAAGATATGTGTGTTGTAATATTTTTTGTGTATTAAACATATTTTTGTTGTTTTACAATAAATTGAATACAAAAATGTGTATTTTTGTATAATATACACAAAACAGATAACATGTACACAAAACTTACACTGAGCAAATAGGAACATGGGGTCACAAAAAATGTAGAAAAAAATAGGTACCTAGGTACTTCTGTTTTGAGTTTTCAAGCATTAACACAATAAATTGTGTTCAAAAACGCATTCCATAATATAAGTAGGTACGGCTTTTGTTCTTCAGTATTCAAATGATACATAAAGTTAACATACATAATACAAAAACAACCCTTTCCAAATTTCTCAATTCTCAAACCGGAATTCTCGTTTTCGATGACAAAACTAAAACACTGCGTGTCACTTGTTTGCAGTCACTCTTTTCACAACCGTTTCGCACCAAGATCGTTTTTCCACCATTCGGTTGCAAAAATAGTGACTTTAAACAAGGGACTCGCACTGTGCACACCAAAGGTTCTTCAATCGGCCAAACAGCAGGTATATACTTATACACATCTGTACACATAAAGCAATAAGTATGGCACACTAACACAAATTTCACTGGTAACTAAAAAAAAATTTAAAGCCGACCTCGCAGTTCGCAGTTGAAGAAGTGGGTTATTGGCTATCCAACAACGCAAATTGAATCATGGCGCAAGTGCAACACAAAATGCGCCATGGCGCAAGTGAGTTAGTGAGTTGCGCTGATACAGTAAACTGCGCTTGAGTCAATGTATTAGCGCACGATTTTTTGCTGAGTTACCCATGTCTAAAAAGAACTGAACTTTATTCCCGAATCACAATTGCTTATATACTGCATTTGGACGGCGAATTTGTCACTCGGTACTTGTTGATTCTCATAATTTAGAGAGACCGAGCAACATCCCCCTATCAAGTCCAGATAACAACTGAAATTAATGTCGATCGAACATGCTTATATACTTTTTTAAAAAAGGGGAGGAGCCTAAACCAGTGCGGTCTTCTGCAAACCAAAAAAGTAGGAAACTTCGTTCTCCGTGATTCTCATGCAATCGTGTCACCATTTGTATGGGAATGAAAAATTTTATGCGCTGTCGCATTGTAGTAGATCTGGCGGGATTTCGTGCCGCGGGATTTTGTTTTGCGGGATTTCGTGACACGGGATTTTGTACCGCGGGATTTCGTGATCAGGGTTGTGACTTTACTGCAATTGCAGTAGATCTACTGCATTTTTTTCGGAAAATAAATCTACTGCCTTCAAATAAAATCTACTGCACTTTTGGTTTTACAAAAAAAAATCATTCAATAGGCGTTTTTCTTTTTTAGTTCAGAACTGAGCACTGAGCAGAGTCATGAGCGAACAGAATAAGTTTTGAGCAGAGTATGTTCAGAGCTCTCTGATTTAATTATGAAACAACTTGAGCACTGAACTGTCATGATTAGAAATTATTTAATTATTATTATTATTATTATTATTATTATTATTTTACCTTCTCCACTAGAGCAACCAGCCTCTTCTGCCATTTTTATTGTTTTGACGATGATTTTTTTTAATTTCCCGTCAACTCTTTTGTGTTCAGCATTTTACTCCGTTTGCTCTACTATTTTATTCTGAGCTCATAGAGCGTGCCTGAACATGCTCAGAACTAAAAAAGAAACACAAATTTCAAGCTCTGAACGATCAGAGCTAAAAGAGCAAACCTTATTTTAAATTATTTATGTTTATTTATGCTATTTCTTACTTATATTTTGAAAATATAAAATCTACTGCGAAAAAGTTGAATATACTGCGTTTTTTTCCAAATCTACTTCGGACATTTTTTCAAAAAGTCCCATCCCTGTTCGTGATACGGGATTTTGTGCCACGGGATTTCGTACCCAACCCAAAATAATCAAAACAGTTCTTTTAATTAATTATACCTATTCATGCAAAAGTGATTTCATTAAATTTGAAAATTCTACATAGAGCGTTCTCGCTCTATAACACGAAATTGTATGTATATAAATGTATTCTATGGCATATTTACTTTATAAGGTATTTGTATTTGTAGGTAATGTATATATGTAGGTATATTTTTTTATCCGTTGCAACAGCAAACACGTAACTGAAATATTGCTCCTGAGCAAGAGCAGAATGACTATATATTTTTTATATATTATAAATGACAGCCACGAGGCTTCCCAAAAATATAACTAGATAGAGCAGGCAATACATTATATCCGCAGTTAAACATATATTTGCTAAGTAATTTCCGAACTGTACTCTGTAAAATTTTCTTAAGTCTCAATAAAATTCAATTCAATTCAATTCTGTTGGAGAGTTCGAAGAAAAAAAAAACAATTTTGTATAGAATATAATAACATAAAGGAAATGGGAATAATACTATAGAACGAGAACATTGTATACAAATTTATTAAGAGTTCAAGGGGGACAAGAAATTTTGTGCTTTTATAATAAATTTATGTAGGTACATACCTATATGTATAAGCTGTGTATTTTTGTTGTTTATAAATACGTTGTGGGGATAGACAAAATATTAATGAATGAATAAAATAATTTTAAAATAGCTTATACTGGTGGAAAGGAGATAGGCAATCTAAAGACGGTGGAGTGTGTTCAATAAAAAACCATAACCTTGGCAAATTGGATTTCGCATCTTGAAAAATTGTTAAAAATGTAGGTATCACATTTGTGGTAGGTATTTTTCATTCATAATAATTATTGCAAAGGTCCCCTTATGGTTGGTTTGGTTGGCTGATAACTTTTGTTGTTATAATCGGACCGTTAAGGTTGAGGCCTTAAAATTTAATTAGAATGTCAGGCTACATTTGTTTTACAAAATCATTGCGGAGTAACAAAAAAATATGTGTGAAAAAACGTAATTAATTTAAAATTTAGTGGAAACAAAAATTTAATTAAAAAAAATTTTAAGAAATCTTTTGAGTGGGTAGAGTACCTACATTTTGTAGGTAATTTTATTCAATAGAATAGTCGATTTGATTGGTTTGGTTGACTTATAACTTCTGTTCTATTAGTGGGATCTGTAAGATTAAGGTCTTAAGATAAAGGTAAAATGTCAGGCTAACTTATTGAGTTAAAAATTATTGTTTTTATTGTTTAGGTATTTATTTATAAATTCAAAATTTAATGAAAACAAAATTATTCAATAGGTACAAAAATGCATCGGTACTTATGTTGGTGGTACCTAACCTACATAAGATAAATTATCAGGTTTGAGGTACCTAACTAGAATTGCAAGTGAACTCACTAATTCCGGCAAGTCGGTTTAAGACTTACCTACCTATATAACTTGAGTTCTAATGGTTAGATTTTTTATGGTTAAAATAAAAGCTAAATTATTAAACTACTTTACTATACATTTTTATAGGTACTATCACAATTACAATATACTATAATTAGTAAGCTAGCTTAGCATCTGATATATTTTTGCGACTCACAAAAATTAAAATTTTATTAGTGGGGAATGTTTTTTGGTATTTGCGTTAAAATAAAAATTTAAAGTAAGAAAACAAATAAAGTACCTACCTAAAAATATTTATAAAAAATCTTATTTTTCTCGCGTGTTATTTTAGGCTACCTTTTGGTAAAAAGAATACAACAAAATCAAATACTCATAATATGTAGGTAATTGGCATTTTCCATCGAATTAGATTTTTAATTTTCGAAAATAGTTCAACTCAATTTTGTATGATTTAAAAAGTTTTAATAGTATTGTAGCTAGGTATATTTTCAAAAAATAATATTTTTAGTTTTTAAAAAAGTTTAAACATTTTTTTGAAAATATAATACTTCAAAAGTCAGCCATTGTTAAATTGAGCAGCAAGCAGTTTTTAATATTATCTAGAAGATTTAAGAACAAAATTATTCTTATAACCAAAAATAATGGAACCTACCTTACAAGTCTAACCACAATAAAATTCACTCGATTAAACCATATTTAAACTTAAGTCGCGATGTAAATACAGGCGCAAAATTTTAAACAGTTCTCGTTTAAGCAATAAACCCGACTCTAGTTAAAATAGTCCTTTATTTAAAAATTCTTGTTTAAATTTTTCTTAATTCTAAACACTTTAAACAACTCTTCTAACTAAAGAACGTGTTTAACAAAACGTCAGCAAACTTTTGTGAAACACGCCTAATTTTGACAGCTGAATAAATCAAACAGAACGAAAAATTAAAAAAAAAAAAAAAACAAAAAGAACCCAATCTGTAATTTTGCCGAGCTATAGGAAAGTGTTTCGAGATTTAAATTTCGAGTTAAAATAAAGATAAAACTAAATAAAAAAGTGAAATAAAAGTTAACATAGTGAATAATTGATATATTTTATAAAAAAAAACAAAACAACATGAGGTGCTGCGTTAAATCGTGTAAAAACACCTATAATATGGAGTTTTCAAATTTTTCTTTTCACGGGCTGATTGTGTCTCATATTCCACATAAAGTAATGTGAAGTGATGTTTTTTAGACTAATACATTATCTGAGAATACTTTTCAATTGATATTTCGTTGCATTTTGCTATAAGAAAGCAAATTATTTGAAAATAAAAATACACTCCATCCATCCATCCAACCATTGAGCGCCCGTAGTGCATAGTAATTCTACTTACTTTATGTGGAATATGAGATACAGCTTACCTGTGAAATGAACAAAAATTACACTGCTTGTTATAGGTGTTTTTAAATATAGGTGCAGTATTTAACGCAGCACCGCGTGTAGTTTTCTATTTTTGTACATTTTTGTATTGCATGTAATCACTTTAATTACTTTTATATTACTTGTTTCTTTAATTTACTAAGCTTTTTTACTATTTTAACGATTTAAAATTTCAAAAAAATCGTAAAACAAAACAGATCAAAATGCCTTTGGGTGCATTTAGCTGTCTAACTGCACGCCTTCTATGTGTGGATACATTTGTGTTTGTGTAACTCACACTCAAAGTGATAATTTCCCACAGATAAAGCATTTTTTAAAAAGATAGAGAAGGGTTTTGCTGGTTTTAAAGTTATAAGACCTCTCTAACGCTAAAGTATACTTTATGTCAGTTAAAATTTACAAAGAGCCGCCTCTCATTCTAAAGTTATTATTAAGAGCCGACTCCCATTTTAAAGTAGATTTAGAGCCGCGTTAAAATGTTTAAAATTTTGCGCCATTGAATTTAAATTAATTTACATTCGGATTTAAGTTTTCACGTGGATTAATTGATTTAATAATATGGAGTAGAAAGCAGTTACAAAAAATCTTATATTTCTCGAAAACGAATTCTAAGATTTTGATAAAAAAAATTAAATTTTTGCGGGCTAAAATTAGTACGATGTACCAACAGAAACAAATTGAAAAGTTAAAGGCCATTTGGGCCATTTTTTGATTTTCGACTATGTTTACATATACATACATACATACCTATCTCATCATCTACAATAAACCGATTTAAACTATTTTTTTTTAAAGAAGTTTTTTAAGTCTAAATATTAATATACATATATCAAAATTTCCAAAAAACAAGTTTTGTGTTAAAAAAAATTCAAAATTATTTTTTGAAAATTCGATAATTCATAAACGGTAATATGATTTGTTTCCGAATTAAATTTTTATGTTTTGTATCAGCAAACAGGTCTAATAATGTTTGTACAATTTTTTTTCTTCATTTTTTTGAGAGCAAAAAATAACGTATTTATGAAAGGATTACTAAATATTTGCAGATAATTATGTAGTGTTGCTGGGGACTTACGGGAGTAGAGGTAAGTATAAGGGAATGGGGTTAGGGTAGGATAGAAGGATTTGGATGGATAGGTTATGGGAAACCGTTCAAGTCCATGAAATGAAAATTTAAAATTTTGTTGGGGGATCAAACGGAAACCGAATGTGGGACTAAGTGACAGGAACTGGGGGTTTTTTTTTAAAGGAAAGATGCGCGGACCCGATGGGAATGCGCAAGAGAATCGGAGGCTCATGGAAACTAAGGTAAGTGATTGGGACGGTTAGGTAAACTCGGGGATAGTTAGAGAGGGAAATTAGAGGAACTGTAATGAACATTTGGGAAGGATTAAAGGTGACTCGAACGGGGGAGAGGATGGTCTGACTTCGGAACCAGGCACGCTCACGAGGCACGGCTTAGCTCGCTGGATAAGGGGGGGGATCTTGTCCCGGAATCATACTAGGCCAACAACAAAAAAAAACATATCGTGCCGAAAGATAGAAGACATACAAAACATTCAAAGCCACCACCATTACTCACGATGTTTTTGCTTACCATGGCTTTACTCACACACTCAATGCCGCTGGTATTTTGCGGTGCAGCTGCCCCCCCGACCTGGAGTCCGTCGCGGGAATTTTCGGACTCCCCGAAAGCTAGTCAGCCACCGCCTTCAGTTCATCTTCATTTTCCGAAGGTCTTTAGCCTTCCTCTTTCCTTTTTTTTTTGTATTTGTTTTTTTTTTTTATTGTTTTTTTTTTATGTGTCCCTTGAGTTTTCTTTGTTCGGGTAATCACGTAGGTACTTGCCCACCTGCGTAAGGTTATATATATAGTTTCTATTGATAATTTATACAATGCCTACACTAATATGTATCAGCCAAATTTCGCTGTTCATATACAATTTAATCAATTTAAAATAATTTTCTTTAACTTGATAACATCACTAACCGTTGGTATATTTTTATTTCCTTTTGTCTGTCTTTATTTTTAGTTTTAACTTCGCCGCTGATCACACACAAAAACTACTTTTGAATTTTCAAACGGCCGCTAATGGCGGTTAAACTGAAAAATTCACACTTTCTTTTCTTTTTTATTTGAATTAGATAATTTTACACTGCACACAATTTGGGCTTTGTGACCGACCTGACTTTTCTCTACCTTGGGTATGAGCTTAATGACGGGCAGTTATCGACCGGCATATAAGACTTCCTTCTACTTTTCCCACACCCACACATCCATCCATCTACCGGTCGTCAACCAAACCGATCATCGAGAGCCGTAATATCACAACAACTATTTGCATTCTACCTATTCTCTCTTATATTTGTTTCCACACTCCCCTCCGAAATCAATCCATACAATTTGGCCGAAATTTCCCTGAATCTCCTATCCTTGAAATAACATCGTCGATCTGAAACTACCTCTTAGGCTCCACTTTTATCAAAAGGTGTGGATGCATTTGTGTTTGTGTAACTCACACTCAAAGTGATAATTTCCCACAGATAACGCATTTTTTAAAAAGATAGAGAAGCGTTTTGCTGGTTTTAAAGTTATAAGACCTCTCTAACGCTAAAGTATACTTTATGTCAGTTAAAATTTACAAAGAGCCGCCTCTCATTCTAAAGTTATTATTAAGAGCCGACTCCCATTTTAAAGTAGATTTAGAGCCGCGTTAAAATGTTTAAAATTTTGCGCCATTGAATTTAAATTAATTTACATTCGGATTTAAGTTTTCACGTGGATTAATTGATTTAATAATATGGAGTAGAAAGCAGTTACAAAAAATCTTATATTTCTCGAAAACGAATTCTAAGATTTTGATAAAAAAAATTAAATTTTTGCGAGCTAAAATTAGTACGATGTACCAACAGAAACAAATTGAAAAGTTAAAGGCCATTTGGGCCATTTTTTTATTTTCGACTAGGTTTACATATACATACATACATACCTATCTCATCATCTATAATAAACCGATTTAAAGTATTTTTTTTTAAGAAGTTTTTTAAGTCTAAATATTAATATACATATATCAAAATTTTCCAAAAAACAAGTTTTGTGTTAAAAAAAATTCAAAATTATTTTTTGAAAATTCGATAATTCATAAACGATAATATGATTTGTTTCCGAATTAAATTTTTATGTTTTATATCAGCAAACAGGTCTAATAATGTTTGTACAATTTTTTTTCTTCATTTTTTAGAGAAGGATTACTAAATATTTGCAGCTAATTATGTAGTGTTGCTGGGGACTTACGGGAGTAGAGGTAAGTAAACGGGAATGGGGTTAGGGTAGGATAGAAGGATTTGGATGGATAGGTTATGGGAAACAGTTCAAGTCCATGAAATGAAAATTTAAAATTTTGTTGGGGGATCAAACGGAAACCGAATTGGGGACTAAGTGACAGGAACTGGGGTTTTTTTTTTAAAGGAAAGATGCGCGGACCCGATGGGAATGCGCAAGAGAATCGGAGGCTCATGGAAACTAAGGTAAGTGATTGGGACGGTTAGGTATACTTGGGGATAGTTAGAGAGGGAAATTAGAGGAACTGTAATGAACATTTGGGAAGGATTAAAGGGGACTCGAACGGGGGAGAGGATGGTCTGACTTCGGAACCAGGCACGCTCACGAGGCACGGCTTAGCTCGCTGGATGAGGGGGGGATCTTGTCCCGAAATCAGACTAGGCCAACAACAAAAAAAAACATATCGTGCCGAAAGATAGAAGACATACAAGCCACCACCATTACTCACGATGTTTTCGCTTACCATGGCTTTACTCACACACTCAATGCCGCTGGTATTTTGCGGTGCAGCTGCCCTCCCGAACTGGAGTCCGTCGCGGGAATTTTCGGACTCCCCGAATGCTAGTCAGCCGCCGCCTTCAGTTCATCTTCATTCTCCGAAGGTCTTTAGCCTTCCTCTTTCCTTTTTTTTTTGTATTTTTTTTTTTGTATTGTTTTTTTTTATGTGTTCCTTGAGTTTTCTTTGTTCGGGTAATCACGTAGGTACTTGCCAACCTGCGTAAGGTTATATATATATATAGTTTCTATTGATAATATACAATGCCTACACTAATATGTATCAGCCAAATTTCGCTGTTCATATACAATTTAATCAATTTAAAATAATTTTCTTTAATTTGATAACATCACTCACCCTTGGTATATTTTTATTTCCTTTTGTCTTTCTTTATTTTTAGTTTTAACTTCGCCGCTGATCACACACAAAAACTACTTTTGAATTTTCAAACGGCCGCTAATGGCGGTTAAACTGAAAAATTCACACTTTCTTTTCTTTTTTATTTGAATTAGATAATTTTACACTGCACACAATTTGGGCTTTGTGACCGACCTGACTTTTCTCTACCTTGGGTATGAGCTTAATGACGGGCAGTTATCGACCGGCATATAAGACTTCCTTCTATTTTTCCCACACCCAAACATCCATCCATCTACCGGTCGTCAACCAAACCGATCATCGAGAGCCGTTATATCACAACAACTATTTGCATTCTACCTATTCTCTCTTATATTTGTTTCCACACTCCCCTCCGAAATCAATCCATACAATTTGGCCGAAATTTCCCTGAATCTCCTATCCTTGAAATAACATCGTCGATCTGAAACTACCTCTTAGGCTCCACTTTTATCAAAAGGTGTGGAACGGAATAGATTCCACATTTTTTTTAAGGTGTCCATAAAGGTAAGACCGCACTCGGCGGAACTGCACTTCAGCGGAACTGAACTTCACGACTTATTCGTATGAAATTGTATGACCTATATCGCACTAAGCGACAACTGCACTTCACGGCGCGACAGTCTGCGACAAAGTTGATAATCTGACGAACTGTGTCGCGACATGAAGTTTCGTTCAGTTTGGTGCGAAAGTGCGCAGGGTGTCGCTGAAGTGCAGTTCCGCATAGTGCGGTTCTACCTTAAATCTTATTCCTAGAGTATAATCCTATTTCTTTTCCACAAGGTCTCTGAGATCAAATATGTTGTTATCGCTCTCACGCATTGTACCCCTATCGCGATGACACAACCAACCACTATTCCATTACTATCCCCTCTACCAACTACTTCAAGAAAAAAATTCTTATTTTCATAACTTAAAGGTGACTTTATTATTGTTTAAATGCTTATTTACAGGTTTTATATAATAGTTTGCTTTAATTCTTTGCTTTTTGTGAAATTTTTCTGAAGTTTTAATTGATTTTCTGTTTAGTTTTCCAGGTGGTATCAGGCAAGGTGAATTTCTTTAGTGGTGGTTTCGTAAGCCAGAGAAAAAAATTATTTAACACAATTTTCGATTTTATCCTATTTCTTTCTTGTTTAGGTGATCGCAACAGTAGGTATGTACTTAACTTAGCACTATCTAATAATTTATAAAAATAAATAGGTAGGTAATTATTTTGCAATTTTTTAAACAAAAAAGTGTAAAGCCCTTATCTAATAAAGTAGGTACCTATTAATTAAAAAAAAATTATTTTGTTATTAACATTGATTTCTTATTTAAAAAATAGGTTATTATTTTGAAGAAATTAGTTAGGTAGGTACCTGTTTGCCAGGAGTAGGTATTAGCACGGAACGGGTCGTTATTCTGTATTTAAAAATTCTTTATGACCAAAATTCTGTAAATGGATTGAAAATTCAGTATGAACGTAATTCTGTATTTCATTATTCTGTAAATTTATTATTTTGTATTCCAAAATTCTGTTAATCCAAAATTATGGAATTTATTTATATAATTTTGGAAACAATGTTTTTTCTTTTATTTACAGAATTTTCAACTATTGAAAATTACTGAAAATTTACTTTTGGTTTTCAATAAATCAATTGTTTTCACATCAAACTAAAAATTACCGTTCCCACATGCGTGTAAACTGTTTTGTAATTTAACTATAAATTCAGAAGATAAATAACAAGAAATACAGGCGAAATCAAATCAACAAAATTTTTAAAATAAAAAAAATTACTACATTATTTAGGTATATAATTTTGTTTAAAACCTCCAAATGCGACTCTAAAGTAAATTACGAAACAAACATTTTAAAAATTAGGTTGTAAATTATGTTCAAAAATTTAACACATTTGAACATTGAGCTTTCGAACGGAAATAGAAAAAAACCAAAAATCCGTAATGTAATCCATATCACAGTGAATTCTGAAATTTTATCAGCTGTGAAAAAGAATTACAAACTTGAGATGAACACACTTGAAATATAGCAACCTTGCAAGACAATTTCCGCACAGAAATAATGAATATATGCAACGTCGCTTTGATTTGATAATTGATTTTTCACAAAAATTCAAAATCAAAAATAAAAACCCAAGTTTTGCATGAAAATATAGGTATACCTACAATTATACATATCATCAGCAAAAAATCTTTTCGCATAACGATTAGAAATTAAAAAAAAAAAAACGAACACCGTTGTATAAAGTCACACATACATACAAACGTTTTTTTCTATTTTCTCGTCCCTATTCTCGTCGTTGGCATGACGATAAATATTATTTCAGTTATCTCCTTTACTCGCATTATTGTTGTCACAAACAAAATAATACGAAATCCTCTCGGTCTTACTGTTTGTTCTCGATTCCTTCTTAATACTCTCCACTTTCAAATCAATGCAAATCAAAGGCGACTATAGCGCCGCGTAACGAGTACGCCGAACGTAAAAAAAATCGACTCCATGATAGTACCATAGGTTATATATGCAAAGTGGGAAGTCATGTAACAAAGTAAAATAAGTGAGGTTTAGATGCATTCAAATATATTATAACGGAAAAACATCAAAACATACTCATCTCTTTTGTTTTATTTTTTTAATTAATTCAATACTGGCATACAGGTCGCCCCACTGTGCGATATAAGATTAATGTTTAAATGAATATACAAAAGAAGTAAATAATTATTGTCAAGTATCAAGTGTAATAATAACAATAATGAATTATAATCATGTAAGCCAAATTGTACTAGTTTTAAGTTCTTACCTTCATTCTGAGTACATCAGAATTATTTATTTTTTTCTATATTTGAAAGATTTATTAACACACGTATTTATAGCCGTAGTTTTTAAACCGAATCCGGGAAATTTCTGTCTTTTCCTAAAAACCATCTACAATTTTTTGGTTTTATGTTTGAAAAATATGTACTTACTCACTTTTCTCTTAGACCTAACCACCCACAAAGCAACGCATTGTTTATATATTAGATGTATCCTAGCAACTTAAACTATCGTTTTAAAGAATCCAATTCCCAGGCAGTAAAAAAAACTTCTATATTATTACGTTACCCGTTGTAAAGCCTTTCCTTGACGTTTTTGTTAATATATTGATTTTAGTCACATTTCAGTCACCACAGAAAGTAAAACTATGAATCCTGAGGCGAATGTGTTCCTCGTAGTAAACCTTGGATGTGAAATGCTATACGTTATTGACCAAAGGCTTAAAGCCCAACAAATTTCTGAGGGAAAGTCAACAGAAGGTACAAACAATAACTTAACTAACGCCCATTATTCAATATAATATTTATGGTTCTTACAGTGTTGCGTGATATAACAGGTTTCCTTTTGGATCCTAAATTAATAGAACGGTTGATCATTGGAAGTCAACAACAAAAGAGTTTAATGAGAGTAGAACATTGTAAATTTATGCTGGCTGACATTGCTTGCTGTTCGTTGATGCAACTAGATGATACATCAATGGGAAAACTTTGGAATCTGATGACAATGATATTTAAATGGCAAATGTTTGCCACTAAACATCCACAATACTCACTGGACATAACGTTTCGTCATTTAGATGGTGTAGGAAATATGAATCCTGAAGTGAAAAAGTCTATTCTAGTGGATTATACAAAGAATACACTTCTAGATTTTTGGAATTGCAGCGGTGAAACTATTCAACTCGGAGTTTACATAACTATTAAAAGCTGGTTAGAATGTTTTAATGTTAAGATTTCACTCCTGCTGCGACTAGGGTTCCAAGCAATGGATTCTAGTTTTTACAAAAAACCCAAAGAGAATTATTTTGAAGAGTTTGCCAGTCAAACTGGGGACAATATTTATATGAAAAGTATGGAAATCGCTGCAACTCTAAGAGGAAGACAGGATGAAGCTAAAAACAAAAGCATAGATAATCTTCAAGCCCAACTGAATGTTTTAAGTTTTATTCCCCAGCAGACAAAGAAAAATATATTCTTTGATGATGTCCAGATAGAAGTGGAAGCAGCATCATCAAAAGAAACTTCGGCGACGTTTGTACAATTGAGACCACTTTATAATCCTTTGAGTAGTTCGTGGGAAGATTTTGTTGCACTCAGAAGAATTCAGGGGAGTTCGTCTTCGGCAGATGGCGAGCAAAAAGATTATCAAACGGTATTGTCAAAGAAAACCTAATGATTATTTTATAATATTATAAGAATTCAACAGCTGCATCCTGCAGCAATTTTAAATCTTTTTTTTTTTTAATTTTGCACTGAAGTAATAATAAAAGATTGTTAGACTTTTATTATTCTGTGTGTCCAATTTAATACAGCGTGTTTTTTGTAAGCCCGGGGGAAATTGGACAAAAAAACGACTTCTCGCAGTGGTAAAAATGGCCAATTTAACATTCCATAAATCCTAGAAAAAATCGCCGAAAATAATTTAAATTTTGAATAAATTTAAAATCATCTTTAAGATTATGTAGGGGAGACCGGGGACAAAAGTAACACGTCATGAATGATGAAAGTAACGAGCCCATTCACAGCCTCAATAAATGTGTTGAAGCATTTTCTTGTATGCAGATTTGTAAACAACTTAACTCTTCTCTTTACTAGCCAGTTGTCGTCGATTGGTCGTGAGATGGGCAAGTGCCAAAAGGGATTAACTCTCAGTATTTTAAGACAAGTTTCTACCCCAGCATTCTTTAATCATGTCGATTATGGAATCCGCAATACAAGATCCGTAGTGATTACTGATTTGCAGTGCAGTTCCCTAATTATTCATGAAAAGAAAAGAGAACACTGCGGATCCAGTATTGCGTATTTCATAATCGACATGAATATATTCCTTTGTTATAGCTGGTTATCATTTAAAAACATCTAATAATCTGAATAAATTATTCACATTTTTTCGAAAAATGGGGGCATGTGGACAAAAGTAACCGGGATGAAAGTAACAAGTTAATTTCATCCAAAAATTTGTTAAGATGTTTATTTGAAAGTTATCAAGTGTTTTTCGTAATTAGAAGCCCCCGTACGCATGTACATGTAAGAAGTACTATTCAAGGAACGATTGACACTTCTATTTATAAACATATTATTTAAACAATAAGTCAAAGGCTCCTCTTTCATCTCTAACTACTGTGAATCATCAATTCCCTAGTCAAAATAATATAATAAACGAAACCCATAATAAGGTATGAAAAATTAGTGTTAACTTCGTGTTGCCTTGACGTTTTTGTTAATATATTGATTTTAGTCACATTTCAGTCACCACAGAAAGTAAAACTATGAATCCTGAGGCGAATGTGTTCCTCGTAGTAAACCTTGGATGTGAAATGCTATACGTTATTGACCAAAGGCTTAAAACCCAACAAATCTCTGAGGGAAAGTCAACAGAAGGTACAAACAATAACTTAATTAACGCCCATTATTCAACATAATATTTATGGTTCTTACAGTGTTGCGTGATATAACAAGTTTCCTTTTGGATCCTAAATTAATAGAACGGTTGATCATTGGAAGTCAACAACAAAAGAGTTTAATCAGAGTAGAACATTGTAAATTTATGCTGGCTGACATTGCTTGCTGATCGTTGATGCAACTAGATGATACATCAATGGGAAAACTTTGGAATCTGATGACAATGATATTTAAATGGCAAATGTTTGTCACTAAAGAACAATATATTCTTTGATGATGTCCAGATAGAAGTGGAAGCAGCATCATCAAAAGAAACTTCGGCGACGTTTGTACAATTGAGACCACTTTATAATCCTTTGAGTAGTTCGTGGGAAGATTTTGTTGCACTCAGAAGAATTCAGGGGAGTTCGTCGTCGGCAGATGGCGAGCAAAAAGATTATCAAACGGTATTGTCAAAGAAAACCTAGTGAATATTTTATTTGTAAGCAATTATAAGAATTCAACAGCTGCATTCTGCATCAATTTTAAATGTTTTTTTTTTTTAATTTTGCACTGAAGTAATAATAAAAGATTGTTAGACTTTTATTTTTTTGTGTGTCCAATTTAATACAGCGTGTTTTTTGTAAGCCCGGGGGAAATTGGACAAAAAAACGACTTCTCGCAGTGGTAAAAATGGCCAATTTAACATTCCATAAAACCTAGAAAAATCGCCGAAAATAATTTAAATTTTTAATAAATTTAAAATTATCTTTAAGATTATGTAGGGGAGACCGGGGACAAAAGTAACACGTCATGAATGATGAAAGTAACGAGCCCATTCACAGCCTCAATAAATGTGTTGAAGCATTTTCTTGTATGCAGATTTATAAACAACTTAACTCTTCTCTTTACTAGCCAGTTGTCGTCGATTGGTCGTGAGATGGGCAAGTACCAAAAGGGATTAACTCTCAGTATTTTAAGACAAGTTTCTACCCCAGCATTCTTTAATCATGTCGATTATGGAATCCGCAATACAAGATCCGCAGTGATTACTGATTTGCAGTGCAGTTCCCTAATTATTCATGAAAAGAAAAGAGAACACTGCGGATCCAGTATTGCGTATTTCATAATCGACATGAATATATTCCTTTGTTATAGCTGGTTATCATTTAAAAACATCTAATAATCTGAATAAATTATTCACATTTTTTCGAAAAATGGGGGCATGTGGACAAAAGTAACCGGGATGAAAGTAACAAGTTAATTTCATCCAAAAATTTGTTAAGATGTTTATTTGAAAGTTATCATGTGTTTTTCGTAATTAGAAGCCCCCGTACGCATGTACATGTAAGAAGAACTATTCAAGGAACGATTGACACTTCTATTTATAAACATATTATTTAAACAATAAGTCAAAGGCTCCTCTTTCATCTCTAACTACTGTGAATCATCAATTCCCTAGTCAAAATAATATAATAAACGAAACCCATAATAAGGTATGAAAAATTAGTGTTAACTTCGTGTTGCTTTCGTCCTATAGGACGACTTATAGGACGAAAGTAACAAGGGAAGAATCTTGGAAAAATGATAACAGCTATGTGGCCCGTTCTTTTTCTATAAAATGTTAACTACTGTTGTTGTGTCAAAAAAAAATGTTAAAATGTCATTGTTAAAAGTGTTACACTGTGTAAGATTTCATTTAGGAACAACCAATATTGTTAAAAAACATTGTTGATCTGTCAATCGGAAGGGGTTGAAAAAAATTAAAACACATTTGGAATGAATAAATCAAAGACATTTTTTGATTGCATGAAATTTTATTAGACTATTATGATCACTTAAATCATTAAATGCATATCTACAATATTTAAAATAAATTCACATTAACTTTATTTTCGTACAAAATCGAATCATTAACAAAATGCATAGAATTTTTTTTCCATTCATAATGGACACAAATTCCTCTGTAAAAAACTTACCGAATTGAAAGATTAAACATTTAAAAAACAATAAAATTCATCACAAAATAACTGAAAACAATTGCAAAACTCAAAATCAAGAAACATATTAATTATGTTGAAAAGAAATACAAAAATTAAAATAATTCCAAATCGAAAGAACGAAAAGTAAACAAAAGACATAAACACATTTCCAAATTCAGCTGCTTTTGACAGATCAACACTTCAATTCATATCAAGGAGGTGAGTTGAAAATTGTTAGAAAGTGTAACACTCTGACACTTCAACACTGAATTTAGGAACGATTTAATGACGTCATAATGTTACAGAGTGTTACACTTTTCCATTTAGGAACGACCGAAGTTAACAATAGTGTAACAATATTTAACATTTTCTAGAAAAAGAACGCACCAATTTGAATTAATTATTTTATTAAAACTTTACTTCATCAAGTTTATAGACAAATAACCCAAGGTGGCAAATTATGTCCTTAAGATGTCGCTACCGTCACTCCTCTTCATATTACTATAGATTTTATATACAATGGTTCCATCCCCCAAAACCCATTTGTTTGCATTGTTGTTTTTGTAATTTCATCTCGTGTCGATGAATAGATGTAAATTGCAACAACAATTTATGCAGTGGTGAATTCATATTTTTGCACTAGTGTGCGTTAAAACATGGAACAATTTTTGAAAGAAAATAAAAAAAAAAATTCTTCCAAAAAGAACAAATGGGAATTTCTTTTACAAATTTTCTAATTCGATTCAAATACCCGTAAAAAACAATTTTTCAAGAAAATTAATTTTTTTTTTTTATAAAAATAAAAAAAATAAATATTTAGTTTGTAAAATTTTGAAAATCGATTGAAAAATACGTGAAAACTATTTTTCAAAAAAAAAATTATTTGTAAAAATACACGCAGGAAAAATTTTTCTAAAAAAAAAAATAAAAACTTTTTTCAAAAAAAGTTTTTTGGCACGAGTACGATAACTATGGCGCCAAAATTTGATAACGGTTTTTTGTAGAAGGGTCAAAAACAAGCATTTTTTACTATGGGAGGGGGGGTCTACCCCGCCCCGTTTAGGAGGTAGGGGCAATTTTAGAAAAAAATGACTTAAAATGAAAAAAAAAGTTATTAAAAAACAACGGCAACACTTAAAATAAAGTACTATACCGTTTTTGAAAGCCAAAAGTCTGTTCTATAGTCCTAAATTTAAATTAAATTATTTATGTCAATAGTTTTTGAAAAATTCGCATGCAAACTCAAAATTTTGATAAAAAAATATGAAAAAAAAAGTTTAGACCAATTTTTTTCAGAATTGTGAAATGAAGTGCTAGATTAATTTATTTTGGTCAATGCTACTATTAATTTTGAATCGAAAACAAAAAACCAAATGGTTTTATGTCTTCTAGTTTTTGAGAAAATTGAAAATTACTAAAACTACTTTTTATGAGATTTTTTTGTTTTGCTTGCTTACATAAATAAATCAGTGCTAGCACCCAGCATTAAGGCGTATAAACAGTGAAATATGTATGGGGGGGCATGCTGCCCCCCTGCAACCCCCCTGCTTGGGCACACTATAGGATTTGGGGTAGGTGCGAGGTTGGGTGTATGCAAAGTTTTTTTTTGCATTTACAGAATCTGGATTTAAAGAAACTTTGAATTTACCCTTTATATAATCAACTAAATAAATGTACATACGTAGCCCAAAGTTGCACATTTAAAATTTTCAGACATGAAAATGTAATGCGTTATGAAAAATTCACATTACCTAGGTGCTACTGTACGAATGCAGCAAATTTATATAATTTTTTAATTAATATGTACCTAGTATGTTTACTGTTTGTGTCTAACATACCTATATAATGCAACTGTAATGTGCAAAGTATACCTACTTAGATCACAAAAAAAAAAAACAAACATTCGATTTTGTACCATTGTTTTTTTTTCATGCAAATGTGGTGCAAGTTATTGTGTACCAAGGTCATTCGTTATTCAACTTTATTGTAAGAGTGAAGTATTTTTTCTGTGAATAAAGAATGGCGACTAAGCATCCACTACTTCATCCTAAATTAAATAATTTTTCAATATTTTGTTCGTTCGGGGATTTGGTGTCGACCAACGAAAAAAGCATCGCGTTTTTAGAAGAAATTGGTCTAATTCCAACTAAAACGTCAACTCCACCACAGTGTTGCAACTTACCGATGAAGGTAGAAAAATGTAAAAATTTTAAGTTCGGTTGGATATGGCGGTGCTCCGAAAAAAGCTCTAAGAAAAAAGGTGACAAAAATTGTAGGAATACAATCAACCCATCCAATGACAACTTTGGGCTACGTATGTACATTTATTTAGTTGATTATATAAAGGGTAAATTCAAAGTTTCTTTAAATCCAGATTCTGTAAATGCAAAAAAAAACTTTGCATACACCCAACCTCGCACCTACCCCAAATCCTATAGTGTGCCCAAGCAGGGGGGTTGCAGGGGGGCAGCATGCCCCCCCCATACATATTTCACTGTTTATACGCCTTAATGCTGGGTGCTAGCACTGATGTATTTATGTAAGCAAGCAAAACAAAAAAATCTCATAAAAAGTAGTTTTAGTAATTTTCAATTTTCTCAAAAACTAGAAGACATAAAACCATTTGGTTTTTTGTTTTCGATTCAAAATTAATAGTAGCATTGACCAAAATAAATCAATTTAGCACTTCATTTCACAATTCTGAAAAAAATTGGTCTAAACTTTTTTTTTCATATTTTTTTATCAAAATTTTGAGTTTGCATGCGAATTTTTCAAAAACTATTGACATAAATAATTTAATTTAAATTTAGGACTATAGAACAGACTTTTGGCTTTCAAAAACGTTATAGTACTTTTTTTTAAGTGTTGCCGTTGTTTTTTAATATTTTTTTTTTCATTTTAAGTCATTTTTTTCTAAAATTGCCCCTACCTCCTAAACGGAGCGGGGTAGACCCCCCCCTCCTATAGTAAAAAATGCTTGTTTTTGACCCTTCTACAAAAAACCGTTATCAATTCTTGGCGCCATAGTTATCGTACTCTCCCCAGTTTTTTTTTTAAATTTACTAAAATTAAAAAACGAGAATTCGCACTCAATTCTATACTTCAATTGAAATTTACCTATTAATAATATATATTTAAAAAAATTTAATTATTTTTAATCGGAAAAAATAATTTTAGAAAAAAAATATATGGATTTTCCCACAATTTTCAAAACCAATTGAAATACAACTGCAACATTATTTTAAAAAAATCAAATAGGTACATAACTATCATTTTCGAAAAAAATGTTTTTATGTACCTTTGAAAACAATTTTTCGAGCACTTAAAAAAGGAAATTTTATGTAGGTACCAATTTAACCAATTTTAAAGACTAATTGATATAGGTACTCATAAAAATAATTTTACAAAAAAACAAAAATGTGTTTTTTTGAAAATTTTGATATGTTATGACTTACCTATTGAATAAAAAAGTATCAAAGTATTTTGAAAAAAAAAAAATGCCATAAAGTGCAGCAAAATCAAAATCACTTCCTCGCAATCTCATAAAATTAGTATACAGCGTTCCCGTTCTTATTTTATTATTACGTTTCTTGTTTTGTGAATATTCGGGATTCCAACCATCACTTCACCAAGAATTCGAACATATGTCCTTAAGATGTCGCTACCGTCACTCCTCTGCATATTACTATAGATTTTATATACAATGGTTCCATCCCCCAAAACCCATTTGTTTGCATTGTTGTTTTTGTAATTTCATCTCGTGTCGATGAATAGATGTAAATTGCAACAACAATTTATGCAGTGGTGAATTCATATTTTTGCACTAGTGTGCGTTAAAACATGGAACACCAGTGCAAAAATATGAATTCACCATTGTCCGCCATTTTGTTTAGCTTGTTGGCAAACCAGAATGACAGCCGAGCAGAGATGGCAGAAATACGATTTTTTTTTTATTTACTACATTTGTTACGTGTGCTACATAAATGAGGTAGTTAAGCTATGCGCAAACCGACACGATGGCGGTGGCGATTGCGATAACTTTTATCGCGCGATAAAGATGCGTTCAAAAACTTGCTCACATCAACGCGATATATTGCGTAGCGGGCTAAGTTGTCAGCGACAATACAAACGTTTAATTTTTGAAGTTTAATAAAAAAAAACACATAAAATGGAATTTCCCCTAATTTTTTCTATTAATTTTTCAGTTTTTCAAATTTTCTTTTTTAGACTGTAATTTTTCTTCAGGCGATATAGTGATCAAATGGTGCTTGCTGCGTTCAAGAAAAGTCGCGTAACTGAACGCAGCAGTGGAATGTGAACGCAATCCACATATCGCGTCGATGTGTGCCCCTCCATTGATTTACGTGTGCAGCATCCACATTGTTATCGCCATCGCCACCGCCATCGCGTCGGTTTGCGCGTAGCTTTAGGCGTTTTTCTTTTTTAGCCCCGAGCGGGGCACAGAGCGGGCTCTGAGCGAATAGAGCTCACTCCGAACAGAGCGTGACCTGAGCGCACCGATCTATTTAAGAAACTCAATTGAGCACTGAACTCTCATATCTGTCAAATTACATGAAAATTGTATGAAGTAAGCCGCGCTCAGCATTGTGCAAATGCAAGTTGAGAGTTCGGAGCACTCCGAGTTAAAAAGTAACGTTTTCTTTTTGACAGCTCAGTGCCACGCTCGGGGCCAAAAAAGAAAAACGCCTAATGTAGTTAAATGTAGTTAACGCAGTTAAATGTAGCAGATATAAGGCGTTTTTCTTTTTGAGTTCAGAGCAGAGCCTGAACTGTCAAAAAAATATTTGTGTTTCTTTTTTAGCTCCGATCGTTCAGAGCTTCAAATGTGTGTTTCTTTTTTAGTTCTGAGCATGTTCAGAGCACGCTCTGTGAGCTCAGAATAAAATAGTAGAGTAAACGGAGTAAAATGCTGAACACAAACGAGATGACATTTTTAAAGGCGGGAAATAAAAAAAATTTACAGTTTTTAAAGCCTCAACTACATAAGCCAAAAAAGTGAAAAAGTGCAAAAGTGAAAATTTTTAAATTGATTTTGTGATAGTTTTTCTGACTAGAAAACTTATAAAAATGATGCAGAAAGCTTAAATTTTGGTTTAAAAACAAATTTGTGTATTCATTTTCACAAAACAACGGCGCTAGCGGTAAAAAAAATATTTTTACTTTTGTACTTCAGTACTTTTTGGCTTATGTAGTTAAGCCTTAACATTTGAATTGATATTTCAAACTACATTTTGACGTCTAGTGCTATAGGCGTTTTTTCTTTTTGAGTTCAGAGCCGAGCACTGAGCAGAGTCTGAGCGAACAGATTAAGTTCTGAGCAGAGTATGTTCAGAGCTCTCTGATTTCATTATGAAACAACTTGAGCACTGAACTGTCATGATTAGAAATTATTTAATTATTATTATTATTGGGCGTTTTTCTTTTTTAGTTCAGAGCAGAGCCTGAAATGTCAAACAAAAGATCGTGTTTCTTTTTTAGCTCTGAACATTCAGAGCTCCAATTTTGTGTTTCTTTTTTCGTTCTGAGCATGTTCAGAGCATGTTCAGAGCGCGCTCTATGAGCTCAGAATAAATTGATAGAGCAGACGGAGTTGAATAGCTGAACACAAAGAATATGACAAACTGTGAACAAAAAAAAGTGACAGCTGCTGAAGCGTGTTTCTTTAAATAAATCTGAACTCTCAGAGCAGAGCACGCTCAGTTCAGAGATCGCTCAGAGTATGTTCAGAGTGTTCAGACTCTGTTCAGAGCTCTGCTCTGAAATAAAAAAGAAAAACGCCCATTATAACTTCTCCACTAGAGCAAACAGCATCTTCCGCCATTTTTATTGTTTTTACGATGATTTTTTTTATTTCCCGCCTTAAAAAATGTCAACTCGTTTGTGTTCAGCATTTTACTCCGTTTACTCTACTATTTTATTCTGAGCTCACAGAGCGTGCTCTGAACTAAAAAAGAAACACACATTTGAAGCTCCGAACGATCGGAGCTAAAAAAGAAACACAAATATTTTTTTGACAGTTCAGGCTCTGCTCTGAACTCAAAAAGAAAAACGCCTATTGTTGTTTGTAATTTTATCTCGTGTCGATGAATAGATGTGAAATGCAACAACAATGTATGCAGTGGTGACTTAATATGTTTGTACTAGTGTGCGTTAAAACATGAACACTAGTGCAAAAATATGAATTCACCACCATCTGCCATTTTGTTTAGCTTGTAGGCAAACCAGAATGACAGCCGAGGATTCCAATCCAATATTTATAATTCATAATCTCTGGTTCAGAGCTGTTTTTCTGTACTGCCTAATATATAAATAAAAATTGACCAAAATGCTTCAAATAATTACATCTAATGTAATTTTGACCATTAAAAAATCCTTCTATGTTCGACAAATTTCTTATGTGGCTAGGTGTTTAAAATACACTGAATATGGTGAACCCAGCGATGTTCTTGAAATATGTGAGGTAGAAATTCCTGATCCAAAAGACGATGAAGTTTTGGTTAAGACTCTAGCAGCTCCAATAAATCCAGCCGATATCAATACTATTCAAGGTAAAGTTATTTACCTACTTCTTTGATAATAAAAATATTCTATTTCTAGGTAAGTACCCTGTTAAGCCTCGGCTTCCAGCAGTTGGCGGTAATGAGTTCGTAGCAAATGTGATAGGTGTTGGTAAAAATGTCAAAAATTTACACCCTGGCGATCGTGTAGTTGCATCCACAACAGGCATTGGCACATGGACATCTCACGCTGTCTATCATTCCAGCGATGTTATGAAAATATCCAACGAAATCGGAATTGCTGAGGCAGCAACAATAACAGTCAATCCATGTACTGCATATAGAATGCTTAAAGACTTTGTCCAAATCAAGCCGGGTGACACAGTCATTCAAAATGGTGCTAATAGTGCAGTGGGACAAGCCGTCCATCAGCTATGCAAAGCTTGGAATGTTTCCTCGGTGGGTGTGGTTCGCAATCGACCAGAAATCAATGATCTCAAGGAATACCTAAAATCTCTTGGAGCAACTGAAATTTTGACCGAAGATGAAATTCGCAAAACTGATGTATTTAAGGGAAAATTAAAGAAACCAAAACTTGCTTTGAACTGTGTTGGAGGGAAGAGCTCAACTGAGGTAGCTCGATATCTAGACATTAAAGGTGTTCATGTCACCTACGGAGGAATGTCAAGAGAACCTGTTGTAGCTGGGACAGCTTCATTGATATTCAAAGATATCTCCTATGTTGGTTTTTGGATGACAAGATGGTCAAAAGAAAACTTGGAAGACGAAGAGAGAGCAAAAATGTATTTAGAACTTTGTAACCTTATGGAAGAAGGAAAGTTTACTGCACCAGTTCATGAAATGGTACCTTTAGAAAATTTCAAAGATGCTGTAAAAGCCGTATTGAATTTTAATGGATTTACAGGAAAAAAGTTCATTTTAGATTTTCAAGATTGTTAGAAATGAAATGTGGTAACTGATGAAAATTTGTATGTATAATATACGAAATTCTTATTTTATTAGGAATGTAACAAATTTGTGGATACAAATAAATAGAATAAATAATATTCACTTCCTCTTGATATAAATGGAAGATTTAAGCGGAGCACAAGAAATAAAAACACGACTTGTTTCGATGAAAGTTAAAAAGCAAGAGAGGGAAGTTTTATTGTTTGGCAAGTAGGTTAAGACACAGTACACATATTAAAGGTAATATATTGCGCAGGTTGTCAAAGTTGGAAATGTCAAAAAATTAAAAATGGTTGTTCGAGTGCCCACACGAACTCAACGCGCATCATAAGAAACAACAACAAAATATTGAAATTAGACAAGGAAAGGGGCACTGAATCCACCATTTTACCACCATAATACCTCGATTTTGACAGATGCGCAGAACTGAACAAAAATGAAAACGCTAATGATATTACCTTTAATATGTGTACTGTGGGTTAAGAGGCCTCCACCCAAAATGTCGAAGTCTGATTCGAAGATTTTTATCTTCGAATAAAAAACGACAATAAAAAAACTCACCCCTAACAACATGTTTGAACTTCGAACAAACATCGTTCGAATGGCATATGAAACAACAAAAAAAAATAGAAGCTATACGTTCACAGCGCATACAGCGATGTTTGTTTTTGTTGCTTTGCACTATACTTTTACTTTGTTATGAAGAAGAAGATGCAGTGCAGGTATAGATTTTTATTTTTTTTTTTTTCAATTTTTCGTCTTGGGTATAGGGAGTAAAGTGTTTGTAAATGTATTCGTGTGTTGGAAAGGTATATTATGTGTTGTTTTTGCTTTTGTATCGTGGTGCGCGAAGAGCTATTTGAAGAAGTTTTTTCTGTGGAGGAAAACTTGTGTTGAAATTTTTTTCTCAATAATATGCATATTTTATTTTTTTCATTTCAAATTATTTGTAGGTCACTTTATTGGAATGGGGTAGTTTTGTTCAACTTGAATGATTTTAGATTTTAGGATATTGTTATGGTAGGTAAAGGATAAAGTATGTAGGTAGGTATGTACCTACAATATGCATTTGTATGTTTCCAAATTCCGGATTTACTAAGAAGTGATTATTTAATTTTAGGGTGTTTTTTTACTTTTTGTGTGGTTTCAAGAGTTTTTTTTTCTTCTAGGTAGGTATTTGAGTGTAGGTAACAAAAGCGATTCGGAAGGTATTTGTGATTTTATTTGATTATGAAGTTGTAGGTATTATTTGTTATAAATTCCCGAATTACATACCAAAAATAGGTATCGTTTCTTGAGGAAATTATTAAATAAATACAAATACCTACCTATTGTTATAGATATAATTGGTAGGTACCTGTAGGCTGTAGGTAGGTAGGTTATGCACTAAAAATAAATAGGTATGTAGATAGGTACATACTTACTGTCAAATAACTTTCGACTAGGTAGATACCTATACTTTTTTTGAAAAATAAAAACAAACAAATCCAAATTAAAAAAATTAAATTTTCTTCCTTTATACCTACTATGTACTGCAAGAGTACGTAACTTAGGCGCCAAGAAATGATAACGGTTTTTGTAGAACAGTTCAATACAAGCATTTTTTGCAATGGGAGGGGCCTCTATCTCCCCCGTTTGGGCAGGAGGGGCAAATTTATAAAAAAAAAAACTAAATAATGTAAAAAAAATATTAAAACATAACGGTATTACTTACAAGTAAGTATTATACCTATATTTAAAGCCAGTACTCTGTTCTATTAGTACATTTAAAATGTTCAGGTATGAAAATGTAATGCATTCTAAAAAATTCACATTACCTAGGTTCTACCGTACGACTGCAGCAAATTAATATAATTTCTTAAATTGTATGTATTTTGAAATAAATGAGTTTAAACATTTTTTTTTTATTTTTTTCATAAATATTTTGAGTTTGCAGGCGAATATTTCCAAAAAAATTGACATAAATAATTTAATTCAGATTTAAGATTAAAAAACAAATTTCTGGCTTTCAAAATCTGTATATTATTTCATTGTAAATGTTGCCGTTGTTTTTTAATAATTTTGTTTTCATTTTAAACCATTTTTTTGTAAAATAGAAAAAAAAATAAAACACTTGAATGTTTTTTTGTTGCATCTCAATATGACCATTTTTCACAAAGGCACAGCTCTTGAAAATACTGCATTTATCTACAAAAATCTCTCTACATGAAAATGGTCCCGAAATTGTTGGATTTTTTCGTAATAAAAAATGGCCCCATTTCCAAATAGGAAAAATTGCCCCTAAAATAATGAAAAAAGACCCCAAAAATTTAACCAGTAAAATTAAAAATAACCCCACAAAATTTGTATGTATAGGTAAAATAACAACAAAAGACGTCGATTTATGTATGTTGTTCGGATTGATTTTTCATAGTTTTGGAGCATTTTTTATTTTCAATTTTCGGTTTGGGATGAGACTTCATTATGAAAAAATATACCCCAATCTTCCAATCTTAAATAAATATGTAAATTTATTTCAAACCAAGTATTAAAAAATTTAAACAGTTCATTTTGATTTATTTAATCATATTAACGCACGATATTTTTACATTTTTTAAAATTAAAAAGTTCAAATTATTTTTATCATCATGTCACCCTAATTCAATAAATGTAAGGCAATGTTGGTGTTGTTGTTTTACACATATATTTTTGGGTTCATTTATCATATTTGGTTTCAAGCAATTTTAAATTTTGGGCCTTGTTTCATCTTATTTGCATTTTAAAAATTGGGCGATTTTTGATTGTGAAAAAATGCCCCCATTTTGGGGTCAGTTTTAATTTGTTATTCAAGATTAAAAAAATGTATGGGGCCTTTTTTTGTAATGAAAAATTACCCCAAAATTGCGTTTTTCCTTCATAGTTCATATTATTTATTTTAATCATGCCACGGGAAATGTCCTAAAATAAACTTTTCGTATATGTATAGGTTTATAAATTTTTTTTTAATTCGGTAGCGGGCTGAAAGCGGTTTCTAAATAAAAAACCCTTTTTTGAAAACAATTAAAAACTATTTTTAAAACACCATTGTTAACAAAAATTAAATGAAAATTTGGGTATTGTACATAATATGAAAATTAAAAATGGTGACTTGAAGATTCATTTTGATAAAAATTGATATCAAAGTTCGAATCAGCGCGAAAAATCATTTTAAACAGATGTGTATGTAGGTATATGCTTTATAAAAAAATATCCATGTTTTTTTTTTAATAAAAAAATGGTAGGTACATATACATAATATGTAGCGCTAACTTGATATTTAGTTAGCATTACACTTTTAGAAATTAAAAAACTAAGTAAGCAATTGTAACTTTTTTTACTGTATCTAAAGAAGTTGCGAAAAGAAAAAAAATATAAAAATTTTTTGGGAGAAATTTAAAATTCAATTTCAATTCAAATTTATGTGATTCCATAAAATTGTTCATGTTAGGTACCTACTTACATATTTACATGAATGACTTGCTTATTTTGTAAATTTCTCACTAGTTGCCATTTTTTAACAAACTTTCCCCTTAGTTTTGGTTGTTTTCTACCCATTTTTTCACTGTTTTTCACTTCACTGAGAAAAAAAAATATGCAAAAAATTGGATCACATCACCAGACCTACCTCAAACTCTTGTTCAGGCCATACAATACAAGATACATTTCACTCACATTATCTATATGTCTTACCTAATTATTATCTTGTCGATCATGTTTGATTTCCAAATTTCAACCCTGCTATGAAGCAATGCAAACAAAATGTCGTTCGGTTTATTGCTCCGGTATAAAGCTTATTGTATCTAACACCTGTATCTACCCCACTCCTGGTTTCTATATTATGATAGGTGTTCACTGTTCAATGAATACAAAAATGGACTTTGGTTTATTTTTTTTGGAAAATCAAATCAAAAAAAATCTTAGCTTAAAAATATTTCTTTGTATTCTATGCTAATAAAAAAAATAATAAAAAATCCTGATAGCATAAGCTTCTTGGACAACACAAATATGGTACCTACCTACCTACCTACCTACCTACCTACCTCACATTTCATTCTCATAATAAAAAAAATGGAAACCAAATTCTCATATTTTTGCTTGCTCATAACTATTTTGTCAGTAGTTGAAATTATAATTTACATAGATTCTGTTTACAAACGACCTTCGCATACAAACAAAAATCAGTTTGACTTGACCTACAGACATTTTTTTCTCTTTATTTCTTTTTGACATTACCCACAAAATAAGTGGATATAGCTATATGGTAGAGCGCAGCGCTCGCTTAGCAGTACCCACAAAAACACTTTTTTTTATTTCATTTTATCATCAACACATTCTCATTCTATAATGCTGCCTCTGGTTCATGTTTGATTCGATCTACAACATTCATTTTCGAAGAAAAGCCATCATGTGGCAGCTAGATTTACTAAAAATTCGAAATATTTGAAAATAACGACTATTTATTGCAAAACAGACCTTTGAAAAATTTGTTATTTCTAACAAAATTTAAGTTTTTGTGCTAGTTTTTTTTAGTGAATTTGTTTATTAGAAATTTTTTGTCATTATGAGAAAGTTTTGGGTTATTTGGTTTATTTCTTGTTATTTAAAAATACAATTGAAAAATAGAAAATTTGTCACTTTTCAAAAGCAAATATTTCAAAAAAAAAGGATCAAATTCAAAAATCGGTGCCCAAGGCATTGAAGCCCTAATCAATACCTTTAAAATGATATACATTTTATATATGTACTCCTCTCCTGTTCTGAAATCGTTAAGCATCCATTTGGCAGTTTTGCGTGATTTTTATAAAACCTCTTACTGGATTTTTGAAATAAGACGAAAACAAAATCCAAAATCAAAAATATAGCCCCAAGACTTTGAAGCCAAAATGTCATTCTTTCATATGCAATTTAAATTTTGGCCATATATGGTCCCGTGGCGGAGATCCTTCGGAATCCATTTTGCCAATTTTCCATATTTCTCAAAAATTTGGGTAGAGGCCTCTTAATAATGTAATATGTACATGAGTTACAATGAATGAAAGGAGTTGCCAGTAATTTAATTTTTAGTTTATTCTATTACAATACTCCTACTTAAACAAAAATAATTGAGTAAATTTTTATCTGGCAAATCTCAAACCTAGGCCCTTAGCGCAAAAATCGTTCTTATGTTTTGGAACTGCTTTGGTCAAGAAGTCTGCCAGCATCTGATCAGTCTCGATGTAATGTACTTTGATGTTTCCTTCAGTAACTTCGTGCCTTACGAAGTGGTGTTTTATATCGATGTGCTTAGATCTAGCTCGATAAGCATTTAATACTGATAGATCAATCGCACTCTTGTTGTCGCAGAATATTGTTGGTGTAAGTGTGCTACCAGTCAGCTCTTTGATTAAACTCTTTAGCCAAACTGCTTCTTGTGTGGCTGCCGATAGAGGCATATATTCGGCCTCTGATGTTGAAAGCGCTACTGTCCGCTGCTTCTTGGAGTTCCAAGAGAGAGGTCCTCCTTGTAGCATAAACGCGTAGCCTGTGGTTGAACGCCTTTCATCTACGTCGGAGGCCCAATCTGCATCGCAGTAGCAGCAGAATTCTGATTTGCCATGTTTGCTATAGACAAGTTTTGCATCTACCGTGCCTTTGAGGTACCTGAAAATACGTTTAATAGCTGACCAATGAGGCTTACCAGGATTATTATTGAATCTGCTGATAGAACTGACAGCATATGCCAGATCGGGACGAGTTACTTGAGCAGCGTACATAAGGCTGCCAACGGCTTCTTGGTATGTCACCTTCTTCATCTCATCCTGTTCTTCTTGGGAATTTGGACACATCTCCTTCGATAAAACTTGATTGGTGTCCATTGGTGTCGATATAGGGTTGCAGTCACTCATATGAAAACGTTGTAGAATTTCTTGAATATACTGTTTTTGATCAACTGTTAGGTATCCATTGACTCGATCGTGATGAATTTGCATGCCCAACAGGAAACGTGCTGCCCCCAGATCCTTCATTTGGAACATCTCCATCAGATATTTCTTCAATTTGGATTTCATGGAAATATCGTTGGAGAGAACCAAAATATCATCCACGTATACAGCAATTATTAATTTGTTTTTGTTTGAAGTTACAAAGTAAATGCATGGGTCGAGTTCCGACTTCTGCATACCAAACTTCAATAGAGCAGCGTCTAGTTTGTTGTTCCACATTCCGCTGGATTGCTTCAGACCGTACAAGGTTTTTTTTAAACGACAAACTTTTGTGGGATCTTCAGAAAAACCTTTGGGTTGACGCATGTATATCTCCTCCTGGAGATCGCCTTGTAGGAATGCCGAAACGGCATCCATTTGGTATGTTTCCATATCGTATTGGACCGCCAAGGCCAATAAAAGTCGTATAGAGGTGTAACGGACTACGGGTGAGTACGTTTCCTCATAATCAAGGCCTTTGATTTGGGCGCATCCCTTAACTACAAGCCTCGCTTTGTAACGTGATATATTCCCAGAATAATCACGCTTCGTCTTGTAGACCCACTTGCAGTCAATGACCTTACGATTAGCTGGTATAGGAACGAGATCCCAGGTCTCGTTACTGATAAGAGCTTCGAACTCTTCGTTCATTGCTGCGCGCCACATCTCAGCTTCGGGACTTGACAACGCCTCTTGAGTTGTCATTGGATCACTCGTTACCTCACGAGCAATAAATGACACAAAATCTGGAATTACTTTAGGTTTCTTAGGTCTCGATGATTTTCTTATTTCAGAGTTAGTTATGTCACTCTCGATTCCGTGCGGTGGACTGTAGTCATTGTCCGATTCGGGAACAACAGTGCTATTTGCTCGGACTCGGAATAATATGTGTCACTATCAACAGCTGATTCGAACCCCTCTGCACCTATATCTTCCTCAGAATTAATTTCTTCTTCTTCTTCAGTGACAGGTGTTGCTTCCTCCTCTATCGAAACTGAAGGGGAACAAATAATATGAGTTTCGTTTGGATCAATTACCTGACTCTGAGAAGGTTTTTGATTCTCCATAAAGATGACATCTCTGCTGACATAGATTTTCTTCGTCTTTGGATCAAGAAGTCGATAGGCTTTGCTGTCTTCACTGAAACCGACAAGTATACATTGGAGTGACTTGGGATCAAACTTTCTGCGTTTCTCCTTGGGGATGTGCACCATCGCCTGACAACCAAACACCCTCAAACGTTCTAGGTTGGGTTTCAGTCCAGACCAAGCTTCCTCTGGTGTCATGTCAGCCAAACCTTTTCTCGGAGAACGGTTGATGATGAATACCGCCGTCGTCACTGCTTCACCCCAGAATTCAGTCTTTAAATCAGCATCAAAAAGCAAGCAACGAGCTTTTTCTACCACCGTTCTGTTAGTCCGCTCTGCCAAGCCATTTTGCTCCGGCGTGTACGGTGCTGTTTTTTGATGTCGGATACCACGTTTACGCAAACAGTTCAGCAACCCCTGGTTGCAGTACTCGGAACCGTTGTCGGTACGCATAACTTTTATGGTTTTCTGAGTTTGGTTCTCTACGAGACTTCTGAACTCGTCGAACTTTTCTTTTACCTCGGATTTGTTCTTCATAAGGTAGAGAAAAACTTTTCGACTGAAGTCGTCCACAAAAATCAGAAAGTATCTCGAACCTCCGAGTGAATTCACGGACATAGGCCCGCAAACGTCAGAATGCACGACCTCAAGTAAATCTTTTGCTCTCGTTCCGGTGCTTTTAAATGGAAGTCTAGTCTGCTTCGTTTTACAACATACCACACACGAGTCGACAACCTCACTTTCAACGAAACTCACCCCATCGGCAATCTTCTTTAGTTTAAGTAGTCCATATACACTTAGGTGCCCCATACGACGGTGCCATACAGATTTTTTTTGCTCATCAGCAATTGAAATGTTGGCATGTTCAACAGATGACTGGTCTAACTTATAAACACCTTCCTTCTTTGATGCAGTTGCAGTTAAACAACCCTCATTGTTAAAAATCTCGGAGCGATTTCCCTTGAACACAACAGAATTGCCACTGTCTGTTAAACGGCTCACAGAGAGAAGATTCGCACACAGCTTTGGGACAAAAAGAACATCTTTCGCAACAGCACTCTCACCAGTAGACAACAACAACTTCACATCGCCTTTCCCACCTACAGTCATCACATTTTTATCTGCAATCACAACCTTATCACTGCTCGCATTCGTAACATTGTCCAACCAATCACGATGAAGGGTCATGTGCTTGGACGCACCTGAATCCAAATACCACTCCTTTGAGTCCACGTCCTTAGCTGATAATGCGGTGAACAGAAGTTGGTTCTTATTATTCGATTTGTTGAAACTCTTTGCGTTTGCATTTGGGCAATTTCGAGCAAAATGGCCGTACTTGTTGCACTGAAAACATCTCATACGCTTCTGCTTTTTGGTAAAAAAAGCCGTAGAGCCGTTCGTTGAAATGGGTTTCACATCCTGCAACAATTTTAGCTTGATCGCATCCGCTGTTAGCTCCAACCCGGAGCTTTCAATGCCCATAATCATAGGCTGGTAGTGGTCTGGAAGGCCGGCAAGGAGTAAAGTTCCTATCCACTCCTCGCTTAACTGAAGTCCGATGCTTCTGATTTTATACGCCGTGTTAATAATTGTATTAACGTACTCGTCCACTGATTCGCATTCTTCTAACCTCGTTGTTATGAGGATTTTTAAAAGACCAACTTTTCGGGTCAACCCCGAGTCTTGAAAAGCCTTTTGTAGGTTATCCCAAACTTCTTTGGGTGTCTTTGCTTCCTTGACGTGGACGTAGTTGACTGGTTCTATTAAAAGAATGATTTTTGTTTTTGCTTTAATCATCAATTTCGCATCTTTGTTCTTCTCCGTGACGCAGTCCCATAGATCTTCGTGTTGAAGTAAATTCTCCATTGCGAACTGCCAAGTATCATAATTTTCTCGCCCACGAAGTTTCTCTATAGACAAGATGGAGGACGATGATGATGCCATAGTGTGTCTTGACTAAAAGAAAATTAAAAGCAAAAAGAATCCAGAAATATCTGGCGCATCCGTTGAGATTTTACCTTTTAATTATTTTAATAAATGAGCGCGACTTTCCCTAACTTTCTTGTGCTTAAATAATATCGTCTATCTGGGCCCATAACCTGATATAAATGGAAGATTTAAGCGGAGCACAAGAAATAAAAACACGACTTGTTTCGATGAAAGTTAAAAAGCAAGAGAGGGAAGTTTTATTGTTTGACAAGTAGGTTAATAATGTAATATGTACATGAGTTACAATGAATGAAAGGAGTTGCCAGTAATTTAATTTTTAGTTTATTCTATTACAATACCTCTTCTGTTTTTATAAAAACTCTGAAGAAACATCTCATCCCATATTATTCTCATCCCAATTATATAAATACAATGTAAATACACCCAGAATTCTATTTAAATTATACTCGTCAGTGCTACTATGGAAAGGATATTTAGTAGAGAGTTTTTAAAAGGAGTTTTTACCGTAAGTTCTACAATTTTAATATTACTATTTTGTCTCTTATCTCAAGAATTGTGAAATGAGGCAAATGGAGGGAATTAGAAGATAGGAGCACAGCACAGTACACATATTAAAGGTAATATATTGCGCAGGTTGTCAAAGTTGGAAATGTCAAAAAATTAAAAATGGCTGTTCGAGTGACCACAGGAACTCAACGCGCATCATTAGTAACAACAACAAAATATTGAAATTAGACAAGGAAAGGGGCACTGAATCCACCATTTTACCACCATAATACCTCGATTTTGACAGATGCGCAGAACTGAACAAAAATGAAAACGCTAATGATATTGGGTGCGTTCAATCGATTACGTTTTACATCTGAATTTTCAGATTTCTGAATTTTTGGAGCTTCTGATTGGCCAGCTGTTATAAAAAGTTAGATGACTTTTAGTTACGTTTAGTTACATTTCATCTGAATTTTCAGACAAGAAATTCTCATCTGAAAATTCAGATGAAAGTTGTTTGTGGTGGGGGAAGTGCCAAAAGCACACATAAAAGCTGAACTTTATAATTTTCGTCTTGTTGGTGGTTGATTTTTTTAGTTTTTGTCATTAAAATTTAATACTTATTTAAATGAACGAACTTTTTGTTTATTGTTTAGTGAATTTTTAAATCAACAATTTTTTTTATTGATGTTTGGAAAGTTTTTCTATGTTTTTGTAAGTCATACATAACAATAAAAAGACTTTTAATGAAGGTAATGAAACCTGTTGCTGATTTAGTTACATATATTTTCATCCTCACAACTACTCACTCTCAATGTTTAATTTACAAATGTAATTAAAGTTCTATTTTACTTCGCTTCAATGTAAATCCTTTAGGTAAATGCAGGAATTTGACACAATGACTTTCGACTGAAATTTCAGATTTTTTTTGCGTTCAACGACATAAATTCAGAAATCTGAAAATTCAGATGTTAAGCTATTGGGCGGGTTCAATAAAAATAGCTTAACATCTGAATTTTCAGATTTCTGAATTTATGTCGTTGAACGCGAAAAAAATCTGAAATTTCAGTCGAAAGTCATTATGTCAAATTCCTGCATTTACCTAAAGGATTTACATTGAAGCGAAATAAAATAGAACTTTAATTATATTTGTAAATTAAACATTGAGAGTGAGTAGTTGTGAGGATGAAAATATATGTAACTAAATCAGCAACAGGTTTCATTACCTTCATTAAAAGTCCTTTTATTGATATGTATGACTTACAAAAACATAGAAAAACTTTCCAAACATCAATTAAAAAAATTGTTGATTTAAAAATTCACTAAACAATAAACAAAAAGTTCGTTCATTTAAATAAGTATTAAATTTTCATGACAAAAACTAACAAAATCAACCACCAACAAGAAAAAAATTATAAAGTTCAGCTTTTATGTGTGCTTTTGGCACTTCCCCCACCACAAACAACTTTCATCTGAATTTTCAGATGAGAATTTCTTGTCTGAAAATCCAGATGAAACGTAACTAAACGTAACTAAAAGTCATCTAAAAGTCATCTAACTTTTTATGACAACTGGCCAATCAGAAGCTCCAAAAATTCAGAAATCTGAAAATTCAGATGTAAAACGTAATCGATTGAACGCACTTATTTTTATTGAACCCGCCCATTACCTTTAATATGTGTACCATAGATCAAAAATATAAAGATACCAATCCTTCGTACGTTCCATCCCCCTAAACCCATTTGTTTACATTGTTGTATTTGTAATTTCATTTTGTGTCGATGAATAGATGTGAATTGCAACAACAATATTAATGCGGTGAGTTTATTTGTTTTGACAGTCTGATTTTTTTTATATTAATTTGCTGTGGTGAGTCCTTTATTTCGATTCGATTGGTTCACTAGCGTCGTGTTTTCGGGAAAAAAATAGTGTTTTTCATAAAATAATTAATAAAAACACTAAAAGTGCGAGATTAGAAGGTCTGAAACTATATCCTGCCTCATACGTACACTCGGCATCAGCAAATTTAGCCTCAGGAAACCAAGATTCTTCTTGCCAGGGCCGATATTGTTATTCTGAACAAAAAAAGATACAATTCGAAGAAAAAGTAATCATTTCAGATGTGTCCAGTGGATGATCGTGGCATGAAACCAATTTTCTATCCTTTAAATGCATCCTGCTCATGACACATGGTTGGATTATGAGATTATTAGGTTACTGGTGACCCTGGCTTCACTAAGGACGAAAAGAAAGCCATGGAAGGGTATCGACTTGATTTTTCAACTCTTGAGCGAGCCCCCGCAGCTGCCAAGACCTTAGAAAAGTCCAGTGAGTTCCATATACCAATACTCTTTTATCTTATAATCGAGATCGGAGTTATTAAGCTATGTGATTGATTTATTGTTTTATAAATGAACATAGGTACTAGGGAAGCTCTGCATTTATCCCAAATGCAAAAAAGTACTTGGCAGCAGGAATATTAGCTTAAATAAAACAGTTGAAACCGCACATTGAGCAAGCAAAATCGGAGCAAAATATTGATCAGGAGGAACGCCGAAAAACTTTGATTGTAAGTTGAATAAAATTATGAAATAAGAACATACATTATGTAATTGGTCTATGGGAAGAGACAAATCAACAACAATAATGAGCTCGTTATCAAGATCAGGTAGCTACCAAACATTACGAATCATTTGTCACATCAACAATTAGTTCAAGGGAATACCTATAAAAGTAACGTAACAATTAGGTCTGCCTCAAACGAATTTTTAAATTAATAACTAATCATTTCAGATATACAGAAAGCATAGAAAGCATAGCATAGAGTATGAGATAGAAATAAAAGAAAAAAATTGTCTTCAATTGTTGGAAGACGAGATGAGAACCAAAGCAAGGGTAGATAGGAAGAATCGTGACATTAATTTGGACGGCAGCTGGCGGTCTTTATTTTGACGCCGCTAATGGGGGTACTGGTGTTATTTCGCGATACTTTTTAAACTCGTGTTGAAAAACTAAATTTGGTTTGGGATGCCCGCAAGTAAGTTATAACTTAATTCATTTGTACAGTTTAATAGTTTAATTTCTTTAATTTAAGGGTGTTGTTTTTAATCCAGCATTGATAGAATGCTTAACACGTTACCATTGCCACTTAAAACATACGAAAATATTGCAATATCTTAATGCATGAACCCCCAGAAGTCGGTAAAAGTAATTTTCTAAAATTGGCAGAGCATTAATGTCGTCATGACTGATGGTGATCTTGCATTAATGGGAAGGAGTCACAGTATTAGCACGATCAAAAACTTTGGGAAATGTGAATTACATTTCACAAAGTTTTCGATCGTAGCTATCATTAAAAGAAAAAGGCGTTCACAAATCCATATCACTGGAGTCAAAGGATCACAATGATTGTCATAACAACGAATATTGTTGGTGCATTCCTATATTTTTTCTTTTGGCATACCTATATTCCTTTGGAAATTTATATTACACTTCCACTGCCATTTTGTGTTTGTTTATGAATTTATAAAATAAAATATACTGTTTATTGTTTATGAACAATATGCCAAATAAAACACATATTATTATTAAAGACAATAATACATTGTTATGAAGTAAATAAATGATAAAGTAGTTGGTAGTAATTAGATTTTCGTTTGCATCTTTTCATGAATAGTTTCCCAACTCCAAAGTAACTTGGCTTGTCTCCTTAATAAAAAATTGTAAGTATTATGTTATCTTGTTTTTATTGAAACAAATAACTTAATTGTATTACAAAAATATAAAATATGTTTCTTTTAAAAGATTACTTTTGAAATTTTAATTTGGCTGAAATTGTTACTATTAAAACTTTCAGCTTTTACAAAAAACTTGTTTTATATTGTTTTATGAATCTGTCTAAAGACCCGACAGCGCGTACGCGAAAATGATTTCGCGTACGTGAAACTGATGCAGATTCCAGATTCTTTAAATGCAAAAGAAACTTTGCATGCACCCAACCTCGCACCTACCCCAAATCCTATAGTGAGCCCAAGCAGGGGGGAAGCATGCCCCCCCATACATACTTCACTGTTTATACGCCGTAATGCTGGGTGCTAGTACTATATTTAATGTAAGCAAGCAAAATAAACATAGGAGTGAAAAGCACTTAATTTCGCGTACGCGACATCATTATCGCGTACGCGCTGTCGGGTCTTTAGACACTCTTGTTTTATACTTGTTTTACAAAATTCTTACAAAAACTTATCAGCTGTACCTGCCATAGAACTAGTTGTTCTATTTTGACTTACTCGTTACCGGTTTCACCGATTTCCATACAAATTTTATACAGAAGGTTCTTGAAATAATCAACCCAATTACAGAATGATGAAGGATCTGCGAATTGAGTCTAACTCAACTTTAAGGTCATTTTTTGTTTTTTATACAAAAATAAATATTTATAATCAAATCACTATTGATTAGTTAAGTCAGTTACTCAGTTTGAGTGATAATGAAATTTCCATACAAATTATTAATGGTAATAACGAAGATTTAAGAAATTTAGAAAGAGCATCTGTTTGTATTTTGTTTGTTGTCTGTTTGTGTATTGAGCTTGAATTGAGTTAAAATATCGACAGGCCGGTAGCATCAGCAAAATCAAGTAGTTGATGAAAATATCAGGTCAGTTTTGAGACCGCCATAGACTGTTCTCGTTATGAACTAATGAAATGAGAAAAAGAATGGATCGGGAGTGGAGGACATTGGTGCTCATATAGACTCATGGTCATATAGAAAGAATTGTTGTGTTAACTTGGTCGAGAAACTTTGGAAAATTGAACAAAACTCTTGTAATTTGTTTCAATTTTCATAGTTTCTCAACTGCTATTTGCCCATGTAGAACGTAGGCACTGGTTTCATAAGTTTATATTTGTTTTAAATCTTCTTATTGTGTACAATTCATGTTTTAAGTTACATACAAAGTTCGCTTTGGAATAGAAAATTATAATTTTTATTTTTATAATGATTTTATCTTACATTTTTAGTTAGTCGGTGTCAGAACAATTTACTCATCAAAGTTCATTGAGTAAAAAAAAAATTATGAATTAATGGTAACTTAATTGGTAACTTTTTTGTCAACAAATTTCCAAAAACCGAGTTTTTTTTCTATGCGTTTTGACAGCAAATTGTTATATAGCCTGCTATCACTGATTTAAGAAACATTTTACACATTTTAATCCGTGAACAAGACATTTTAATCCGTGAAGACGACTAGGGATTGGGCGTTGCTTTGCCTAGGCTTTAAGGAAGCACAGAGATGCATTAACTGGCATTTTGACCGGTGTATTTATTATACAAGTTTTACCACTAGCTGGCATAAAACAATCGATTTTGAATTCTTCTTTGCTTTTGGCCAGTAGAAACAGCATACGCTCTGCCTCGCCGTGGGATAGCATCACGTTTCATTCTGGTTTCGCAATTTGAATGAATTGCATTATACCTGAAATGAGTTAAATTATTTATAATTTTATTCCCACCAATAGATTCACATCGAGTACTCACCTTTTGCATCCGCATGAGCACTGAAGTCTGAAAGTCATGTTCTCCAAAGACATCTTAACTTTCACCGTCTTCTCTCCGTTTTGCTTTCTCCGTTAAGCTCCACGCAAAGTAAATTGGATATTCAAGAGAATACATAATACTTGTGCTATTCCCAAAACAAAAGCTGGAATCAGAATTTTTCCACCGCTTGCGACACTTTCTTTCATGAACTTTCTTCAAAAAATTCCGCTCCCTGCATCGCTTCAAATCACGAATTATTGTTGCATATTTGCTATCCACGCAGCACCCACGATCCGGTGTCATGTTGTAATCTCCAGTATAATTAACCGATTGTGAACCAATTCTTTTTATCCAAAATATAGATGCATCCACTACATGGCTTTCAAGCTCAATAAACCATTACACTCTGATGGAGAGTTACTTTCTTCAGGAAGTCCTTGGACCTTGAACATTCGATTCACCATTACCTTCATTGCTGCGAACCTTGCGCTATAATTGTGGAATTTATTTCTGAACTACTGGCAGCAAAAAAATAAAGTAAGGAACTTACCCGAATGTGTTCTACAATTTCCTCTGATGGTCCTTGTGTTTCTCATAATGAGCATGTCGCTGTTGACAACGCATACGCCAATTCGCATACGCTGGGGAGTATAGCTATCTTGTGAGTTCTTGTTCTTCAATATAAATGGCTGTGATGCTGTGTAATTATTTTTTAGGTCCTCCAATTCAATTTCAGAATCGGAAAATCAGCCATTCGAGAATTCATGAACTTTATTTGACATTAATGAATTCACCTTAGAAGAATTTACAAATAAGAATTTGAGGGATGTGTTTAAAATGTTTTCTTTTGAGGGTGCAGACACACTTTTAAACAGGTGTGTTCTTTTACTTAATGGCACTGGTTGCTAAACAAAACTAAACAAACTTGGAATTTGTGAGTTTCTACACGTTTTATTTTTATTATATGAATATTGACAGACGTTTGTGTAGAAATTCACACGAATGCCCAGTGTTTCAAAGTAGAAGAAAAATAAGATTATGTGGAAATAAAACGCAACCAACTTGCCTATGGATATTCAAATTTTGATCAAATTTTAACGTTTCCACTTATAGATTCTTTTCATGCCGCCATATTATTCACGCAATATATGCTGATTAAAGGCTCCCCCAAACCAGTACGAAACTGTTGCGGCGACGACGAAAACAATAATAACAACACGTGGTTGTCAATGAAAACCACGCACATATAACACACATATAATTTCTTTTGTCATCAACCTTCAGCAGTTTTTTTTTATATTTTATTGAGTGCTGAGTGCTTTGAAAGGTTTGTTTGTTTGTTAAGTTCAACCAAGTTCTCGAGGAAGTCCGCAAAAAAAAATTAGGCCCTTGATCAGAAACCAGGTGAACTAGTATAAAGCCAATTTTTTGAAGCGCGTTTATTGCTTTAACTAACAGATTTTTAAGAATTGCAGCCGGGCAACTTGATTTAACAAAATAGTAGGCGATCGGGTGTTTCCACCTTCTCGCAATTCCCTGGGCCATTATAACCAAAACATCATTGGCAATAAATTTTGTCCTGTGCTCGTCAGAACCGAAATCTTCAAATCCCATTATCTTGTCACTTTTAATATTATAATAATAAATGTCAAACTTTCTTGGATTTTCAATTTCATTAATTTCGCGTCAAAAAAAACAAATATTTACAAAAATGAGTTCAAGTAACGAAAGATATATATTTATTCAAGGAAACTCGCAAAATTAAGAAGCGATTCCATCAACTAATGCACGTGGGACTGGGTATATAGAACGCAATTTATAGGAAAGCACTTCTCATAAATTATATATTTTTCATTTATTTGTATGTCATAAATATGTATTAAGTAACAACAAAGGATATGCTAAAAAAAACTCTACTTAAAATAATCAGACATTTCATTGTAAAGTTATAACTTCCAAAAAAAGTAAGAAAAAAAAACAAAAAACTAAAAACAAAGAATATTGAACTTGGTGTTCGATGGGTTCTTCTTTTCCGATCTACGGGATGCATTTAGGAATTCCTTGAATTCATGAGTTTAGTGTACAGCTTAAAGATGGATTTCCATGTACTAAATTTTAACGTCTTGCTAGTGAATAACCTGGACCCATGTTCTGTAACTCGGCGATAACTTTTCGCGTCGAGAAACGGCGAAAAATGGAACAAAAATGGAACAAAACTCATAGGAATCCTATGGGTTTTGTTCCATTTTTCGCCGTTTCTCGCCGTTAAAAGTTATCGCCGAGTTACAGAACATGGGTCCTGGAGACTAAATTCCTTATTAGTATGCGAATGTTCTGTAATCTGGAGATTTTCGTTTAACTATTTACTAAATTTGGTTATTAGTAAGGCCCTATTTCTTTTGGCCATAAATGGAAGGCCCACATTTCTCGACTACTAATAAAATCTAACAGAAAAAAAATATGAAAAATCATGATTTTTCTTTAACTCAAAATAGATTTTATTTGAAAAAGAGTTAAATAATCTTATTTCTTATGTCGAATTCCTTACAACCATATAAATCGATTTGTTAAGAAAAATTTCTAATTTGTTCAGAAAAAAATTGAACTAGATCTTTCAAAACAAATTCAAATTGTTAAAAAAAAAACACTTTAGCCGTTTTTTATTATCAGAATGGATCTATATGGATCATCAAATAACATACATAACAACAACAACACACGAACCTGCTCTTTATCGGGTTCACGTTTCAAGAACCGAAAACAGGCTGCTGATTCTCGCCACTGTGAAGTTGTTTTATTTTCGCAGGATGATCCATATGGATCATGGGTCATAATAAAAAACTGCTATTAATGAAAAAAAAGCATACAATAATAAATAATAATTATTTATGTATTGAAAATTTGTAATTCACAAAAATTACGGAAACAAGATAAAATTTGCAGTTTCTTATCTTATTTCTAGCTGTTTTTGCATTTTATAGAGTTTTTTTTTAAACTAGAGGAGTCACTAGATGTTTTTAATAAAACTTGTTTGAAATTAAAAACTGCAAACATCGATGTTAAACAAATAAATTGCAGTAAATCGGAAGAGTTTCGAAATGGTAATTTTAAAAAAATATAAATTCGTTCAAAATTATTGTTTTTGTCATTGTAATTTGAAACTCTTTTTTTGAAAAGCCTTAAAAAGGAAAAAACAAGATTTTCGATTTCATATTTATTTTTATTTTGTATATAAATATGAATCATTACTCTTTCGATCTAATACAATAATTACCCGAAAATTCCACTGCAAATTTAATAATATAAGGTGAGGTCTAGACTTTATGATTCGTTTCACTAGATGATATGCTTTTTGAACATAGCCAAAATGGCCGCCGTTTTAGTGGTAGAATGCATAAAGTTCCGCCATTTTAGTGGTAGAATGGATAAAGTTGCACTAGTATGTGTGTTTTAACTATACTATTGCAACTTGATCCATTCTACCACGGTCAGCTGTTTTTTCAGCTTGTAGGCAAGCCAGTTTGACAGCCGAGGATTGGTATCTTTATATTTTTGATCTATGGTCTAGACTTTATGATTCGTTTCACTAGATGATATGCTTTTTGAACATAGCCAAAATGGCCGCCGTTTTAGTGGTAGAATGCATAAAGTTCCGCCATTTTAGTGGTAGAATGGATAAAGATGCACTAGTATGTGTGTTTTAACTATACTATTGCAACTTGATCCATTCTACCACGGTCAGCTGTTTTTTCAGCTTGTAGGCAAGCCAGTTTGACAGCCGAGGATTGGTATCTTTATATTTTTGATCTATGATGTGTACTGTGGATAGGAGTAGGTAGAGGTGGGAATTAGGATTAAGGAAAGGAATTGCAGTGGAAACCGGAATCGACCGCGTCTAGGATAGGAGGGTTGAAGGGGTAGAATGTCGGCTACGGAGGTGATGGCATGTTCACGAAGCTCGGCTCAGCTCGCCGGATGTAGGGGGGTATCTTACCACCGTAGGACGACCTCGCTTATTTCAAAAAAAAAATTTAAACATGCCAATTAACGACAAAAATATAGCTTGAACCAAATCAGTTGGCCATTCTACTGCGCAGATCTCTTTAAATTTCTTTGCTCATCTCTAATTTTAAAAGATACACACAAATCACTGAAAAAAAGAAAAAAAAGATGTACATTCCAACGTTGTTGTCATAACCGCTGCTGCGATCATACTGAAGCACTAAGGAGGGTGAGTTTTGTTTATAGCTTCGCTCAGAGTAAATTAGAAATGGATTTCCAGCGATGGACTTTCCTTCATTGAGAGATGATCATGGAGTAATTTTTTTTCATAGCTTGATGTCTAAAAAAGTATTTCATCTCTGGTGGGATAAAAGAAAGAGATTTTTTAGGTGTAAACTTTACTTCGAAAAGTTAAGATTAAGAATTTTTGATTTTATTATTGGGACAAATTTAAGTGCACCTATAATAAAAAATAAATCTATTGCTTACACATAAAAAACTACCTGTGACATAGGATTAATTGATAAATAGTTAAGGGATTATTGTTTGTTTCTATGTTTTATGGTTTTATGATTTGTGGCTTAGGAACAGAGGATCCGTGGGCGATGTGTTTATATTTGTTTTATGGCGTTAGTGTTTATTTGATATATTTTTTGACCTGTGGGGTTTTGGGGAATCATTAATAGATCAGCGTTTATGAGTTTGAATAATTTTTACCTACTAGTTTTTAAGAATGAAATTTTTCATCAGAGGGAATTTACGTATTTAAAAGATATTTGCTTTGGTTTGGAAATCAGTTTTTAAAAAACAACAACGAGTTAAACAACTAAATTCATTTAAAAGAAATTTTCATGGATCCATTTAGAAAAGGAAAACCTATTGGAAGCCAGGCACGTATTATAGTTGTTAGAGTATATAATGAGAAAATGGAAGAAGCCAAGAATTTGTTTTTGGAAAATTCTGTGAGTTACGCAACCACACATACTGCCGAAATTTCTGGAATTTCTGAACGATCAATCAGAAGGATTATTAAGGAATACGAAGAGACAGGAGTTGCGAAATCACCAAATAAAAAAGTACCACATACGAAGTGGAAAACTGGACTAGTCGAATTTGACATCACAACTATTCGGCGTATAATGCATAACTTCCACCAGGAGGAAAAGATGATGATATCTTTGAAAATGTTAAGAGAACGAGTCCAGGAAGACTTGGAGCTTAACTTAAGTATTACGTCTCTCAACAGGATTTTAAGAAGCAACGGGTTTAGCTACAAGAAAACGCAAAACAACCGGAAACTTCTTTGTGAAAGAAACGATATTAAACTCATGCGAGTGAAGTATCTGAGAAAAATCCGGGAATACAGATCAAAAGGATATGACATCATTTATTTGGACGAAAGCTATATTCACAGCTCACATACAAGGCCAAGGGCTTGGACTGATGACAGTAGCAGTGGGTTGAAGACGCCAATTTCAAAGGGACAGAGGTTGATAATGGCGCACGCTGGTGGTGAAAAAGGTTTTGTGAAAAACGCCTTACTTTTATTCAAATCTGGAACGAAAACGGGAGACTATCACGACGACATGAACTTCGAAAATTTCTGCAAGTGGATGCAAGAACAGGTTTTGAATAACTTGGAGGAACCTTCAGTTATTGTAATGGACAACGCCTCGTATCACAATAAATTAGAAGAAAAACAAATTACTTCTGCTAGCAAGAAATCCGAGATGATACAATGGCTAACCGAAAACAATATTCCGCATACTATACAGATGTTGAAACTTGAACTGTATGAGGTAATAAAACGACACCGAGTTATACACAATCCAAAGCATAAGATTGACGATATTATTCACGATATGGGACATGAGGTTCTACGTTTACCACCCTATCATCCTGATCTCAATCCCATTGAAAATATTTGGGCAACTGTCAAGGCAAGAGTAGGCTCACGAAACACAACATTCAAAATATTAGATGTTCAAAAGTTAGCAGAAGAAGAATTTTCCAAAATAACGGCTGAGGATTGGCGAAAAGTGTGTGAAAAAGCCATAAGAACTGAGGAAGAATACTTTTCTCACGACCTGATGTGGGACACAATTTCGGATTCAATTATAATTAATCCAGGTGACGACTCTTCAACCGACTATGATAGCGATATTAGTTCTTAAAAATTTGGTATATTTAAATGAATAATTATTATTTAATTTATATTATTGTTATTTATGTTATTTTATTATTTTGTTTTATATTTATTTCTGAAATACAAATGTATAATAATCATTTTATATTAAAATAAATTAATGTTAATTATTCCTTACTTGCGGGTAAAAGTTATTAAAACCTAAGGAAATTTCATTCTTAAAAACTCGTAGGTAAAAATTATTCAAACTCGTAAACGCTGATCTATTAATGATTCCCCAAAACCCCACAGGTCATAACGCCATAAAACAAATATAAACACATCGCCCACGGATCCTCTGTTCCTAAGCCACAAATCATAAAACCATAAAACATAGAAACAAACAATAATCCCTTAACTATTTATCAATTAATCCTATGTCACAGGTAGTTTTTTATGTTTAACCCAATTGCGTTTTGCAAAATATTTCTTTTTTATAAGTGCGCTGAAATTATGCAAATAAAAAAAATTAAACTCATACATTCAATCTCATTTAAGATAAAAAAAAAACAAAGTTGAGTTAGGCACTGTAGAATTCAAGGAAAAATCTGGACTCATTAAATATCTTGCGTGCCATTTTTGTTCTCTTAAATCCTCTCTCTGCGCAACCGACCGTTGGCCAACTGAATTGGTTCAAGCTATAACACATGCCACCACTCTTGTGTCACACCTTGGGTTTGCTGCGGCTGACTTTGCAGCGGGACCAAGTCCCACCCAACCTGGGATTCGGTTGGCCTATTATGATCGAATCCCCCTACATCGATCCATGGAAAGCTTTCTATTGTCGTCGAATCATAGTTGCGTTACCTGACCTTTTTGCCTCCCGTACCGCACCCCCTGAAAATAATTTTACCAGTTCATTAAGCCTCCTTGAAAGCTCAAAAGAAAACAGTAAATTCCATCATAAGTGACGTGATTTACAATCATGACTTTTATTTAAATTTAAATTTTTGAGTATTTGAAATTATAAGCTAAAGGACATAATATGAATATTTGTTCTCCACGTTACAGGGAGGATCATACTAAATTGCAAGTAGGCGCTTGGCTTTTTAGGATCTATACTTTTACTTTAATTGGTTTTTGAAAACTTTGTACACTTTTTTTGGTTTAAACAAACTATATATGTATATGAAAAGAACACCAAATGAAATAGAAAAATTAAACAAAAATCGGCTTTCGAGTTGGCTCAAAGTGGTGTTTCCATCAACAAAACAACTCATCCGCTGGTTATCCCAACGCCCACCTAGGACTAAGTTCCCGAAATCACAGTTTTCCTGGTTAAAAAGCCTTCTTTTCCGGCTCCAAAAAGAATCTACCTTCCTTTTTCCTACCTACAGAGAGCTCTTTGTGGGTATCCAAAGGGTTTCGCAAAATCTTGCTGTGGGCGGTACCATCTCTAACCATTTCTCAGATTTTTTTTTTACAAAATAGTTGCCTTTTTGTAAAAAAAATTACTGATTTTTTTTTTAAAGTTGTGGGCACGTTTTTGAGAAAAATAAGATTTTCATTTTTTGGTACAAAAATTTTTATGGTAGGTACCGTTGATTTTGGTCTTAAAAAAAAGAAAAAAACGGGTGGGGATAATGCCCCAAAATCCCTAGGTACCAACTTTGAAGAAAGCAGCCGAAGGGACAGACAGAATTGCGAAACCAACTTTTTTCGACTTCGCTATCATCGTAATGTCAACTTTGATCAAATCCCGAGTTCGATTTTTTTACGAATCCATAACTTGCCATATATGTACATAATTTCTATCTATGAAAAGAGTTCATTTTTATACTGATTTAGCTTACCTGTGTTCCTTGTATTATTCTGCTTTTTCAAATGTTGCAATGACAAACCATCGAAATTAATCCCAAAAAAATATTTAAAACTAACTTTAAATTTAGCAGCATTTTAAAAATGACTATGCAAACTTAAATTCTATTCTTGTAACATACATGAAGGTTACACCTGGACATACGAATTACTAAGGAAACAAAAAATCAAAAACCGTCATTTGGAATTCATAAAATCATGATTTCAGTGTATTCAGTTTTATTTAGTTTAGGTTCGATTCTTTAAGATTTTTTATTTTAATTTTGGTAAAAATAATTTAAGAATATAAACTCTAAAACTATATATAAGTCAACTTATAAGATGTGCTTGTATAGGTTCTACAACATAATTTATGAAAATTAAAATCATATGATTTGGTAAGTAGAAGGAAGGAAATTGAATCAATAATCAAATATTTACAAGTCATTGAAAATTAAAACTTAAATTTAATTAAATTCTACAATCTAACTTAAAACATTGTTCCACTGCCCATTAGAATTGTCAAGCGTATTCTTACCAGTTGAACTTAAATCACTTTCAACTGAATAGTTGCCATTAAAGTGATCGCCTGCTACTTGTTGTTGTTGCTGTATAAGCTGTGCTCTTTCCGGGAAAATCTTCGTTGTGGGTCGGAATACTTTCATATGAAATTGTTCTTAGACTGGATATGGGTGAATCTCCTCCTCCAAGTAGGTTTTACTTTTATATGTATGATTCTGAACAACCAAAACTGGATTGAATAAATTGTCACTTTTCAATCGTTACGTCGCGTCGCACGACTCATTGAAGAGATTTGAAAAAAAAACTGTCTCCTAAAGTCAGCCCAACCTCCCTCAGGTGGAGGATTTTAAATTGTATATTTTTTTTTCCTCAACTCTTCGGCCAAAATTATTTTCTTATATGTTGCAAATTGTACTTTATAACGCAGTGGCAAATTTATTGCAAATTCTATACCTTCATCAATGCTCGCATAATTGCATATAGGGGTACTCACGCGATATGCAAAAACTGTCCAAAACGTCGCAAATGCATCCTAAACTTTTTTTTTCAGATACCCCCTTAATCAGATGTTTATGCTTTTGGCCAATGTCTACATTCTTTCCCCATACAAAGGAATGTCCATTTTACTATAGATTCTTGGCCCAGAGTGTACATGAACGAGTGTGGCATCAAATGATAGATGACGTTGAGGTGTTTGTAAGGGTGAAATATTTTTTAAATCTTTCGTGGGAATTTATAGGTAAGTTTAAAGTCGTGGATATTATTTCAAATATTTTCTGATAACATGCGAAACAAATTACGAAGACAATTAATAATATGACATTTAATGAAATGTTTGTTCTTGTATTTAAAATAAAATATTTTCGGTACTATCTTAATGTCTTAACTACTTTTTACCCTAGAATCTTTGCGTTCGTGAAACTATCAGATAGGCTATCTACCCACTTATCAGATACATTGGGTTGTTGTTGCTTAAGCTGTTTTGTCACAAGGGATAACAAGAATACAAGCCTAACTGGATAGTTCCTCTTGTCTATAGGCATAATTAGGTGCACTTTGAGGAATGTTTTGTTTATGATTAAGTATTTATTTGAATGAAAACACTTAGTTTTATATGTAATTAAAGTTTTAAAATAAGCTCTTCACTAGTGCTAAAAAAGTATACATAATTATGTCATCACTGAATTTCTTGATATATCAGTGTGCCAATCAAAAAACGTTGCTTTTCAAGAAGTTAAAACTTAATAGCTTAAAATGTATTAAACATTGCAAAATATTTTTGGTACTTCGTATTTTAAAGACAGGAAAAACACTTTTTATTAAATACAATTTATAAGTATCACCAATGTAAATCCTAACGGGCTAACGATCTAGCCCAAAAATAAAAATTAAATAAATCCAGATAACCAAAAACAAACTATAAAACACCTTTCATTTGATATCAATACATATCATTTTGCTATTTCATTTATTTCGCACGTTATAAACCATTATTTGAAAAAAAAACTAAAAATCTTTATTTTGTTCACACTGCAGTATTCTAATTTTTTCTCGATCTTTGTTGCATGTTATTATTAAACGGCTGACCGTTAGAAAGACCTCATTCAAAAATGTTAGTTAAAAAATCTATGTACATATATAAAATATTTCGAAAAACGTCACGAGTCGAAAACATTTGTCTGCTCAAAGTTTTATGATATAAATTACATCTTTTATTAATGTGGGATCACCCTGTTTGGTGTGTGCCCAAAAGCTTTCTGTTGTCAAATGATAACAGCTGATAAGAGATAAGTCGAACACGATGATAAATAGGAATATGATGATATACACGAACTCGGTGATGAGGGCGAAGAAAAAAGAAAAGTGATACATCCGTATCACTTAGACTTAAATTTCTAAAACTAAACCTTTCTTGCTATTTGCTGTATTTACTTAATCTTATTTAAAAATTATAATAAATTAAATTGAATTATTTTATATTCGGTCTTTAACTAAAAATCCCACCTACATACATATAAAACTAAAAGTAGCTATTAGACATTAGTAATTTGATCAACCGACTTGATTTTTTAGGAAGAAAATAAGGGCACGTAGAAAAAATTTATTGAAAAAGTGATCAGTCATCATTACTGGGTGCCATATCTATTAACAGTGTTTTCTACATATAAACCACTATTGCGGTTGTCAATGATCAATTGATAGTTGATAAATATTGAAATTTGGTACATTAAAACACAATTTATTAAAAATCTGATTAACTTTTCTGTGATTATTATTAATTTTCTTGTAATTCATAACGCTGCACCACTCTAATTAATCAAAAGCTGTATCATTTGGGTTTTTACTAACGATTTTCAAAATTTATCAACTATCAATTGATCATTGACAACCGCAATAGGGGTGAAATAAGATTTTTAGGATAGCTTGAGATTTATTTTTTTCCTCTTTTGTCATCAGTTGTTTTTACAAGGTATTATAACAAGACTTGCCTTGTATTTAAGACTTCCTAGCCATGCATTTATGAAAGTACCGCTTGGCACGCAACCGGCTGGTTTTTTGGTCGTATTATTAATCAGGGGGTCTAGCCCCTAGTACGTAATTTGAGACAATCGGGTTCATTCGATATCATCGAGCATAGGCAGTTCCTAATTTAAATCAGTCCATTGTTTTCGATTCTATTGTATCGGATGAATTCAATTGTGTCAAGTACAACGCCGTAGGCCTCCACGATTAGATTTTATAGAAAAACAACCTTCGCATTAAGAGTTTTTGTAATATGCATTAGAGGATCTAAAACTAGTTTTTTTTTCAAAATAAACATTAACTTATTAAACATTTTTTCAAATAAACATTAACTTATTAAACACTAAAAAATTACGTCTTGGTTTTAAACATCTTTTTATTGTTCAAAGATCTACAAGTATTAATAATTTAAAAGTGTTTAAAGACAGAATTCTTAAGGAATTTCAGCGGAAGCCCCCTGTTCCGCTTCGAGTGTGATTTTAACATAATTTTATCCTGCGTAAATTCCGGCAGCTTCTGTTGAGTGACCTCTGTTTCGACATATATATCAAAACTGCAGAGAGTTCGCACCATCTGCGACAGCAACAAGGATGATTTACTCTTCAACTGCGATTGAATCAATGAGTTCGTCCAGTATTCCATGTCTTTGATGGCAGCGCTTCTGCTTGCTGTTGCCTTACCATCCGTTGACACTGAGAATGACCAAACTGGTGATTTGGTTGGGAAATTAGGTGAAATACTTATGAAACATTCAAGTTTATTGCTGCCCCTGGTGATGACAGCACGATAAAGTAAATTTCCAGAATTCAGAAATTTTGTCTGACTTAACATATGCTGCGAGTTTTTCTGCATAAAATCTTCCCAGGTGATTGGTGCCCAAAGAGTGATGCTGCTGCATAAAGAAACATTGATAAAGTTGAATTTCTTCAAGAAGATATTATTACTTTTATTCTCCAACTGAAAGAGTTGCTTATACAAGTTCAACCGGGAACTCCATTGGGATTTGATTTTTTTTATTATCTCTCCGACGGTGATGTCCTTATATGTATCTGATTGTGGCTCAGGGGTCAGATGAAGTTCAAAAAACTCCAAACCACAGAGTTTTTGAACCCATTTATAGGGCTTACCATGCTTGTTTTCTTTGAGGCATCTTAGGCAATCTTTTTCATTGGCGTTCATTTCGTGGAGCTGATATTTTGACTTCAGGGAGGGATTAGTATCACCAGAATCAGCTTCAAACAAGTAGTTTAAAATATTCTCCGATGAAATAACATCAGTCATTGGCAGGTTATCCATATTTAAACTGGAAGCTGCAGTAACAAAACCCAAAGTTGGAAAGTATCTAATCTCTATTGAAATGTTTCCTTTAGGTTCCTCGGACCGGCTAATGGTGAATTTGATGAACAGCGGAAATGGCTCGAAGTTAACTTTTGTCTTCTTCTCAGCATTCTCCGACTTGGTTGAATGTTTCTTTCGCTTAGAGTCGACTTCTTCGCTGTCCGAGTTTTGGTCGTAGTCTTGCGACTCATCGTCAACTTTTGTCAACTCATACTGTCGAACATCATCTTCGGTGCCTTCCACAGTCACATTTAAGGACGGGCAAAAGGACTGTGCAAAGGAAGATAGCTTCATATACAGCATATATAATGACTGTGGCAGAAGCTTTGCAATCCCATTAACTTCCCATTCTTTCTCTATGTCAAGGCCCAAAATTGATTGTAATCTTTTGGTTGCTTTGAGGAGTGTTGATAGAGATGGACCAAATGATTCCAGTCTTTCGTTTGTGCTTGATATCTTCTTGATTTCTATGTCTTTACGGCAAACCAAATCCTCGCAGAGAAGTGATAATTCCTTGCGTTGTTGTAGTTCCCATTCAAGCATTGCCAATCTCTTAATATGCTCCGAGACCTTGGTTGCTTCTGGTCGTGAAATTGACAATGGTGCCTTTTCATAGAATTCATTCTCAGAAACAAGATTAATGTACTCATCGCAGCTAGTAAATTGGTAGCAACGTTGGATTTCTTTTTTTAAGTAACTTATCTCATAGAGAAGATTCTGAAGATGAAGCCTATTGTTGTCCACACGTAGTTTCTCTTTCTGCAAGACTTCCCGTCCAGTGCGAATGCGATACTTTTCCAAGCGATTAACTTTTTTCAACAGCACAATCATCAATGAGGCGTCATTGCGTTTCGCTTTTAGCTCTGAGACAGATTTAGATGATTTGTCTTTTTTCAGCTTTAGCACTTGCTCGAAAATTGCACCCAATTCGGCGTATTTCTTCTTGCAGAGGTTTGTATCTAGTGATGTGTCGCGTTTTTCTACTTCTTTTTCTTCATATTTTATGCTGTATGTATCAATTATGTGTGATTTTGATTCCATTATGCTATGCAAACTTTATTTAGTTTTGTTTAGTCGATATATTATATTAGTTAATTAAAAAAAAAACACATTTTACTGCAGTTTACAAAATTGATGTCTTCACCAGAGAGAAAGAACTAATAGAGAGAGTCAAATTTCCTCATCTCGTCCCCACGAAACTAACCATATTGCATAAGTATAATTATTAACTCCATATAAAAAAATGTGGGGACAAATACATATGCAAGAAGATGTGCATATTCACCACCTTTTTTTTTGTTTTGCACTGCCCGAGGTGAAAACATGTACACACCGATAGGAATTCAACAGGTTATAGCCAAACCACAACCACGCGTCAAGTCGCTCTGACTTTGACATATTGAATAGAAACAATGGGCCCTACTAATAATCAAATTTAGCGACGACTTAAATATTTCAGTAAAATTAACCTTAATTCTGGTGATCCCAAATAATGTACCATTCATGGAATGTTTAATTTTTTGAAGTCCACTCCATATATGATTCATTGTTAAGAGTCCACTTGAATATTAAGGTCATACTATATATGGTTTATTAGCTAGAGCCCATTCTATTATGGTCCATTTTACTGAAATATTTAAGTCGTCACTAAATTTGATTATTGGTAGGGCCCAATGGGCTGAATTGAATTGAATTTTTATTGAGACATTTAGAAAATTTTACAAAGGGTACAATTCAGAAAATATCTTTACTTAGCAAAGCTATGTTAAACTGCGGCTATAATGTATTGCCTGCTCTATCTATTTACATTTTTGAGAAGCCTCATGGCTGTCACTTATAATATATAAAAACATATAGTCATTCTGCTCTTGCTCAGGAGCAGTATTTCGGTTACGTGTTGGCTGATGCAACGGATAAAAAATACACATATATACAATACCTACAAATACAAATACCTTAAAACTAATATGCCATAGAATATATTTATATACATAAAATTACGTATTATAGAGCGAGAGCGCTCTATGTAGAATTTTCAAATTTAATGAAATCACTTTTGCATGAATAGGTACATTGAATAATTTAAGACAATTCTATTTTTACATAAATTCACTTCTACGAATTGTTATAAATGATTTTAAAACAAATTTTAGCGGCTATATAAAATGAATATAAAATATGTGAAGGATATAACTTAGTAGAAACACTAAAAACAATAATATTGAATAATATAAGAGATAATTCACTTTAACTCTAACACATTATGAGCAGTAATAAAGATGTAATACACTTTAAGAAATTTTATCGTGTGATGGTCGTCTCATAGATTTGGTATGATGCAGGGCGGTCATCCTTTGTCCAATATTGTGATGAAGGTTTGTCATCTGTTTTTAGCACAAGGTTGTGGGGTGCTGGTAGTCTGGGGGCTTGATTAGCAGTTGCTGGAGTGTATGATCATCTCCGGTTTTTGGTCCAGTTGGAATCCTTCCCCCAGAGAAGTTCCACGCTAGGATTTCATGTGGGCAACACGTCAGTCACGGCCACATGACACAGTTGTTAGCGGGTAATGTGATACCACGCCAGAGTCCCGTTTAAACGGGATAGGCTCAAGGTCTAGTTCAAGCGGCACAGCTTGTAAACTAGCTTTTCAGTTGCTGGAGTGTATGTACAACTCCTGTAATCACCCAGGTGGACTCCTCTCTCCACAGAGTACCAACTTTCGATGAAAATAATTATTAAGAAATAATTTACTTTTATGTTTAAAAAAAACTTTTTTAGCAAGGTTGTGCCGACACAACCTGCTTCGTTGCCTCCTCCTTCTCGTCCGAAACAATGGTCTCATATGAAGCAATCTGAAATGTTACCTCACGCTTCGCGTTCGCTTTAGATCGTAAATATCGTAAGCTGGAGCGCAACGCCCGAATAGATCTATTTTCTATTCTGGTCGCGCTTTGACAGCTCAACAAACAACAATCAATTTTTTTTATTTGCTATTGCATTTCTTTCGGATGTGAAAGTTTTTATTAAAATAAAAATACAAAAATATGTTATTTCAGTAAAACCATTGGAATATTTGTGTATGACTAAAATAAGTGTTAAATGCAACAATTGCTGTATTAAAAATTAAATTATTCCTATGTACGTGTGGTTTATTAAATTGTGGTTCAAGATCCAGATTCAATTGAATATTATGGATTCTTGGAACTAAATTTGAATGATTTTATTATTCTAAAAGATAAACACATCCATGTCGATTAGGTTTAATTAATTGGATAGAATAAAAACATAACAAATAAATCATATTTAAAGTGAAATCTGTTTGTGTTTTATTCATTTCACTCTAAAATTAAAAAAAAAAAAATGTTTTGCTGCTGTTTTGAAAGTACCCTTGTTTGGTTGGGCTTGTTTGATTTAGGCAATTTTTGTCTGGTTCCGGAGAGTGAATTTTCTCTGGTTTTTGTACCTGTAATGCCGACTTTTCACTTGTCTGATTTTGTGTGTTAGGAAAAACAACACAAGATCCGACTTTTACAGGTAGAAGATGGCTGTTTTAATTTGCAAAATGGCGCCAGTAGTGTAAAGAAACAGATACGAGTAGATACAAATAAAACAAACAAATGGAAAAAAGAGAGAGGTATATAACAACGTTGTCACTGGGATCGTTGTTTTATCTCTTCGTATTACAGTTTTGAGTGAATTGTTCACAGGCAGAGGCATTTTATTCCGTTTTGTGAATTTTTCAATAGGAAAAGAAAGAAAAAAAAAATTAAATATGTGTAGGTAATTGTTCTGGGACTTTACCTAACTACAATACATACATTTTTCGATAGTTTTCTTTAATAATGAAATTTGTTCGAAATGTCAAACAAAATCTAGTTTATGTGTGGTGTGAACGGATTTCATGATCTTGTTGCCGAAATCCGAGATTTTGTGAAAACCATATAATGGTGAATTTACATTCATCTTCATGCGAGTACTGCAAAAAAAGGATGTAAGATTAAAATTTACATTTGTTGAATAAAGAGATGTTGCGGCCACCGTGCCCGAGTCAAAAAGAGCTGAAAATAATTGAAAAGATGTAATAAATGAATTAAAATAAAATAATAATAAACCATACTTACCATTCTCGATGTCTTTCTTGTTGTTGGTGCTGTTGAAGTTGAATGATTAGTGTTGAGTGTTGACTATTATGGGATAAAAGTTTATGGTTCAGGATAAAGAATATTCATAAGAGATAAACAACATTTCAACCAAAAGGGGTTGAGACCAAATAATATACCTCTCTCTCTTTTCTCTCTTTCTGTTTTTTGTTAGATTGGCATTTGTCAATAAATTCATGTAGGTAAATGTTTTCGGTCACTGTGATTGTCAAAGATTAATGAAGATACGTCGAATATGGAAAATATAACTCGATACCTTAAAATGTCAAGGTATAGGATGTGCGGATTGGCGCAACCGAAATGGAAAAAAAAAATTTAATAAAGAAAGTTAATCGAACCGAAATTTTTGGTAACAGTATTAGGGTTTGAGTCTATTAGACGTTTACGAATGATTTTTGATTATGATTTTTTAAATTAGGTACACATTAATAAAATATTAGGGTTAGGAGTTTTGTCAAAATCGTGTCGTGCAACTCTTGGCCCGTGTTCACGTGTAGACGCAGGATTAGCCAATTTTATTACGCCATCTGTTAGCGGCTGGAATAATGAGGTCCTAATTAGGTAAGATGGCTGCGGCGATGTTTTCTTGAAACGTCTAAAGATTGAGTTGGAAACGGTGGCGAAATGGGTGAGGCGAATACTACCACACTGAAACATTTAAAAAGAAAAAAATAGACTAGCGGGTATGTTGGATCGTACGATGCTAACTGTGTGGGAGGAGAACATTGTTCCGAAATAAAAGTGGCGTGTTCGTAAACGGTGGCTAGGAATAAATGTTAAGTCAAATAACTCGAACAATCTGTTTCTTTGAGTGATCACGAGCGGCCGTCTAAAGCTCGGTTGACATTTGTGCCAATTTGTGCGTGATTTTTTTTTTTAGTAAATTAATTCAATTGCAGTGTTTAGAAAAAGTAAGAAATCAATTAACAATGATTTTTATTTGAAATTGCTTTTTATTAGAAGACATGGTAATAATATTAACATTTTTTTTGAAGAAACTTAAAATAGTGAATTAAAACCACTCAAAGGAATCATTTAAAATACATTTTTTGTTGGACAATACAAGGTTAATAAAGATACCACGTTATCCAAAGTATTGGCGGTTCCAGCTTGCCAGCAGAGCGCTGGGCCGCCACATCATTTAATTATTTGTTCTTGTGTCACTGGTGTTTGTGAACTTTGTGCATGCAGCAACTTTTTGGGAACTGCCATATATCCCATTGCGGAGCGAGTTTTTTTGTTGGAACAAATCAGTTCTTGGTGATGAATTTTGGAGCTGGGCGTCCATAAAGACTCCATAATTTTTCGTCCAGTCATCATAGCTGTCCATTTTGAACCGTTATATTATCGGAAACAACCCCGTTCTTTGGTTCCTTTGTGCTGCACCTGGAAACTATTGTTGGAATCCGGCATTAAAGGATAAAACCAGGTTTGGCCGAACATTTCACATCCAGAACACCCCAGAGTATGGTGTACCAGGTTAGAAGTTAAAAGAAGCCTAAAGAGCAAACAAGTTCATTTTTATTGAAATTTTAAATATCAGTGGGGGCTTTCACCAATTTGGCAATGTATGAAATTGGAAAGTAAAGACCCGTATATTTATTAAAACAATTAACATTAAAATCCGATAGACAAGTTAAGACTGGATCTGTTATTATTCCTTTCTTTTTCGGATTATCATTTGTTCCCGTTCGTCGTTCATAACCATTAATCAAAAAAGAAAAAATCTGAGAAGAAAAAAAAAAGAAAAACGAGACGTTGAAGATTTTTATTATTTATTAAAATTTTGCTTTATTCTTTAACTAAATTATTTATTTATATTTTTAGAATTATAATTAGTAGTAATACTGATATTTATTTGATATTTATTTTCTTAATTTCTAGCGGTAACTTAAAAGTGTAAGTGAACGTTTGATTTTCAAGGTCTGTCACATAGGATTACTCTTTTTTTTTGTAAATTCTTTTTCGGTTACCTTGTCCACCTCCATAGAGCTCTTAGAAGGTAGACCTGCGCTTTTGAAAAATTACTGTCGAGTTTTGATGATAGTCCTTTTGAGAAGCGATTTCGTTCACGTCTTGTTTTGTTGTTTCTTTTGTTTTCAGCTGTTTGTAAAGATTGTAACAAAAACCAATATTTAGTTTAATCTTTTTTTTCAAAACAATCTCTATTCCTGTTAAATCAAATTCAATTAATTCAAAACTTATATTAAAAGCCTATATGTTATGTTTTATATAATAAAAGTTCTGAAACGTCTCAATTGTGGATGAAATCTTCCTGTTTTATTGATTTTTGCAAAGAAATCATGTTTTGCTGAGGTGTTATTTTCAGGGGTGTGGAAGGTGACAAAATTCTCGAGGTGAAGATGGTATGAGTCGAACGTGAGCATCTCCCATATAGGGGGAATCCAAACATTGCCACCGGATTCCCAGGTTGGGTGGGTTTGGCAACACTGCGTCAACACCAGCAGTGCCCTGAAGTGGTGATAGTCCGTCCGCCGTCGATATCTTTGATTTTTTTTTCTTAGGCCTGATTTGTGTTTTTGTTGCAGGTGAGGTTAAGTTTCGGGGGCAAGATCCCCCCCATTCCGGCGAGTTCAGCTGAGCACCGCTAGCAGGCCGTGTCCTCCGGAACTTAGCGCTCAAACCCTTTTCCAATCCAATCCTTTCCAAATTTCCTAACCTTTCCTTATTTTTCCTATCCTACCGTCTTACCGACTATCCTCGATTCCTCTTGCCTCGCAACAGAGAAAGGACCAACATGTTCATCTTCGAAAATTGAAACAATTGTTCCATTTTTCAACGTTTCTTGACCAATTTAATCGATGCAAGAGTTACAAATCGTATAGGCACTGGATTTGATCTGGGAAAATAAAATACAACCAGTAATAATAATAATAGAAATAATAATTAAATATTTTTCACATCCCGATTGCAAATATAAAGTCATTCTTCGAATTACTTGTCAAAGTTCAATATGCTTGAATTTTTTTTGTTTTTGTAAACTAGCATTGTGTCAATGTGGTAAGACGGTTGTTTCATATTTCATTGAAATCAAAAAGAAAACATCGACATTAGTAAATACTTTCATTGGAAAAGCAATTTATTTCAATTGTTGTTAGTACCTAATTGAAACCATAAAAACAGGGACATTTTTGGTTCCCTATTATCTGCGAAGAATTTGCGCAGTGTTATTTTAAGGAAACAGAACTTTTATTCTCTCATATCTCAACGCCCGAGGTTTGAAGCTACATTACGTTTTGCAAATTCCTAAGGTCGCGCTTTATAACACATGATATCGTAAAATATCGTAAAGTCGGTGAAAAGCCTGTCAAAAGCCAGAGCGCCCGAAGCGTGGTTGTGGTTTGGCCATTATAAAAAATGTTTCGAGGGGACGGAGACGAGGAAATTTGCCTCTCTCTATTAGTTCTTTCTCTCTGGTCTTCACCAGAGTTTACATTTACGAGGAAATTTGACTCTCTCTATTAGTTCTTTCTTTCTGGTTTTCACCTTTTATGGTGGATTTACATTCATCTTCATCAATATCAAGAAAACCAGAGCGGGACAGATTCATGCCGAAAATACGAATGTGTGAAAGAGAACATGTTCATCTTTATATATGAAATATGGCATCTTCCTATAATCTGCATTCATAAAGATCACTGCATTTTGGTCTTCTCTCTCTCTATTCAACAATTGTAAATTTTATATCTTACATCCCTTTTTTTTTGCGGAACTCCGCATGAAGATGAATGTAAACTCACCAAAGTGAGTCGAAGTGTTTCTTGATTTGTAATGTCGATTTCCTTTTGCCATTTGGGATTTTGATCCGGGATTGCGGATTTTTCGTGGTGAATGGAAAGCAAAATGGGATTGATTTATTTTTGTAATTGTGTGTGTGGCATGTCAAATATGTCACATAAGTATTTTCAAACTATAAAAGAACATTTTTTAAATTTAAATTATAGTTATTTTATAAGACAACATTTTTTATTATATTAGGGGTATTCCCGATCCGATGCAACTGGTCTTGTATCATTGTAAAGCCTCAACTACATAAGCCAAAAAAGTGAAAAAGTGCAAAAGTGAACATTTTTAAATTGATTTTGTGATAGTTTTTCTGACAAGAAAACTTATAAAAATGATGCAGAAAGCTTAAGGTAGGTAGGTAGGTAGAAATGGCTGTCACGAGCAATCTAGCTCATTGACCCAATTAGCGCTAAAATGCGCCGTTTTGATACCATAAACTCGTTTAAACCTGCGGTTGAGGGGTGACCTCTTGCGTTGGACAACTAGGAGAAAGGTGCAGTAGCTACTGAGGTTTGTCCTAGAGCCAATGGGTTTCGTTAATGTAAGAGATCAAGTCTTTGATCTTCACATCAGAAAGTTCGTTTAGGTCTTCGAAGGAAGCTCGACCAAGTGATTGGGTTCTTGTTCTGGCCAATGCGGGGCATTTACAGAGGAAATGAACGACTGTTTCCTTCTCCTGCTGATCCCCGCAACTACGGCAGTAGTTGTTGTGGGGGATGCCTAGCTTCGCTGCATGCTCTCCAATTGGCCAGTGTCCTGAACATGCCGCAACGACCCTGGCTATGTCTCGTCTGGGTCTGCGGATTAAGTCATTTGTTCGCGATTTATTGTAGGTGGGCCAAATCTTCCTAGAAATGATGCAATTTGATAAATTGCCCCACCTGCGGTTGGATTCGGTAAGAAAGATAGAGAATATATTGCCCTTCATAACTCCAAGTGGAATGTTGACTCTTTCCGCCAGTGAGTCATGAAGGGCTGAACCTTGCCTGGCCAGTTCGTCAGCCCGTTCGTTTCCCTCAATGCCACTGTGACCCGGAACCCAGACAAGTGTGACATTAAGGTTCACGTTAAGGCTGGTGAGCTCGTCACGGCATTGCTGCACTAATTTGGAGGAAGAAGCAGCAGAACTAATGGCTTTAACAGCTGCCTGACTGTCTGTCAGGATAGCAGCATTTCGGTATTGGTTACTGTCTTGTTTAAGAATCTTACATGCTTCCCTAATTGCCAGTAATTCAGCCTGAAACACACTAGCAAAGTTGGGTAGCCGGAAAGATCTAGAGATGTTTAGAGATTCGGAAAATATTCCTGAACCAACCCCACACTCCATCTTTGAACCATCAGTGAAAATAGTTGTGTCGAAGTCTTTCGTCACGACGTCGTCTTGCCAATCCTGTCTGGATGGGAAAGCTACTTTAAAATCCCCACCGATGCACAAAGTTGGAGCACAGTAGTCAGTAGTTGCCGAAAGGATGTGATTGGGAATGAGATTATGGATATTACCATGACCATACGGTTTGGTAAACCAAAGATTGGATTCTTTCAGTCTTATCGCGCTACAACAGACTAGGTATTTAATATGAAGATCAAGGGGTAAAAGGTGAAGAAAAACGCTTAAGGCATCTGTTGGACAGGATCGTAGTGCTCCTGTAGTGCCAACGCTAGCTGTTCTTTGCACCTTTTTAAGCTTGACTAAGTTATAGTCTTTACCAAGGGCGGGCCACCAAACAATAGAGCCATACGTGAGGATCATCTTCGATTGGAGACCCCACTTTTTGCCGAATGTTTTACTACAGGCATAGAAGGCTATACAGGCCTTCCTTACCCGTTCTTCAATGTTTAACTTCCAGTTTAGTTTCGGGTCGAGAACTACGCCCAGATACCTCGCACTGGGGGACAATGAAAGAGTTTGGCCGTTGAGTCGGGGTAGAGTGAAAGGGGGTATTTTTGTTTTAGTAGTAAAGAGCATCAGTTCTGTTTTACTTTGATTAACTCCTAGACCACAACTTGTGGCCCAGTTGCTAACTTTCCCCAAAGCCATCTCTGTAATCTCACTGATCACAGGTAGGAACTTTCCTGACACCAATAATACCAAATCATCCGCATACGCAACCGCATTCACTCCACATCTCTCCAACTTAACGAGAATTTTATTCATGACCAAAAGCCACAGTAGAGGAGACAGGACACCACCCTGGGGTGTACCCCTACTGACGTATTTGGTCGATTTTGTATTACCTAAAGTTGCTTGAATCATTCTGTTGCTGAGCATGGATATTATCCATACCCTGATGTAGTCTTCTACACCACACTCAATGAGCGCTTCTAGAATGGATTCAGTAAGAACGTTGTTGAAAGCCCCTTCTACATCTAAGAAGGTGGCGAGAGTGTATTCTTTAAAGTGGATTGTTTTTTCAATAGTACGCACTACATCATGAAGAGCAGTTTCTGTAGACTTACCCTTCAGATAAGCGTGTTGAGACTTTGCCAAAGGATATTCTTCAAGGATGTCTCTTATATGGGTATCAAGGATGCGCTCCAGTGTTTTAAGTACGAAGACTTATTGGTCGAAAATCCTTCGCGGATTCATGTCCTCGCTTGCCGATTTTCGGAATAAAAACAACTCGTACATGTCTCCATGACTCGGGAACATGATTGAAATGGAGGCACCCTTTAAAAATCATCTCCAGCCAGGGGACAACTACCTCTGCTAGTTTTTGAAGCATGATTGGCAGAATTCCATCCGGACCCGGAGATTTAAATGGTGAGAAGGTATCAATTGCCCAGGCAATACTTTCTCTTGTTATAATAGAATTGATACGCTCCAAATGAGCTGACGGAGTGTTCAGAGTACTAAGCAGTTCAGGGATGCTGTTCTCACAGCCCGGAAAATGTGTCGCCATCAGGTATTCCAAAGTTTCTGCCGGGGAAACTGTCCACGATCCATCAGGTTTTTTCAAGAAAGAAGGACTGCAATGCTCCCTCGATAAAACTTTGCTAAGCCTAGCTGAATCTTTAATATTTTCGATAGAATGACAGAATTCCCTCCAGCCTAGAAGCTTCGCTGATGCGATAGCTCGCTTGTAGACTCTAAGGCTGTCTTTATAAGGCTGATAGAACTTATGTTTGTGGCAGATATTGAAAATCGTCCTAGTCAATTTCCTAAGTTCGGACAGGTCTTCATTCCACCAAGGGGGGAGAGTTTTACGGCTATATTTAACTGGACAAGAGATCTTGAAAGCATTGTTCATAGATGCTTCAAGGATTTTCACCTTTGCCTCAAGATCCGTTACAGAATCTGGACTCAGATTCGGGATCTCACTCAGTTTGGACTTAACAATTTGACTGAACTTCTTCCAGTCAATTCTTTTGGGGTTTCTGTAGGGAGGAGGAGCTACACTCTCGAAATTAATGTTAAAAAGGATCCATCTGTGATCCGAAAAGGAATTCGAAAGTGATACTCTCCAATTTTCTACCGTAAAATCAAAATGTTTACTGACGACAGTAACGTCTAGCACGTCCTCCCATCCTTCATAATTATCCGAACTCGGAAAAACAAAGGTGGGGGTACTGCCTCTGTTACAAACCGTTAGATTGTTTTCAATAATAAAATCAAAAAATGACTCACCTCGTTCGTTGATCTCAGAACTACCCCAGAGAGTATGCCGTGCGTTCGCATCGCATCCAATCAGGAGGTTTGTCTTGTTTATGGCCGATTCCAGTGTAATGCTGCGAACTTCCTCTGGTGGTGACAGTCGGTCATGAGCCGAGTACGCAGAAGCGATGAATAAGCCCCCTGCATTTCTTCCTTCCAACCTGACAACTGTCAGATCGGGGGTACTAAAATTTGGACACAAAAAAGCTTTTAAGTGTTTTTTAGCTAAAATACAAGTTCTTGGCTTACCTTCGTCTCGGTTAACGGATTTATAGAAAAGGTCATACTGGCTATCTTGGAGGCCTCTTACTCGGATGCCATTGACCCACGGTTCTTGGATGATGCCGACGTCAACGTTTTCCTCACTCAGGAAAACCCTCAGATTATCCGAAGCACATTTGGAGTGCTTCAGATTAATCTGCACGACTCTCAGCGCGTTTTTAATTTTTTGAAGAAGGTCCTGCACAGGCAGGACCCGGCGCCTCGCCAGGGACAACGACTACGTCTTTGACTCTGTCAGTCTCGACCAAATCATCGACGTTGCCGGAGATTGTTTCCTGACTCTGCAGAACCTTAATCTTTACGGATTTTATGCCGAAGCGCAGCCTAAACTCGGCTTTCTCGAGAGCCCCTATACTATCCTCGCTAATCTTCAAAAGATAAGACGCACTGTTCTTCTGCGGTTCCTCAGCCTTAATTACTGCCCAGTCCTGCATCGGAATCAGTAGGTTTAGCCTCTGAAGACCGCGAATCAAGTCCTGTCCGCTCGGCTTGATACCCATGAGAGGCAACCAGATACGAGCCTTAGGCTGTCTAGGGACATCCCTAGCAGGGATAAGCTTGAGCCTCAAGCCATCCCAGTCATTGCTAATCTTAGCAATGCACGAGCTAAGGAAATCCCTAGAGAACCCGTCCACGCACCTGATTACCTTGTGCCCCCTGAGCATCTCGCCAGAGTCGAAACTAGGGAAGGGACCCTCGTTTGCCGATATGGTATACGAAAACACCATCTCCGAGAGCTTGGCCTCGATGGAGTTCCACACAGCCAGCAGACCTCTACTGTTTGTGAAGAGCTCATCAACAACCGATACCTGGAGGTCGTCTCTGACTACCTCACTGACAGTACGCGGTTGCGCTGCCCCCGAAGATGGCGTTTCCTTCGGTTTTTTCTGACCGTCAAGCTTGGTTTTTTTCGAAGGTCGTTTGACCTCATCTCGAGATCTACCTCGCTTAGCGGCCTTCTCCTGCGTAGCCAGCAGGTTGTTATAGTCATTAACAACCTTTTGGTACTTTAATTTATCGGCGAGGTCTCTCTCAAGGACGGTTCCAGCTTCCTCATTCTTGGCGATCTTGTCAAGAATGAAGGATGCCTTCCTGAACTGTTTCTTGAGAAGAGCACTCTCCGATATTTTTTTAGTACCTCGTGGAGCGCTGCTATGGCTGGCATTGCTGCATGAGGGTTTTGGTTCTTTTTCTGACGGTCGGAGCACAGGGGTACTATGGCTGGTACTGCCTATGCTCCCTTGAGTAGTAGGATTCCCAAGAGCACCGGAGTCTCCAGTACTCGTAGGGTTTCCTACAACGGTCTCCTGGCTGGAGGCCAAAAGTTCATCCTCGTAGTCGTTGGATGGTTCAAAGTCTGTTATGTCTAGTTCGTCCATTTTGTAAAATCTTGTAAAATAAGGTCCCACGAGTAAGGCGGAAAGAGAAGGTCAACCCCGGCAGAGCCGTATACCGGGGTAAGGCAAGAAATAAGACGGACCCTGCCAAGGCGTCCGAATGAGCTCGTTCGCGACTGGTTTACCCCCCAGCCTTCCATTTCTTCGCCACGGATTTTGAAACAAAATCGCTCACACCACCACTGAAAATTAGGGACCCCGTATCTATGGTCAAATCGCATTGTTGAGGGTTAAACTATTGAGGAGTAAAGGAACTCCTCAACAATTCGACCTGACCTTAGCTGATCACCATCTTGACAACGTACAAGATAAAAACTGTAGTGATCATTACCGCCCGGCACCCACTAGGAGGGTTTGAAACGGGGATTTTCGCCGGACCCAGAAAGCTTAAATTTTGGTTTAAAAGCAAATTTGTGTATTCTTTTTCACAAAACAACGGCGCTAGCGGTAAAAAAAATATTTTTACTTTTGTACTTCAGTACTTTTTGGCTTATTTAGTTAAGCCTTAAAAATGCAAAAGTGTAAAATTGCTATACCTTAACCCCATTGTAAAAAAACAACTTTGCACTTTTGCAATGATGCATGACCAGTTGCATCGGATTGGGAATACCCCTATTATAATATTTTTAAACATTTCATATAAATTTCATTTTTTGTAAATAATAATTTAAAGTTTGTGTAAAACCTATTTTAAAAACAACATTATGGCAACACCGACTGTGAAAAATTTAATTACACAACACAATAGCTGTGTTTTATTTTCCCCGAGATCCGAACCAGATTGGATTTGCTTACGAAAATACATGTATTACAAAAACAACACAAGATCCAACTTTGTTTTGGATTTGGATTTCCAAATCCGTTTTGAACACACACCCTTAATTTGTAAATGTCGTCAGTAGTGTAAAGAAAATAGACAACGGGTGTATACAAATAAAAATAACAAAAGGAAAAAAGAGTTGGGTATATAACAAGTTGTCACTGAGATCCTGGGTTGTTTTATTTTCATGATCTGATCTGGATTGGATCTGGGGGAAAATAAAACGCAGCTAATAAGAACTTTTAATTTACGATATACGATATACGCACAGCTGATAAAGCTTTATTGAAATGACAGCTCTTTTAAAATCATATAAAAGACCAAACCACAACCACGCTTCGGGTGCTCGGGCTTTTGACAGGCTTTTCACCGACTGTTGCCAAACCTGGCAGCACTTTTTGTTAATCAGCTAAATGACAACCCAGTAAAATCTGAGCCGGCTACTCGCTTAACAATAACTATTCCTGACTGAATTTGGCGCGCTTTTTGATCAAAAACCAATTAGAAGTTGCCACGACCACCGACAGAAAAAAAATGAAATTTTTAGTAAAATTAAAATTAAATTAATTAGAAAATAAAAGTAAAATAAAACTGAATTATAACTAAGAATTTCGAAGTTGTTTATTTTAAAATATCGCGGCAACATTCTAAAAATTTCATTTTGTGACCAATTTAAAAAATATGGATCAGGAATTCTACAAAAGGTGGAACTAAACAATTCAGCTAACTTGGATCTGCTGAAATCTTCGAACTAAGACTGCACTGTATGCAGCAAGAAGATTATCAGTTTAAGCTATGCAAAGCATTGTACCTAATCTGCTGCACACGTAGTTCTCCAGCAAAAAAAAACCTGTTCCTTAACATTAAACCGCACTGCCACGCGGTTTTTGAAAAATTACTACTGAAGTGAAAAAAGCAAGTGCAACTTTCCCTGCCGATAAGTTCATTTCATGTCAACGTCATTGCCCAAGTCGTGAGCATCATCTCCTCTCATAGTCCAAGCCTACATCTTCAACATCAAAGAATCCTCAGCATCATCACGTCCGTCTGTTTCAACTGGATATTTACGTCACCAATCGAATAAAAGAATCGAACCCGAGAACGTCATCCTGAATCGTTTACGTAACTACACAGCATCACTGTCAGGTAAGCAATGTCAAACAACAATTTATTCAATTTAACAAAAAACAAAGTCGCGCACTCACCTCCGCCTTCACCGTCGCATCTACCGCCACCTCAACCTCCGTCGACTCAATCGAAGCCCTCAAGTTCATTGCAACAACAAAATCTTTCCTTACGAATCGAACAAGAAAATGAATTCAACTGTAAGTCATGTTCTAGGCCCGATAACGATGAAATGGTCCAGTGTGATCACTGTGATGAATGGCATCACTTTGAATGTGTAGAGGTTACAGCAGATATCGAAAATAAAGACTGGTGCTGTCCGAATTGCACCTCAAAAAAGTCTGCCGAGCATCATCAATCTACACAAGAATCTCCACTACATGTATCCCACTCTCACACCCAACCGGCTCCATTGCTAGAGTTGCCCCTTATGGATTTTACGGACACTCAACAGCATAGAGCAAAGAGTGCTCCTTCTCTGAGGTCAGCAAGCTCTTCAAAATCTATCAAGCTTAATTTGAAAAGACTCGAGGAAGAAAGGCGCATAAGTGAAGAAAGATCCAGGGAATATTTTTTAGAAAAAGAGAAAAGAGATAAAGAGTATCTTGATGCAAAATATAGTCTCTTAGAACAACAACCATCTGATGATGACAGCGATATGCAATCAACATGTAAGAGTGACAGATTAGAACAATGGGTTTCAGAGCAATCTACAAGCTATAAGAAGCCACCTTTGACCGCTCAACCCATTGTTCAACATCAGCAAATCATAAAAAGAGCACCTGAAAATCCAAAACCTGAACAACGTTCTAAAGTAATTTCTAACCCTAATGAAACATGGGTTGCTGCTAAAGTAAACACAGTGCCAATTATTAAACAAAATAAAAAATCTTTATACAACAGCACAAGTCAATTTCCAGATCAAATACATTCAATCAACCTCAACAAAATGCGGATGCACACAAACTTTTACCTGGTAGTTTAAATCTTATACCAAATCTGAGTAAAATGCAAATTGAGACAAGACGTATAGCTCCCAAGGAATTACCAAGCTTTTCTGGTTACGCCGAAGAATGGCCTCTTTTCATAGCATCTTATGAGAATTCTACTCGATCATGTGGATTCTCTTACGACGAGAATCTTATTCGTTTGCAAAAGTGTCTCAAAGGCAGAGCATTAGATGTTGTTAGATCAAAGCTCATGTATCCAGAGCAAGTGCCAAATATTATTTCAACCTTACGAATGATGTTCGGTCGTCCAGAAACTGTTATTGATACCTTAATAAACAAGTTGAAAGGTGAAAAACCACCCAGGCCTGATCGATTAGATTCATTGGTAACATTCGCTTTTTCGGTGGACAATATAGTTGACATCATGCAAGCTACCGGCTTGCACCCCTATTTAAACAACCCCTCTTTACTAAAAGAGCTTACCGAACGACTACCATATCAAATTCGTTTAAACTGGGGAGTTTTTAAGCTTGAAAAACCGGATGTTAATCTCTCAACATTTAGTGTTTGGCTTAAACAAATAGCTCAAGCTGCTTGCGAAGTCACAGACATGACATGCTCCAGATCCACAGAAACAAAACCAGAGAAGAAAAGGACGAGTGCAACGTTCTTCAACGCGAACCATGACCAAGTAGAAAATAAAAGTCAAGTTCTACGATTATGTATTATTTGCAACAACAACTGCAATTCAATAGACCAATGCACTCAATTTCAAAATATGAGTTTAAAGCAGAAGTGGGATGAAGTAAAAAAGCATTTTCTTTGTCGAACATGTTTGATTCGGCATTACAACCGGAGATGCACATCTAACAAAAAATGTGGTGTGAATAACTGCCTATATAAACATCATAAATTGTTACATAAATATGAAGAAGTACCAACTCCTGCTGTCGTTGATAGTAGCGCACAGGGTAATTATTGCAACATTCATAAATACGAAGATCGCGTTCTATTTAAAATTTTACCAGTAACGCTCTACAATAACAGCATTAAAGTTGAAACATATGCGTTTTTTGATGACGGATCCTCAGTAACACTGATGGATGAGCAACTGGCAGACTTTCTGCAGTTAAAAGGTAAAACAGAGCCACTCTGTTTGAAGTGGACTTCAAACACCGTGAGAACCGAACATAATTCCAGAAAGGTAAGCGCACAGATATCTTCTCCTGGTAACTCGAAAAAACATTTCCTTTCCAACATTCGCACGGTTAAGTCGTTAAACTTGCCGTCTCAGTCAATGAATTATGAAGAGCTAAAATCAACCTTCCCATATTTAAGAGGTATTCCAATTGAATCTTATATGCAAGCCAAGCCTAGAATTTTAATTGGAATTGACCAAATTCGTCTAACAAATTCGTTAAAACATCGCTAAGGTAATACTGATCAGCCAGCTGCAATTAAAACTCGTTTAGGATGGACGGTGTTTGGTCCATGTGCAGGCAGTAAAGGGAAGAGAAACAATTTTTTTTACTTGCATGCTTGTGAATGTCAAACAGAAGCAGATGGAAAACTTAATGAGCTCGTACGCGAATTCTTTGCAATCGATAACATAGGTTCGAAAGATGTTAAGCGTCTTTTGAATGGAAATGATATAAGAGCCAATGCTCTCTTGGAAAACTCCACTAAACGGGTTGGCAAAAGATATAGTGTTCCACTACTATGGAAAGGCGAATGCCTACAACTTCCTGATAGTAGGCCTGCTGCGGAACGCAGAATGATATGCTTAGAGAAAAGACTAAGCAGAGATCCAACACTTGCAAAAAACCTTCAATCGCAAATTCAAGATTATTTGTCCAAAGGATACGCACGCAAGCTCACCGAAAACGAAATTCACAACAATAGTGGAAAAAGAGTTTGGTACCTACCCATCTTTCCCGTTATCAACCCAAACAAACCATCCAAGGTACGAATTGTTTGGGACGCAGGTGCGAGAGTAAATGGAGTATCGCTTAACTCTATGCTTTTATCTGGGCCAGATAATCTACCATCACTACCAGAGATTCTATTTCGCTTTCGTCAAAGAAAAATTGCGATATGTGGAGACATAAGAGAAATGTTTCACCAAATCATAGTACAGGAATCTGATCAAAATGCTCAAAGGTTCTTATGGAGAAATTCAGACACGGGAAAACTTGAAGATTATGTTATGCAGGTTTTAACGTTTGGATCAACCTGCTCTCCCTGCTGTGCAGAGTATATCAAAAATAAAAATGCACTTGAATATTCCTCAACATTCCCCAGAGCAGCGAATGCCATTGTACGAAATCATTATGTTGATGATTTTCTGGACAGCTTGGATACCGAAGAAGAAGCTGTAACATTGGCCAGAGAAGTAATTCACATTCATGAGCAAGGGGGATTTGAAATTCGAAATTTCATGAGTAATTCGTTGAACGTGACAAACGCACTTGGGAAGCATGCAGCCAACTACGACAAAAGCTTCAAGCAAAGCTCTGGTATTTATGAAACTGAAAAGATTTTGGGAATGTGGTGGTCTCCCATAGCAGATGAGTTTTCATTTTTCAATAACTCCAAAAAGTTTAGCTCAGAGATTTTCAACGGAGACCTTATACCAACCAAGACAGATATTTTGAAAATCCTGATGAGTGTTTTTGATCCAATCGGTCTTATTGCACATTACTTAGTCTTACTTAAAATACTGCTGCAAGATGTTTGGAAACAACGTACGCAATGGGATGAAGAAATACATCCTGACCAGCTCCAATTATGGCGTGAATGGGTTAAGCTTTTACCTTTAGTTAGAAAAATCAGAATAAGAAGAGTATACCTTACCGATTTAAAGTTCGAAAGTGGATGCACAGTCGAACTTCATATTTTTGTAGACGCAAGCATGTCAGCCTATGCAGCAGTTGCCTATCTTAGAGTGAAAAGGTGGTCCCATACTGAGTGTTCTCTTATATGTTCCAGAACAAAAGTGGGTCCAATCAAGCAGATATCGGTGCCTCGTATGGAGCTCGAGGCGGCTGTATTGGGCATAAGACTTGCTAACACAGTGATAAAAGGACATTCGATTAAAATTGATAAACGCTTTTTTTGGTCAGATTCACAATCAGTTCTTTGTTGGATTAAAAACGACAATCGGAAAGTAAACAGTTTGTTATGTTTAGAGTGGGGGAAATTTTGGAAAACTCAAACGAAGATGAGTGGAGATGGGTACCAAGCGAAGAGAATCCAGCAGATGATGCGACGAAATGGAATTTGAAAATTGATCTAACTTCCGAAAGCCGTTGGTATCGCGGGCCTAAATTTTTATACCAATCTAAAGATACCTGGCCGTCAAGTGTACCAAAATTTAAGGGAAATGAGTTTCAAGTTTTCAATCATACCTTATTTCATCTTCAACCATTATTGGATTACAATCGATTTTCATCTTGGAAGAAGCTTCGACGCATAATGGCCCATGTATACCGTTTTCTAGACATTAAATTAAGAAGAAGAGACTCAAACGAGAAAACCTTTGTATCGACAAATGACATTTCCAGGGCTGAATTTTACCTCTATCGATTATGCCAATTTGAGGTTTATACAAACGAAGTAAATTTGCTGAAAGAAAGGGCTACAGCCGAACAATTTGTGATTGAGAAATCTAACCCATTGTATAGATTGAATCCCTATTTAGACGAAAATGGTGTAATGCGAATAAAAGGGCGGATTGACGCATCCAAGGATGTCTCCTTTAACTGTAAGAGACCGATAATTTTGCCAAAGATGCATTATATCACAACGTTGATAGTCAAGGATGTGCATGAACGCTATCTACACTCAAATTTTGAGACCGTGGTGAATGAACTTCGACAATCTTACCACATATCAAACCTGAGAACGATTTTGAAAAAAGTTCAACAGACTTGTCAAGAGTGTAAAAATAGGAGAGCAGTTCCACTACCGCCACTAATGGCTGACTTACCTCCAGCACGACTAAAGGCTTTCACTAGACCATTCTCTTATGTTGGTGCCGACTATTTTGGGCCAATGGTAGTAACGGTGGGAAGGCACAGTGAGAAAAGGTGGGGAGTTCTATTTACGTGCCTAACAGTCAGAGCAATCCACATAGAAATTGCACATAGTCTCTCCAGCGACTCATGTATTTTGGCAATTCAGCGATTTCTTGCAAGAAGAGGCAAACCAATAGAGATTTGGTCAGATAATGGCACCAATTTTAAAGGAGCAGATAATGAGCTTAAAGATGCATTAAAATTGTTGCGATCAGATGTTGTTATAAAAAAGTGTGTACAGGAGGGAATTAAATGGAATTTTATCCCCCCAGCTTCACCCCATATGGGAGGGAGCTGGGAAAGGTTGATTCGTTCAGTAAAACAGACATTAACTCACATGTCTCAAAGTAGAAATCCGAAAGATGAATTACTTATTACAATAATGGCGGAGGTTGAGTATATTGTTAATTCGAGACCTCTTACCTACGTACCTATAGATAACGACAGTGAAGAAGCATTAACACCTAATCATTTTTTAATGGGTTCTTCGAATGGCATAAGGCTGTCAGGGCAGCTTAGTGATGATGGGTTCGTTCTTCGAAAGAATTGGATGACTTGCGAAAAATATGCTGATAGTTTTTGGAAGCGTTGGGTATCAGAATATCTGCCAACACTCACAAGAAGAACAAAATGGTTTCAGTCAACGAAACCAATATTAGAAGGCGATGTTGTCATTGTTGTGGATCCAAATCTTCCTAGAAACACTTGGCCAAAGGGGAGAGTCATACAAGTTCACCGAAACAAAGATGGGCAAACAAGATCGGCTGTTATTCAAACGACGAGTGGCATTTATACTCGACCAACAGCAAAATTAGCAATATTAGATGTTAATGGGTTTGGCGATAGTGGTAATCCGGCAAATAAACCCAGCTTACCAGGGGGGAGTGTTGCCAAACCTGGCAGCACTTTTTGTTAATCAGCTAAATGACAACCCAGTAAAATCTGAGCCGGCTACTCGCTTAACAATAACTATTCCTGACTGAATTTGGCGCGCTTTTTGATCAAAAACCAATTAGAAGTTGCCACGACCACCGACAGAAAAAAAATGAAATTTTTGGTAAAATTAAAATTAAATTAATCAGAAAATAAAAGTAAAATAAAACTGAATTATAAGTAAGAATTTCGAAGTTGTTTATTTTAAAATATCGCGGCAACACCGACTTTACGATATTTTACGATATCATGTGTCATAAAGCGCGACCTTAAGAATTTACAAAACGAAATGTAGCTTCATACCTCGGGCGTTGAGATATGAGAGAATAAAAGTTCTGTTTCCTTAAAATAACACTGCGAAGATTCTTCGCAGATAATAAGGAACTAAAAATGTCCCTGTTTTTATGGTTTCAATTAGGTACTAACAACAATTGAAATAAATAGCTTTGCCAATGAAAGTATTTACTAATGTCGATGTTTTCTTTTTGATTTCAATGAAATATGAAACAACCGTATTACGACATTGACACAATGCTAGTTTACCAAAACCTTTCTTCAAGCAGATTGAACTTTGACAAGTAATTCGAAGAATGACTTTATATTTGCAATCGGGATGTGAAAAATAATTAATTATTATTATTACTATTTGTATTTTATTTTCCCAGATCAAATCTAGTGCCTATACAATTTTCAACTCTCGCATCGATTAAATTGGTCAAGAAACGTCGAAAAATGGAACAAAACTCATACGAGATGTTTCAATTTTCGAAGATGAACATGTTGGTCTTTTCTCTCTATTCAACAAATGCAAATTTTAATCTTACATCCTTTTTTTTGCAGTACTCGCATGAAGATGAATGTAAATCTACCATTATATGGTTTTCACAAAATCTCGGATTTCGGCAACAAGATCACGAAATCCGTTCACACCACACATAAACTAGATTTTGTTTGACATTTCGAACAAATTTCATTATTGAAGAAAACTGTCGAAAAATGTATGCATTGTAGTTAGGTAAAAGTCCCAAAACAATTACCTACACACATTTAATTTTTTGTTCTTTCTTTTCCTATTGAAAAATTCACAAAACGGAATAAAATGCCTCTGCCTGTGAACACTTCACTCAAAACTGTAATACGAAGAGATAAAACAACGATCCCAGTGACAACGTTGTTATATACCTATCTCTTTTTTCCATTTGTTTGTTTTATTTGTATCTACTCGTATCTGTTTCCTTATACTACTGGCGCCCTTTTGCAAATTAAAACAGTCATCTACCCGTAAAAGTCGGATCTTTTCCTAACACGCAAAATAAGACAAGTGAGAAGTCGGCATTACAGGTACAAAAACCAGAGAAAATTCACTCTCCGGAACCAGACAAAAATTGCCTAAATCAAACAAGTCCAACCAAACAGGGGTACTTTCAAAACAGCTATTGAACAGCAAAACCTTTTTTTTTTTAATTTTAGAGTGAAATAAATAAAACACAAACAGATGTCACTTTAAATATGATTTATTTGTTATGTTTTTATTCTATCCAATTAATTAAATCTTATCTACATGGATGTGTGTATCTTTTAGAATAATACAATCATGCAAATTTATTTCCAAGAATCCACAATATTCAATTGAATCTGGATGTTGAACCACAATTTAACAAGCCACACGTACATAGGGATAATAATTTTTAATACAGCAGTTGTTGGATGTAACACTTATTTGAGTCACTCACACAAAAATATATGAATAGTTTTCTTTAAATAAGATATTTAAGTATTTTTGTTTTATAGATTTTTATTTAATAGAAACTTTCACATCCGAAAGAAATTAAATTATGTAAGAAGTAAAATAAATTTGTTTTGACCTTAAGTATGTGCGTTTCCACCTTGGATAATTGGAGTGTAAACCAATATAATATAAGTAAACCGCATCCAACTTAACAGAGCGGAAAGCAGCCATTGTTATTATTATTGTATTCTTGTAATTAACATGCCACATTTATTTTGTAATAAAGAATATTTTAATTTAATTTAGCTTATTATATCTCAGAAGTGGGATTACTAAAAATAACAACAAATTTCGTTAACAAACGTATATTATATTGAGAAATAATGACTCGATCATTAACTCGAAGCGAGATGGCACGTGCTCTCATGGATGCCGGGATAAGTTTCCCAGAAACAGCGAGCATTGCACAACTTCGTCCACTTTATGATGAATTGGGAGCATGTTCGGCGGCAGACATTGAGGTTAGCACAACTGAAGAACATGATAAGACGGACGTAGCTGTTGCTTCCAATGTAGAAGTAAACTCTGTTGACTCCTCTGTCATACCAGGGGTCACTGAAGCTCCTACGGCCAAAATCTTATTTCCTGCCGTCACTTCCAATGTAAGTTTTGTCGATTCTTCTGTCACTTCCGTCACTTCTGTCACCTCAGCCATATCAGTGCTCACTGAAGTTCCTGCGGCCAAAATCTCAACTCCTGCGGTAAACATGTCTGTGCCTGCTGTTGTTGCACCTGATGCTTATAAAACTTATGCTACTTATGACTGCGAGGCCATTCCAACTGACAACCCTTATGCCACACGAACAACTTATGTATCGCCGATGCCGGTGCCTGCTGTTATTACTTCTGCCGACGCCAACATTGAAAAGGAAATCAATTTGTTAAAAAAGCAAAAGGAACTGTTGCTACTGCGGCGTGAGGTGGACCTTCTTCAGGGACAGATACAACAGAACGTACCTATCGACCCTTCTGTCATCGACTCGATGGTAAATCGTTTCTCTGGAGATGACTCTTATGAAGTGAATAAGTGGTTCTGTGACTTGGAGGATGCCTTCGGAATGATGAAGTGTAGTGAGCGCACCAAGTTTGTATGTGCGCGTCGCTTATTAGATGGCACTGCGAGGTTATTCGTTCGAACTGTGGGCGCGTATGAATACTGTGAATTGAAACGCATCTTACTTGAAGAATTTGGAAGGACACACTCCTTAATCGAGGTCTATGAAGAACTGAGAGATCGAAAATTGAAGCCCAATGAAACAATTCAAAGATACGTTATCGAAATGAGGAACATCGCAGAGAAAGCAGATATACCAGAGAGCGATTTGGTCGATATTATCATCGGTGGCTTGAACGATAAATCACCTCTGACAACAATGCTGTATCAAGCCACAACCCTTAGTCAACTTCGGATGCAGTTAGTACGATATGAGAAATTACGTTCGAAGGTTCAAATAAGAACTGGAATTACACCACAACCGAAGGTTTTTGCTGTGACTCAGAAACAAAGTGCAACTTCCGTGAACAACGCTGATGCAGCCAAGATTTTAGCTGTCACTGATAGTCCACGCTGCTATAATTGCTCTCAGTATGGGCATTACCAGTCGCAATGTGTGAAGCCGAAACGTGCACCAGGTTCCTGTTTTAAGTGTGGTGAAATAGGCCATTTTCACCAAGTATGCCCTCGAAAGAAAAGTATGATTGCTGCCATTGAAGATTCGTCGAAGGATGCAACAGAAGCTGAAGCTCATTTATCCAGGGAGGAAGCGAATTTGGTAAAAGCCGTAAGCGCTTTACAAATGGTAAGTGTCGCTTTCTTGGATAAATCGAACAAATGCACTAATTGTAAAAATGTCTTGGCTCTCTTTGATTCCGGTAGCCCAAAGAGCTTCCTTAAGGCATCTGCTGTCCCGTTTAAAATTAATACAACTTTGAAGCAATGTAAGATTGAACTTTCTTGATGAAATCATTTGCAAAGTCACGATTGAAAACCAAACCGAATCACATTTATTTTTTGTTTTACCGGATTCAGATTTGGCTGTACCTATGCTCATAGGTCGGGATCTTTTAAAGAAATTTTTTATTTTCTTATGCAAATTTAAACATAAAAGATATTATAGAGAAAAACTTTTGTCGTTGAAAGATACTAATAAAAATTTCAACTCTGAACTTTTGAATCATGGTGTGTTTGATCGATTTAATTTAAAGAGAATTGATAAGTTGCATGTTGGGTGTCCGGATGGGTTGTCTTCATCTGACGGTGGCGGGCCGGTTCAGCCACTTGGTATTTTGACTTCAGAAAAGAAAAGAATGGTTTGTGGTATTCCTGCTCTTAAATGTTTAATGTTGCCTGCTGAAAAGGAATATAGGTTACACATTTATGCGGTTGAGTTGGTAGATCCCAATAGAACAGTCTATGAAAATTCTTATGAACAGCTGGATCAGATTTCTCTTACAACAGAATCTGATGCAGAATTATTTATAGATATTGATGTTCGGTTAAATGATGAGCAAAAGGAGGTTTTGCGGTCTACTGTTGTTAATAATTATTGCCGTCCAGGTCCCGATGTTAAAATAGAACCTTATGACAGTAAGATGAAAATAAATGTAACGGATGATACACCATTTCATAGTGCACCCCGCAGACTCTCATATTCCGAAAAGGCTGAAGTACAGTCAATAGTTGATGAATTGTTACAGAAAGGGATAATTAGGCATAGTAATTCCCCTTATGCTTCAGCTATAGTTTTTTAGATTATAGATTCCTTAACCAAAAAACTGTCCGAGATAACTTTCCTATGCCTCTAATTGAGGAGTGCATAGAATATTTGGAGGGAAAGAAATATTTTTCTGCCTTAGACCTGAAGAATGGTTTTCACCAAGTAGAAATGCATAGTGACTCGATTAAATATACATCATATTTTGTAACCCCGTCAGATCAATCCGAGTATGTCAAGATGCCGTTTGGACTAAAAAATGCTCCAGCATTCTTTCAAAGATTTATAAATGAGATATTAAGGGATCTAGTAAGATTAGGAAAAATAGTAATTTTTATGGATGACATAGTGATTGCCACTGCAGATTTTAATGACCACATATTAGTCCTAACTGAAGTTTTAAGTAGATTGTATAGAAGAGGGTTGGAATTAAAAATGAGTAAGTGCAAGTTTGGATATGCAGAAATAAATTTCCTAGGATATATTGTTAATTCGAAGGGATTACGTCCAAGTGAATGCCATATTGAAGCAATAAGAAATTTTCCGCCACCTCAAGATTATAAACAATTACAACAGTGTTTAGGACTATTTTCTTACTTTCGAAGATTTTTCCACAATTGCTAAACCGCTGACCCGAATGTTGAAAAAGGGAGTAACTTATGATTTCAATGATGAATGTTTTGATGCCTTCCGTAAACTTAAGAACAAGTTAACTTCTGCCCCTATTTTAGCTATTTATAGCCCCCAAAGGGAAACGGAGTTACATACTGATGCAAGTAAGTTAGGTTTTGGTGCTGATGCAAAAACAAGACGATGGGAAATTCCATCCAATCGCATATTTTTCAAAAACTGCTTCTGAGGGTGAATCTGGTTTACATAGTTTTGAATTAGAAACTTTGGCGATTGTTTACGCATTAGAAAGATTTAGGACGCAATTGAAGGGAATTTAATTTACTATAATAACGGATTGCAATGCTTTAGCGCAAGCTATAAAAAAGAAGCAAGTGAATCAGCGGATTGCAAGGTGGGTTTTTAGTTTTGAGAACTACAATTATAAGATGAAGCACCGAAGTGGAGTTTCGATGGGACACGTAGATGCACTTAGTAGGTGTCACCAAGTTACTAGTGATGATATTCACGAATTGGACTTAAATATCCAAATCACACAGAGTCGTGATATCAAGATTAGGGCCATAAGGGAAAGACTTGAAGGTGAGTTTGTTCAGCATTTCGAACTAAAAGATGGATTAGTTTTTAAGACGGGGAAGCATTCCGAAAATCTTCAGCTTTATGTACCTTGCGAGATGGAAAATAATATAATAAGATCCATTCACGAGAAAATAGGTCACTTAGGTGTAGATAAAACAACTAACCAAATTAAGAAAAACTATTGGTTCCCGAAATTAAGAAAGAAGGTTAATGAGTACATTAAGAACTGTGTTAAGTGCATAATTTATTCACCAGCATCAAGATGCAATGAGCACAATCTTTATAATATTCCAAAGTCACCGATTCCTTTTGACACGATTCATATCGACCACTTCGGCCCATTACCTTCTGTTCGGTCAGTGCGAAAGCATGTGTTAGTAGTGGTAGATGGATTTACGAAGCATGTAAAACTATATGCAGTAAAGACGACCAGTACTAAAGAAGTTTGTGCTTCCTTGCAGAAATATTTCGACAACTTCAGTCGACCGCGGCGAATAGTTAGTGACAGAGGAACATGTTTCACATCTAATGAATTCATAGAATTCACTACAAAAAATAATATACAACATGTGAAGGTTGCTGTAGCTTCCCCTCAAGCAAACGGCCAAGTTGAAAGGGTGAATCGAGTTTTGAAGTCAATGTTGGCTAAGCTTACTGAACCTATTGACCACTCAGATTGGGTGACTAAATTAGTTAATGTAGAATTCGCTATCAATAATACCGTTCATTCGTCCACAAGAACATCACCGTGTAAACTATTATTTGGTGTAGAACAAAGAGGTAGGATTATAGATGAATTAACCGAGTATCTCGAAAAAAGGATAGAGATACATGATCGCGACCTGGAGAAAGACCGATTGCAGGCTTTAGAATTTATAGAGAAATCGCAGGAATATAATTTAAACTATTTTTTAAAACACAGTGTACCAGCAAAGACTTTTGAAGAGAAGGATTATGTAGTAATGAAAAATGTAGATACTACAGTACCAGTACAAGGGCCCCTATGTTATTAAGAAAAGATTACCTAATGACCGATATGTGCTTAGAGACATTGAAAGTAGTCAAGTAAGTCAAATACCATATGATGGAGTGGTTGAGTCGAGCCGTCTACGTAGGTGGCTGGCTCCAATGATAGACCCGGACCCCACGAACCAATAAAGCGACACTGAAGTCTAATCTGATGTTTCGATCGGGTCGATCGAATAGTCAGGAAGGCCGAGTTGTAAGAAGTAAAATAAATTTGTTTTGACCTTAAGTATGTGCGTTTACACCTTGGATAATTGGAGTGTAAACCAATATAATATAAGTAAACCGCATCCAACTTAACAGAGCGGAAAGCAGCCATTGTTATTATTATTGTATTAGCCGTATTTTATTATAGCCAATAACCCATATGGTTCACCCCGATATAATAAAACGATACGGATCCAAATGAAAACAGTGTTGTATGCTGATCTCTTTCTGTCTTATGTTTGTTTATTTTTCATGTAGATACTGTCTTTTTTCCTTACACTACAGTGTGTACTCCCTATACCGACTTAAGAGCCGTCTACCCGCCAGATTAAGAACTTATTTCTGGTTCCATAAGGCAAACCTTGATAGAAACCTAGTTCCAAATTTGTTTTTGTATTACGTGTTAAATGATAACCCCGACCCAGACCCCTAGATAATAAAACGCGGCTCTTGTAATTAACAAGCCACATTTATTTTGTAATAAAGAATATTTTAATTTAATTTAGCTTATTATAATTACTAAAACAAAAAAATGATTGTTGTGAGCTGAGCTGTAAAAGCGCCACCAAAATAGAAAATAGATCTATTCGGGCGTCGCGCTCCGGCTTACGATATTTACGATCTAAAGCGAACACGAAGCGTGAGGTAACATTTCAGATTGCTTCATAAGAGCCCATTGTTTCTATTCAATATGTCGAAATCAGAGCGACCTGACGCGTGGTTGTGGTTTGGCTATCAATGCGAATCACTCTTATTTGGTATTTCGATGAACGAAGGTTTCCTACGTTACCGTCCTTAAAAAGAAATATCACATCAGAGGTTTGAGATCTTTTTTTTTTGCCAAATTCAACGTTTAGCTTTTTTCTTTACTGCGGTTCTTCGAACTGCATAAATAAAATTTGTTCAACGCAGTCAGTGGTTGCAAACCTTTTCCTTTAAAACTTTTAAATAAGAAATTGAATACTCTATTTGCTTTCATTATATAAATTATATTGAATACTTTGTAATCAACCGTTCATTTTAAAAATTCAGTTAATAAAAATACTTTTTATGTAATTCTTAAAGTACAACAACGCATTTCATTCTTTTTTTATTTTTTTCTACTGCTGTTCTTCTTTGCTCGTGTATTCTTTGTTTGTCTGCTTGTACAACGCTTACTACGGTCTTTGGACTCAGCGTTGCCATAAATGCAGATTTGTCTGCATTTCGCAGACTTTTTTGCTTTTCTCAGACTTCCAAAATCGCAAATCTGCACCTCAGATATTGTCCAGACTCGTAAAAAAAAAACAAATTGACAAACTTGTGACATTTAAAAAGAAAAAAGAATTTGAAAACATTGTGATTTTAAGATTTTTATGCTAACTATATCAGTAAATAAGTACCTAATAATAGTTTACGAACATAGCAGAGATTATGAATTATAAAGATAGGAATTTTTCGTACGTTCCTACTGTAATAAATGTAAATGTGCCTTAATTTAAGAATACTTATTGAACACGACCAAGTAAAAAGATGATTGTTTAATGTGGAACATAGCTAAGTAAGAAGGGCTAAGAAAGGGAAGTAAAGAAATGTGATGTATGAATGGGGCATAAAAATATATGTTTTATGGACGCCGGCAGACTTAACTGGTTGCCACTTAAAAGTTGTGTTTCATTTAATTTAATGCTTTTGAACTTATTTTACATGGTGTCAGAAGTAAAACATAGAATATTTAATTAATCATCCTGTAAAAAAAGGAATTTTGAAATTATTTTCTTGTCGTCGTATCCACTGAGTCGCCTAAATATATCACAGTAATGGCTGCACTAGAACTGCGTTTACCAACTCAACTTGAGTGCGTAGACATTGCTAAGGAGTGGCCAAGATGGAAGAAATCATTTCTTATTTACTTGAGAGCTTCAGGAAAGCATACAAATTCTGAACCGGATAAAATTGCAACATTTTTATGGTCGATTGGACCACGGGGGATGGAGATCTATGAATCATTTTTTCCAAACGATGATGATTCAATAGATGACCTTTTTTCCGATGCACAAGAGGAGGCAGAAGAAAATGACAATCAACAACAACGCCCAACTCGTACATTGAAGGATGTTTTAAAAGCATTTGATGAATTTTGTTTGCCTCGTAAGAACATTACCATGGAGGTCTTCAAGTTTGATATGATCAAACAGAAGGAGAGACAGTCATTTGCTGAATATGAAACTGAACTACGCACACAGTTAAAGTACTGTGACTTTGAGTGTACAAAATGCAAATCGTCATACGCTGATCGCATGTTAATGCACCGTATTGTCAGGCGTGTTTTTTTGCAAGCCCGGGGGGAATTGGTTGAAAAAAACGACAGCGGGGATTAGCGACGCCATGACAGTAAAAAACATGGAGTTTTCATACAAACTATCGATAACATGTATGCAATTCATGCCGGTAACACAGTTTTTCGGTGCGCTTAAGTTAAGCCCCGAGAATTCTCCGGGATTAGTTGTTGTTGCATTTAACATGTTAATTGTTTAGCATGCACGTCGTTTTTTTCATCCAATTCCCCCCGGGCTTGCAAAAAAAACACGGCTGTCATTGGTGTTAATGACAAGAAACTCCAAATGAAGCTTTTGGACTCTAAGGAAGACACAGTGTCTAAAGTCATCGATACATGTAAGGTCTTTGAAGCGGCAGCTGCCAACAAACAGATACTAGAACAAAGGGACACACTAACAGAAGTCAAGGCAATCGTTGACGAAGAACAAAAGGAATCAAATATTGCGGCCATCAAACGAAACAACTGCTATAACTGTGGTCAAAACTTCAATGGAAATCATCGCCGTGTTTGTCCAGCACGAAACGTTATATACAGATGCTCTAAGGAGAAACCAGATGGAAGGAATCAACAGTTTAAGAAATCCGAACATCTCAACAAACCGATTCACAGTGTCAACTGGGATGATGACGAAACTTATGGTAATAAACATTTGAATTTAAGTAGTGAAAACAGTACATTTAGAATAGGTTCAATTGGTGGTAACGATTTAAATTTACGCAGGTTACATGTAAACCGGATCAGATGGTACAAAGATTACGTGATTCAAGATCGGCCGATTAAATTTAAAATTGATACCGGATCAGATCCTAATTGCATACCGATTGGTTTTATCAAAAATATTCAAGTTCCTTTTCAAACTTATTCAAATGAATTTAAGTGTAATGTTATTGATTACGGTTCTAATCCATTTAAAATACACGGTTCTGTTCAACTAACGTGTTTTGATGCCGAGAAGCAGTTGAATCAAACTTGTAACTTTCTAGTCGTTGATGATAAATGTGAACCTGTTTTGGGTTTGGAAACATGCAAAGCTTTCGGGTTGGTTAAGAGAATAGATTCAATAAGAACTTCGTTTCCTTCCGGGGTAGGTGAATTTGTTAATGCTAACTCTGATATTTTCGATGGGCTAGGGAAAATTCCGGGTAAATGTTCAATTATTCTTAAAAAGAATTCTGTACCGTCACTGGATTACAAAAAACGAATACCTTTGAGTATGCATGATAAGCTTAAGAAATTATTGGATCAGATGGTGAATGAAAAGATTATAAGTGTTGTTGATTATCCAACAGATTGGGTAAATAATATTCAGTTGGTTGAAAAATCAAATGGAGAGATTCGCATTTGCCTCGATCCGAAACCTCTAAATGCGTGTATTAAGCGTGAGCATTTTCTGATTCCCACTTTTGAGGACTTGATGGGGCGCTTATCAAACAAACGAGTATTTACGGTGTTAGATTTGCGTAATGGGTTTTGGCAAATGCAACTAGACCGTGAGAGTTCAAACCTCACCACTTTTATGACACCATTTGGACGATTTCGTTGGAACAGGGTTCCATTTGGAATCAATAGTGCTCCCGAAATGTTCCAGAGGAAAATGGTACAGTTGTTTGGAGACATTTCAGGAGTATTAGTATATTTTGATGACATATGTATTACTGTTGACACGCAAAAAGAACATGATGAGGCACTTGCTGTTGTAATTGAGCGTGCTCGTACCAATGGTATTCGATTTAATGGGAGCAAGATTCAGTATCGCACAAACAAAATAAAATTTATGGGTCATTTTGTTGTTGATGGACGGGTTGAGCCAAGTGATAAATATATTAAGGCTATCACTGATATGCCAAAACCGTCCAATAAGTCAGAAGTTTTACGCTTGTTAGGGTTATTTAAGTTCTTGGCTCGATTCATTCCAAATCTATCGCAAAGAACATCTGCTTTGCGTAATCTCACTAGAAATGATACTGAGTGGAAATGGTCTGAAGAACACGATCAAGAGAGTAAAGAGTTGCTCAAATATATAACCGAAAAGCCCACATTGGTTCTTTATGATCCAAAAGCACCAGTCGTCATTCAAACAGACAGCTCAAAAGATGGATTGGGAAGTGTTTTGCTCCAAAATGGAATGCCTGTGGCCTATGCGTCTCGGACACTGACAAAGTGTGAACAAAAATGGGCTCAGATTGAGAAAGAGCTACTGGCCATCGTATTTGCATGTGAACGATTTCATTTCTTCTTGTATGGTCGCAATTTTGTTGTTCATTCTGACCATAAGCCACTCGAGACACTAATCAAAAAGAGTATAGATGACGTTACGCCACGGTTGCAGAGAATGTTTTTACAACTGCTTAAGTATCCCGACATGGCAATTACCTATATACCGGGGAAAGATATGTTGGTTGCTGATTGTTTATCTCGGGCACCATTGGCTGATGAGGGTGAATTTAATGAAGATTTGTCTGCTATGGTGCATTCACTAGTTCAAAGCGCTTGTCTATCTAGGGAAAATTTTGATTTGTATGTCAAAACATTAGAATCGGATGAAAGGTATAATCGTGTGAAGAAATACGTGGTTAACGGGTGGCCTTCATATCATCAGCTTGACGACCTGAGCCAATTGTTTCATAAGTATAGAAACGACTTGCATTTTGAGGGTGGGTTGTTGTTCAAAGATCATCGTTTAGTTATCCCAAGCGGATTACAGTTAAAAATATGCAAATGGCTTCATGCCCCACACTTCGACATAGAGAAGACTTTGGCTCGCGCAAGAAAGCAATTCTTTTGGCCGGGCATGTCAAACGATATAACGGAAGTTGTTAAAAGTTGCACCGTTTGTGAAAAGTTTACACGTAGTAATCAGAAAGAGCCTTTGGTACAGGATGAATTACCCAAGTACCCGTTTCAGAGTATATCGATTGACATTTATGAATACGCGGGTAAAAACTTTGTTGCGCTAGTAGATTCGTATTCGGGTTTCTTAATAACTCGTGCCTTGCGAGACAAGTCCATCCGCCAAGTTATAGATATCTTAGACGAAATTTTTTGTTGCTATGGTTATCCGTCGAAAATAAAAAGTGATAACGTTCCTTTCAATTCACGATTATTTGAACAATATGCAAATAATGCAAATATTGTCTTAACATTTTCAAGCCCAAGGTATCCTCACAGCAATGGGTTGGCTGAGAAGGGAGTTGCGATCGCTAAAAACATTTTAAAAAGATGTTATGAGGCCAATGAGCTTGATAAGTTTCAATATCATGTTTTGGAGTACAACACAACACCAGTTGCATTAATGCAACTGTCCCCGTCGGAACTGTTTTTTGGTCATTTAGTGAAAACTCATTTACCTATTGTAAACAAATTGTTGTACCGTAACGAGACCGGGAACTTGGAGGTTGAAAGGAAATTGAATCGAAAGAGAAAAATTCAAAAGCGTTTCTTTGATAAACATGCAAAATCGTTGCCGGTCTTGAACACTAATGATTTAGTAATATTTAAGAAGAATGGACAGGAGTGGCACTACGGAAAAATTGTGAGGAGTGTTAACGATCGTTCGTATATTATTGTTGATAATTATAATAATCATTTTCATCGTAATCGTCGTTTTATTGTCAAAACACAAAATAATGATTTCAATTCTAGTGAGTTATTGTTGCATGAATCATTAGACAGAAATATTGATAGCCCAAAAATTGTAACATCCTGTGAGCCGCCATCTCCTGTCCCTGTTAATAATCCAAATTTAAATGAAAATTTTAATATGAATAAGCCTAGGGAATTAGAGGTGGAGAGATCAAACAAAACATCAACTGAAAACATGGCTTTGCCAGAAAGTATTATTGATCATGAAACCTCTAAGTTCCCGAGCTTTGAATCATCAACGACTCATAATCCATCATCTAGTTTAGTTACTAGTAATAAATCATTTAATCATAGATACCCTACAACGCGCAGTGGAAGAGTAGTAAAACCACCAAGCCGTTATAATGATTAACTGTAAATTAACTCTAAGATTATTATTATTTAAGCTTTGTATAAACTAGACTCTGATGTGATGATGTACATAAGTTGAATGTTAAAAAAAATTATAATAAAAAAAAAGCGTGTAATAAATGTAAACGTGCCTTAATTTAAGAATACATATTGAACACGACCAAGTAAAAAGATGATTGTTTAATGAGGAACATAGCTAAGTAAGAAGGGCTAAGAAAGGGAAGTAAAGAAATGTGATGTATGAATGGGGGATAAAAATATATGTTTTATGGACGCCGGCAGACTTAACTGGTTGCCACTTAAAAGTTGTGTTTCATTTAATTTAATGCTTTTGAACTTATTTAATGTATAAATAAAAATATTTATGAAGTATGAAGTGAATGCAGACTTTTTTTCATCGGATTTGCAGATTTCGTAAATATTTTCATGGCAACACTGGACTGCATAAGCGCAGCAAAGAGACAACCAAAGTCCTCTCACTCTCAACATAGAACACTCTTTCTACTGTTGTTGTTTGTTGTTATGTCTATATATGTAACCAAAGATACTGAATATAAAGATATGAATCCTGGGCTGTAAATCCAGTTTGCCTACAGTATCTTTTATGTAACCTTTGTTCGTCTGCTTGTTCATCGTTTACTACCGTCTTAGGACAGTATAAGCGAGGCAAAGAGGTTAACAAAGCTCTAAGCAATATTATTTTTTTTATGAAGAGAAGATAATACGACTTATGCTGCTACGATCTGTGTAGCCACACCCACGATATAAATACCCGAAGAGAATACCAACTACTCCCTTACAAATTGACACCCAACAAGTGGAGCATTTTCAAAATTATATAGAACTTAAAAAAAAAAAAAAAATAAAATACGGCATAGTTACACACTTTACTGAGAGCCAATTTAAAAAATTTATGGATGCAGTTCAAAGCCAAAACCAACCAAAAAAAAGAAGTTTCACCAACTGCACTGCAAGATTTAACGGTGAACGAAACGCAGAAACGGTGGAAGGTTTCATAGCCACTATTAATGTCTTTAAGGACATAGAGCGAATTGATGATGAAGATGCCATTAAAGGATTTCCTCTGCTACTAGAAGACAATGCTGTAAACTGGTGGCAAGGTGTTCAGAAAGAAGCCAAGCATTGGAACGATGTCATAGCATTGCTTCGTGGTGCGTATGCTCCAGCTACACCGGCATATCGATTCTATATGGAACCAATGATGATCGACCTTGTATATGGTCTACTCAGCCTTCAGATCAGAGACAGGGTATCCCGTGAAAGCATCACAACCATTAAAGACCTTTTAGGTAAGGCAAGGGCCGTTGAACTTTCGTTCCTTGAAAAAGAAACTGAGCATGAACCAACAATTAACGCAAATAACAAAAGATGCAACTTTTGCAAATGTACAGGGCACACCATCAACGAATGTCGAAAAAAAGAAAAACATGATCTTATGAAAAAACCAACTGTTGCACCAGCATTAGAAACCAAGCTTCATTGTTATAAGTGCAAAGCACCCGGATTTATAAGATCTAATTGTCCCACTTGCAAAAATCTACCGAAAGGACCATCCACGGTATCTTTTAATTGTATAAAAACAACATTGGGTACAGATCTCCCAACAATACCCATTATATCTCATGGCGAATCCGGTCTAGCATACATCGACACAGCTGCCAGAACAAGCGTCGCTGGAAGAGAACTATTTTTGCATCTCCTCCGGAACGGTTCAAAGTTTAAGAAGGTCGATACAACAATCACACTTGCTGACGGAGAATCCTCCGCACAAGAAGTATATATTGCGGACACCAATATAATAATAGGCAATCGTCTACGTCCAATCAAATTCATAGCCCTTCCTAAAGCGACTGATAATAGAACATTGATAGGAATAGACTTTTTGGAACAAAATGGAGTTGTTTTAGACCTAGGACAACGTATGTGGTACTTTGCAGATCAACCAGGGAAAGTGTTTGACTTTTACGACACAGTACACACAAAAGTTTTAAGCAAGGATTCACGAGAGAATTTTATAGAAAATTTAATAACTTCAACAAAGTTCACACCCATCTCACCGCTCGCCAAAACACCAGAGTTCATTTCACCAAAAAGGACACATCAGAATTCGTTAGAACATGGCAGTCCACTCGCCAAGCAAAGCCATCAATCATCACCTAAATCGATGAAGCGAACATCTGCATTTGTATCTTGGTTTGAACCACTGCAACCAATTTCACCAATACCTCCAACTAAAATTCAATCTGTTCATTCAAGACAGACACCACCTATAAAAAGATTAACTACTACAGCTTTGCAGGATAACGATTATTCCCCAAGCTCAATTCAAAAAATATTTGATGATACTTTGAGATCCACCGATCTTACTCCAGATCGCAAACGCGATAGAAAAAACTTGTTTCCCAGTTTAATTCGGACTCCAGAAGATTTTGTTCCTGACTCCTACTTTACAGAAATCCTTTCTATAGATTTCGAGCTCCGACCTGATGAAGCAATTGAATTAAACCAAAGTGACCGAGAAAAGCTAAATAGTCTCCTGGCACAACACAGCACTATATTTGATCCATTAGATAAACCAACGCCATTCGCAATGCATAAAATTCAAACTATCAACAATGACCCGATAGCTACAACACCATATAGACTGTCACCAACCAGAAGACAACAACTTAAAATTGAATTGGAAAAGATGCTTCAACATAACATAATCGAAGAGTGCGAATCTCCTTGGGCAGCACCAGTTGTTTTGGTCCTCAAGAAAGATGATGGCATTCGCGTCTGCGTCGATTATCGTCAATTGAACAATATAACTATTCCGGATAGGTATCCTTTGCCCAGGATTGACGACCTACTTCATTCAACATCAAACACATTATTTAAGAGTACGCTGGATTTACAATCTGGATACTATCAAATAGAAATTCCTAAAGAAGACTGTGACAAGACGGCATTCATCACACCATTTGGTATGTTCCGTTTCAGACGCATGCCATTCGGCTTACGAAACGCTCCAGCCACGTTCCAAAGACTGATGGACAGATTTCGTATCGCACTAACCGATGTACTAATACTTATATATATAGATGACATTATCATATGTTCCAGCAGCTTTGAAAAACATCAACAAGATTTACATCTAGTTTTTGAGCGTCTTAAGATTTTCAAACTTAAAGTAAATAGACAGAAGTCTAACTTTTGTTGTCCAGTGGTCAAATATCTTGGACATATTCTCACCAACCATGGTATTGTTGCAATATTATTTAACTACGCGAATTTTAGGATGATGTATTAGGATGTTTAGGATGACGAATAACTAGAAAACCGCGACTTGGGATTATGCGAATCCAACAATAATTATCTAATAAAATCACAAACGAATTAATAAATTAAATTGTGCAACCGGCACACGCGGAAGATAAGATCGATATGACGAACTGTCAAATTGATCGTTGAAGAATGTGAGATAAAGAGAAAAGACAAAAATATTGCAACAACAAACTGCAACAATGATGCAGCCAACCGGCTAGTCAGCTGGGGGTGGGTTCGTTGAATTAATGATACGAAAAAAAAGGTAAGTACCTAAACAATTCGAACCAAATAAAAAGGGGTATCGAATTATTTGTTTAATAAATAGAAAGTAAGCACAAGGGCGTACTTACGCTGTAGGGTGGGCGCCAGGAAACTTTTTAGGGTCGTTTGCCTTGACCGGGTAAGCTGAAAATTCTTCTTCAATAATGAAGGGAAACACAATGGTTTATATTCCCAAAGGGAAGTTAAACAAATTTTATTTAAAAATATCTGGGAAACCTTGGGTTGCGCCTGGATTAAAACCCAGAATTTTTTCGATAAAAAGAAATACAATTAGGAATTTAAAATGGTCGTGACCAATTTTAAAACAAAGGCAAATGTTAAAACAATGAAACAAAGAAACAAAGACCGCAAGATTGGACCGCTATCACTAGGTCCCGAAATAAACGGATTAGAAAACTACTTTACAAAAATGGGGTCGCGATTCTCACAATTTTGAGATTAATAAAACGTAATTTCAAAGACCAACCGAATATACTAATATTTGAAAGCAATTTTTCACAAAACGAATAAAAACACAAATGTACTCTACTTATCTTCTTTTTTTGAATTTTCTCCCCTTCCTTCTTCCTTTCCTCAATTTAATCGCCCAGACTGACGAATACAAATTTCCTCTTCTAGTATTTTACTAATTCCTGCTTCGAGCACTTTCTCCAAAAACACTTTTTAAACTTTCTCAACTATTAAATATTTTATTTTCAACTTCTTATTTTCTTTCTTTCCTTTTTCTCAAAAACTTTCAAAACCTCTCAATGCTTCGCAAGTCAACCAAGAAGTGGTTGGTCATGCGTAGTCTTTGTCCTCTATTGGCCTCCTCTTTCACACACACATTCTCACTCTCAATCACAAGCTTTCGTGGAACTCGGCTACGGTATCACTCCGAGGTTAAGTTCCAAACGAAACTCTCTCTCACCCACACATTCACTGAATTCCCCAAGTTGTTGGTGCTGTCCCAAAACTTGACGAATCCAAGGCCGTATCTAGACATATTCACAATATGAAACTCTTGAGAAAATCAAAAAAAACTATAAAAAGTTGAAAATATTATTCTGAGCATTCTCTCAGCTACTCTACTAAATTTAACTTTCTGAAAATGTTTCGAAGGTGGAACAAATACTCTAATGCAAATTTCTAATACTTTTTTAAGGAATTGAAGGAGGAAGGCAAATACTCAAATCAAACTACCTAACGCGCAATTTACTATTCGGTGGACCTTTGTGCAGATCTGGGGGATTGAGGGAATAGCGTTTAGCGTTCCAATCTTTTAAAGTCGGTCGATGTTATTTACTTTAAATTTGAAGCTATAAATTCTAGGATGGGCTCGAAACCATATTTAAAAATGAAGTTAAAATGTATGTTGGTGTTTTGTTGTGCTGGTATAAAATCCACTTGTAAGTGTAAGTGTATATCTCCTTCTATCCTTGAGTGTTGTTATATTTAGAGAAGAGCTTCCTCGCTCTATACATAGATGGCGTGCGAGTCTTCAGCCCATCCGCTGGCTCAACACGATCGAATAAAGAGGTACCTATATTGCTATCCTCTCTGAGCAACTCTCCAGCTCCATGAGGACAACGGACTCAAAATTATGGGTCGAAAAATGGGAATGGTTGGGATGGAGGGGAAACAGATAACGAGAGTTAGACTATGACCAAACATCATAGCCAGAAAGAGGTTTTAGGAACCAAGTTTAGGAATGGTTTTTGTGGAGGTAAATCTTACCGTAACAAATTCCACCCTTACCTACCGAGGAGTAGAACCTGGCTTTCAGAAATGAAAGCGAAGTAAAAAGGAATAAGAAAAAGGTTTAACAACACAAAAATGGAAAACATACACTACTATACAACACAACTAAAGAAAAACTCAATCACTCCTGGTGAGAGTTAAGCACATCACAGAGCTTAAGAACTCTCAGTACCACTTAGCGCAGCTCATCCGCTACGCGACTTATTTTCGTTTGCGTCGGGTTCGTCGCGGTAAGGCTTTAAATCCTTAACATTCCAGGTACCTTTGTTTGTACTTTTCCCATCTACGAGAATGTAAGTCCACGGCGATACTCGTTTCTTAATTAGAAACGGTCCTACGAACTTAGGCTCTAATTTCGCCGTATAATAATTTGCTGCCTCTGATAGAGCAAAGTTACGTCGCCAAACCAATTCGTTCGGGAGGAATTGAACATCTCTCCGACGAAGGTTATATGTTTTCGCTGCCTTCTTGGTTGCCGACTCTAACTTTTTCCCTATCTCTTCCCTAAGCTTCCTAAACTGTTCCCTAGTATCGTCCGTATTAACGCCCCTAACATTCGGAATGGTGGTTAAGGATTCGCCTCCAAAAGTCACCATACCTCGACCAAAATTTGCGTAATACGGCGACACACCTAAAACTTCATGCTGGGCCGTGCGTATACTACACGCAACTTTCGCCAACTGCGAATCCCAAGCCCTATGGTTTTCTGAAACATAAGCCCAAAGTGTCGTTTTCAAAATCTGATTCATCCGCTCCGCCGGATTGGCTTGCGGGTGATAATGCGCCGTAAACTTAATCGTAGAACCGTAACTATCGCATAAGGACTTCAATTCCTTACTCTTAAATTGGGGACCGTTGTCACAAATAACGAATTTTGATACGCCGAACAAAAGAAAGACATTGTCTTCCAATTCTTTGCAAACGGATTTTGCCGTTGCAGACCTCAAGGGGAACAACAGGGGGAACTTCGTGAAATAATCCACGACAGTTAAAATATGGATAAAACCCTTACTCGATTTAGGAAGTGGACCCACCAAGTCCACACAAATCATCTCCCACGGAGTGGTAACCACTTTCCTCTCCGTCATTAACCCAGCCGGTTTTTCATTAATTGGTTTCACGCTTTGACAGACCTTACAATTTTTGACATACCTAGTGATATCTGACCTCATTTTTGGCCAATAATATCTATCTCCTATCCTATCGAAAGTTTTCTTTACCCCCATATGCCCTGCTAACGGATGGTCATGATTTTCTTCTAAAATCTTTTTCCTATCATTCTTTGGAATTACTAATTTCCACTCACTATTAGTATCATGAACAATTGTATGGTTTGCGTTCACAAACTTATACAATTTTCCCTCTTCGACTCTCCAAGCTGGAAAAGATAATGGTTTCTTTTCTACTTCTTCTAACATTTTCCCTATCCATGGATCGTTTATGGGCTCTGAAATCCCAAATAAAACCGGAACGCTTCGAGAAAGCATATCTGGCACCACATGATCCTTACCTTTGCGATGAACAATGTCGAACTCGAACTGCTGCATACGTACAGCCCATCGAGCCAGCCTACCCACTGGGTCCTTCAACTTGCTCAACCATATCAAAGAGTGGTGATCGGTAATGACCTTAAATCTCACCCCCTCCAGATATGGCCGCAACTTCTCTATCGCCCACAGAACAGCTAAGCACTCTTTTTCTGTGGTCGAATAGTTCCTCTCATTCCTATTCAGTGATCTGCTCAAATTGCAAACCACCTTCTCTACCTCATCAAAATCTTGTGTCAAGACCACCCCAATCCCAAAATCAGAAGCATCTGTCTGAACGACAAATGGCTTCGAAAAATCCGGACACGTCAGGATGGGTGGAGCAACTAAACACTCTTTAGCTTTTCTAAAGCTTTCCTCACATTCCCTACTCCAATCAAATTTCTTATTTTTCTTTAAAAGGTCGGATAACGGCTTCACCAAAGTAGCAAAGTTTGGAATAAATCTCCTATACCAGAATACCGTTCCGATAAAACTCCTAACCTGCTTGACATTCTTTGGCGATGGAATCCCTAACATACTTTCTATCTTTTCTGGGTCCATGTGTAAACCGTTTCTGTCTACAACATAGCCCAAAAATTTTAAAGATGGCCTAACAAATTGACATTTTTCCCTACCTACTTTTAAACCTGCTTTAATTAATCTACTAAAAACCTCATTTAAAATCTCCATATGCTTTTCAAAAGTGTCTGTCACGATGATGATATCATCGAGATAGACGAAGACATATGGTTCTAACTCAGGGCCTAAAACAGTATCTATAAATCGTTTCCATGTTGAAGGTGCGTTATGCAACCCAAACGGCATCCTTAAAAATTGGAATAAACCCCTACCTGGAACAGTGAAAGCAGTATACTTTCGAGAATCCTTCTCAACTGGGATCTGCCAATGTGCAGACTTAATATCCAGTGAGCTCAAAAATTTAGCATTGTTTAATTTATCTAAGATGGCCGTAATATACGGAAGGGGGTATGCATCCCTATCCGTAACCTCATTCAACTTCCTATAATCTACACAAAACCTATACGTGCCATCTTTCTTTTTAATCATGACAATGGGAGAAGCCCATGGACTGTCAGATTTTTCTAGAACTCCATCTTTTAACATCTCTTCTAACTCTTTGTCTATGAAAGACTGAACCACAGGAGACACCGGATAATACCGTTGCTTAATTGGTTCAGCTTCTGTCCTTATTTTGTGCTCCACCATCTGTGTGCACCCTAATCCTTCTGGCATTTCACTAAAAACTTTTTCTAAACAACTATCTAACTCTTTCTTCTGCATCTCGTTCAATTCCGTTAAATGATCCGCTATAGACATCGAAGCCAACGAACTTTGGTTCGAAAATGTCCATTCCCCTGATTTCAAATCCGGGACCACACCCGATAGAGCCCAAAAGTCTGCTCCTAAAATCAGTTTGTGGGGAAGGCGTGGAATAACAAGACAATCTATAAGAACTACTTGTTCTTTGACTTTTATTGGAAGTGAAACTACACCTTCCACTCCAATACCTGCACCATCCGCTAAAATAACTCTACATAAGTTAGTTTTCTCTAAATTTAATCCTAGATCCTTTAAAATTTCCCATCCGTCTTTACCTATGATTGTGCGTGAAGCGCCTGAATCTAAAAGTCCTAACATGTTAATTCCATAAACTTCAACGCCAAGATACGGTCGTTGATCCCTACCATTTTGTTCTAGCGTGAAACCTAAATGAATATAAGCCGACTGGTTACCAGTAGGCAACCTATCAGATTTTAACGGAACTCTCGTCCTACTGACCCGAAAGTTCGTCTCCCGTTTCCCGAACACTGTTGGCAGTTATTCCGATTAACTCCAACCCTACCACATCCATAACAACGCCTAACAGCGGAACACCTATTTGCAAAATGGCCTTCTCCATTGCAATTATAACACCTAACAATTGGCCCTGCACTATTTGCTGAAAATGGGTTCGAAGTTTGTCCCTGTCGAACGATTTGGTTGTTCTCTGTAACAACCGAAACCGTTGGATTCTGTCTGCGTCGAACAGTTTGGTTGTTCTCTGTAACAACCGAAACTGTTGGAGGATCTACACCTACGTATGCTAGATCTGGCTCTAGCAAAGTCCAACTTCTACTATTTGGAGGAGGAACGTATGGTTCCACGTTCGCTCTTACTGCCTCCAAATCTCGACCTAACTCTACTAAGTCAGAAATGCAATTTGGTCTAGCCAAACCAAGTGGCGTCTGGTAGAAAGGTGTCAAGATCCTCTGAATCATTGACAACTTCCTCCGTTCTGATATTTGTTCGGAAAGCCTGCCGAACAAATTCTGCTTCGTCGCCACATAGACACCGATGGACTCATCTTTGCCTTGTGTGCGATGCCTAATCTCTTCTAACAACGAATCGTCGTAATTCGGTGGCAAAAACTCCAGTTTCAACTCCCTGACGAGTTCTGGCCACGAATTGACAGAAAGTCTAATTGCCCTAAACCATACTAAAGCTTTTCCTACAAAAAATTCTACCGCGGACCTAAAAAGTTGCGCTTCCGATACCCCACGGGATTGGCGCATTTCCTCAACTCTTTCTATGAACGCGTTCACGGAGGCACCACAGCGCTCGCCAGTGAATTTCACGTCCCATTTATAAATTTGTTCAAATCTTTGTGGATTTGCAACAACCTGCTCTATATTTTGGTTTTCTGATCTACCACAATCCCTAATGCCACGAATCCTACTATCTGCCACTACTAAGCCCGTCGATGTACCGGCAGAGGTACTCGTCGACTTGTTTTGAGGTTCAGCTGAACGCTGATTTTCAACCTCCGAATTTTTAATTTTACTCTTCTCTTTTTGTTTTTCTTCATTTTGCTTATATGTTTCCTCATCATCTTCATCGTCGTGTTCTTCTAACTCTGCCATTGCCATAATCAACTTATTTTTAAGAGCCTGCTTGCTCTTTTCCTGAACCTCATTCTCTGGAATAGACCTATCTAATCTACGAAGACCCCACTCTACTTTCGTTATTATTTTTAAATACTCTTTCGAAGTTTCCGACTTCGGAGGATTTTCTAGAAGTTTATCTAATTCTCCTAACTTTTTCTCAACCGCCATTTGGTCCAGTTCAAAATTGAACGGGTAAGCGGGAGCTACAAAAGAATTCCTACGTTCTAATTTGGTGGCAACCCTAAGCGATTTTCGCATTTCCTCAACTGTCCCTACCGGTAAACCTCGCCACTCCATTTCGTATGCGAGTTCGTCTTGCGACAATCTATTTACCTCCATTTTAAAAAAGTTTTAAGAAAATAACTTTAAAAAAAAGCTTTAAATGAAATAATAAATGTGCTTTAATAGCACTGAAAATTTAATTAAAATTCTATAAAAAGTTCTTAAAACGATTTAAGAACGAAGAAATATTGAAACGTATTTAAAAAAAAACTTAAAAAAAAAATTTGAATACAAATAAAAATTAAAAAAACAAAACAAAAAAAAGATGCACATTGGCAACCCTAACAAAATTCCAAAATTGTTGCTTTTGTTTTTTTTGAAAAAAAATAAAAAAAATTCCTCGAGTCGACTAAAAAAATTCCCAATTTAATTAACAATTTTAATTTATCGAAAAACAATCCTTTTTATCATAAACGAGAAAAAAAAATAATTGATGTAATAAAAAAGTCCTAAAAAAAAAAAACATCAAAGTGTTCACCTCTAAAAAGTCGACTTTGACAAAGTGGTAGCACTGATTGTTTGTTGTTTACAAATTAAAATTCAATTAAAATTGCCAAAAAAAAAACTAACCACGAAAGAGAAAGAGACCGCACTATTCTCTTTTAGTAAATAAGTTGGTAGGTAAGTATATAATTAAATAAAAGGATATATTATTATGTAGATTTGATAACCTCGAAATAAATAGGAAAATAAAAAAACAAAATCGAAAAATTGAACGAAATACCAAATTGAATAAAAAAAATATATGAAAAACAATAAAAACACCTTACTCTTAAAATTTGATTGTACTCCCTGCACCCTTGCAGTCTTCCGCTTCCTAAGTTACCAAATATAAAAACTGGGACGTCGCTGTCTCAATCGAAACAAATAATGTTCACTTTTTGATCATTAGATTTTCACTTAAAATTCGTTTAGGCTACCCTTCCGATGTTGTATGTCGAAGGCATACGACTGTAACAGCAAACTCCATCTGGCTAATTTACCACTGAGGTCTTTCATGCTCATCAGCCAGCGGAGGCTAGAGTGATCCGTTATTACTGTAAAGTCCATGCCCTCGACATACGGCCTGAACTTTTGCACAGCCATCACCGCTGCCATGCACTCCTTCTCGGTCACACTGTAGTTTCTTTGGCTTTTGTTGAACTTTTGGGAGAAATACGCAATGGGGACTTCTTCATCTTCCGCATTCTTCTGAAATAACACGGCTCCGATTCCCGCATCCGAAGCATCGCACTGGATGTAAAATTTTTTCGAGAAATCAGGATGCGAAAGAACCGGAGCTGTTGTTAACATTTTTTTCAGATTTTCAAACGCTATCAGAGCCTCGTCCGTCATCTTGAATTTTTCGTTTCTTTTCTTCAGCAGGTCCGTTAAGGGTGCAGTCAGACTAGAAAAATCCCTGATGAACTTCCGATACCACCCTGCTAAACCCAGCAGCCGCCGAACCTGCCTTGTTGTTTTGGGGACTGGGAAGTCAACAATGGCCTCCACCTTAGCAGGATCGGTTTTCAGCTTCCCACCACCAACAATGAAGCCCAAATATTTTAGCTCTTTGAAGCAAAATCTGGATTTCTTCATGTTGATGGTGAGATTCGCCTTGCGTAAGCATTCGGCTACTTCGTTCAGCAGGGCGATATGCGTCTCGAAATCCGGCGCCATGATGAGCAAATCATCAAGATAGACGAAGACCCGATCCCTGAGGCGCGCAGGAATCACCTTGTCCATCAACTGGCACAACCTTTGGGCTGCATTACACAACCCAAAGGGCATGACAGTGAAATGATACAAGGGTCTTCCTGGAACCGCAAAGGCAGTCTTCTCCCTACTCTGTCTCTCCAGCGGTATCTGCCAAAATGCCTCCTTGAGGTCTATACTACTGATGTAGTAAGTAACTGGTAGCCGGCTGAGAAGCCCCTCGATATGGGGGAGAGGATTAGCGTTTTTCTTCGTCAGTGAGTTCACCTTGCGAGAATCCAGACAAAGTCGGTTCTTGCCTGGTTTTCGCAAGAGAACCACTGGCGAACACCACGGACTCTCGCTCTCCTCAATAACGCCGAGGCTTAACATCCGGTCCAGTTCCTCATACAAAATGGCTTGTACCGCCGGAGAAACAGGGTAGTGACGCTGTTTCACAGGGATCGCGTCCCCGGTATCGATAACATGCTCCATGAGCGCCGTCTTCCCAAGACCATCCCGGTCGAAACAGAGAAATTTCTGTCTGACCGCATCCAGCCTGGCCTGCTGATCCGAGTTTAGCTGATGAGCGTTCGAAAGATCTGCTTCATCAGTTAACGAAAGTGAACTAATTACATTTGGTGCTAAATGGAATGCCTTCCAGAAGTCTACCCCGAGGTAGATTTCCTGGTCTAAGTTAGGAACTAGGAAGAACGTTAGCACCTCTTCTTTTCCATTATAATGCACTTTAACTTCTATTTTCCCTACAATAGATTGGCTTTTACCATCCGCCGTTTTAACACCAGACCGAAACTTAATGATGGGAATTTCTAATTCGCTAACCAGCTGTAAACAATTTTTTCCAAAAATGCTAACACTGGCTCCGCTGTCTAGTAATCCAAGAACCTCTTTATTTCCTATTTTTATTTTCGCATATGGTCTCGGATCTGATGATAAATCTAATACTGTGGACGAAATTCGGTTTCTAGTATCTCTTCTAGCTTTGAATCTAGATCTAGCTTTAATAATCTTCTTAGAAGGTATGTATATTTCATTATTAAAAATTTTAGCACGCGCCTGGTTATATTCTGCGATTCTTACATGCAAAGGTTTCCTATAATAAGGTTTTTGCTTTGTTTTCTCTTCAATTGATTTTTCATTTTCTTCTCTTTTTAAAATTTGAATTTTGTCTATGCCCACTTTTACAAGAGGGCTTTCTACTAATTCTATTTCAGACTTGATTTCATACTTAACACTTACTTGGGGTTCGGATTTGGGGTCGTACGTGAATCCCCCTGAGTCTTCGCGTCCCACAACTTGTTTCCCGAATTGCATCGAGTACACTGTGGTGTTTTCACACCCTCCAGCCCACATTTAAAACAAAACAGATTGCGGACATCAGACTCGCACTCAAAATACGTTGGAAATTGGAAGCATCTGCATATTTCCGTGGAGGAATTTTTTGTCGAGCCCCTCCAAACTGGTAAGCGGCAAGATGTTCGTCGGAGTGCTGGTACGCCTCATCATATTCGACTTCATTGGCTACATATTTGATTGGTGGTCTCGAAGGTTTAGAAAAATCTCTTTCTCTCTTAGGGAAAGCAGATTCCACATCCTTACACGCATTCCTTAGCTGATCTAGGGAGAAAATCGGCATAGGATACACCAAATTCACAAAACGTTCATTCAAGCTTTTCTTTAAAATTCTTACTAACTCCACTTCCGGTATTTGAATTCTCAACTGGGATTTGATCTTGTTGATGGCCGCTAAGAAATCGTCGATACTCTCCGAGAAGCCCTGTTTGCGGTCCATTATCTCACGCATAATGTCGTAATCAGACCGGTTGTTTTTGAACTGTCGCATCAGTGCTTCTCGCAGAGCAGGCCAGTCAGGTCTATAATTATTTCTTTGAAACTGCCAGAACCAGTCGTGGGCGTTTCCAGATAGCAAAAGGTGGGAATCCCGTAGTATTTCTGCCCATGGACAATCGTACTGGCTCTGCAATGTCTCAAGACGGAAAACAAAATCTTCTACCGTTAAAGTAGCAGGTTGACCTTCGAATTTAAGACCCCACTTGTTGATCTTAATTGGAGCCTTAAATCCAGAAGGCAACAAGTGATGTGGATAACCCTGTTGGTACGCGCATGGATTTGAAAAATTGATGGGTGTTGGATGATTTCTGTCAGTACCGAAGTGAGCATCATGGGAACGGTCAGGATAGTTTAACCTGTCTTGATTTCGTCGGAACGGTTCTTGAGGTCTCCTGTGCTGTTGTCCAGAAGGCGCGAAAGCACTTCTATTTGGACCAGACTGGAACGGCTGCTGTGTTGGAGGAAGTACTGGTGGCGGAAAATTGTATGACGGTACGGATAAATTAGGTACTGGATTAGCTGTCGGTGGCGAAGGTCGATTCATATTCAGTTCCCTAAGGAATCCTCCTAACTGCAGCTGGAGTTCATCCTTTAAGGTATTTGTAATACAAACTCTTTTATATGACGAAAAAGTGTCTACCATGGCTAAATTAATGTATGCCTTTAAATCTTCCGGCAGTATATTTTTTTCTTTTCTCTTTGTTACAGGTGGCCGTTGTGAGAGACTGTCTAAATTATCCCTACACCCACCCAAGTTAGGCGATATCGTATTTGTTTGCCTATGAGCTTGCGCCGTACTAGGCATTACGGTCTCGTTCAACGAACCGAAACTTTCACGCCGAGTTGGTAATGCTCCTGCTCGAATACCACTGAGGCTGCTAAAGGAAGGAGGAGAAACGCTATCTATGTTGTCGGAAGTTTCATGATCCAGAGGAGGTCTACCAGAACTAGCGGGTAAACTGGATGTCGGTCTAATCTGTCTATCTGATATCAGAGGAGAAGGCAAAACTCTTCGCCTATCGGTAATATTTAAATTTTGACTTTGTGATCGTGTCACTCTAACATTCTCATCTATTTCAGTATCTCGGATGAGATTATTAATACGATCATCTTCTTCTTTTCCGGTAGGATACATTTTAAATAATTTTTTTGATCAACAACGATTGGATGGATGAATAAACAACAATAAATAAATTAATTAACAAGAGAAAGAAAGAAAGAAAATGTCCCTTTCTTCTTGATAAAGAACCCTTGCTAATGTAGTATATGTATAAGTAGGTTTAGGTTAAATTTAGGAAATGTAAACCAATAAATTTAAGTAGAATAAACAAAAAAACGAAAAAAATGTAAACGATTGATAAATTGTAACTTAAGTATATGTTAAGAACAACCAATAACGAGAAAATTTTAAAAGATTAATAAACAAAAGAGTAAATTTTTCTCCTGCTGAAAAACGTTTGCCTAAAGTAGAATAAGTTATTAGATAAGTAGATTTAACTTTTTTCGTTAGAATTAAGTCAACTTGTAATTATAGTAACATGTAATGATTAGATATTTTGATATAATTTTAAATGAAGTTTTGAATTAAGTTTAAGAAAAAACAATCAAAAACAGAATGGCTAATAAATATAACGTTTTTGGTAAACAACAAAAAAAAACTTTTCCTTTATTGAAATAAGTTTTTCTTTTCAAAAAAAATTTACTTTGAACAAAAAAAATTGTGTTTCACCGTGACTAGTTTGGGTTTATTTCATACGAATACGGGGTGCTTCGGTAGCATCTTCGGTGGTTTCTTAGCGTAATGATATGACCTTACTATTGACACCTTTGAAAATTAAGACTGCAGACGGACAAATATATAAATCCCTTGAAGTGATAATACCAAAAAGGAGTTAAAAAATTCAACAAAAATACATTACAAAGTTAATTTTCCAAACCCGCTATTCAAGTCTGTCACTTGGACTTTCGTTGAAGACATGGCACTGGAAAAGAAACAACACACAATAAGGAAAGAATATGAGTTACAGCAACAACTCATACTAAATTGAAAAATCGTGCAGCGATGTTCGACACCTAGCCAAACATGGTCACGCTTCTCAAAAATGAATGGTTTGATAAACTGTACAAAAGGATTTGAAATTAAAAATTGGATAGTAAAGAAAAAAAATTATAAGGATTTAAGGAAAAGGTAAAACTATACACATCGGTGATAACTGGTACATACTTCAACTCCCACAAGCTAGTCGCAATTCATCCTAGTATGTCAAGGACTTTCTAGATGAAGACTTACTAAACTGTGAAGAAATTGCAGCAAGTCCACCTTAACCACCTAAACACTCATCAACCGCCGTCATTGAAAACTTCCAAGCATTTGTCGCTATTCGATCTAGTTCGTCAAAAACCTTCTAGAAGAAGACTTACAAATTTTAAAAATTCTCAATAAGTTTGGTTCTGAACTATAACAACATAAAAAAAACAGAAACGAAGACTACAGAAATCTAAGACACAAGCCTTAGACGTTGGGCGCCATTTGTTGCGAGGCAAGAGGATGGGATGCGTTGGACAGCGGAAAGGCAGGAACAAGGAAGAGGTAGGAAAGTGGACTAGGAAGTGTTTGAAAAAAAAAAAAGGAAACGGAATGTTAAGTTCCGGGGAACGTGGCCTGCTTGCATAGCACGGCATTTAGCTCGTCGGAATGGGGGGGATCTTGCCCCCGAAACTCAACCTCACCTGCAAACAAAACATAAATCAGGCCTAGGAAAATTTACTAAAAAGTGACGTCAGACGGACGATCACCACTTCAAGGGCACTGCAGGTGTTTTCGCAGTGATGCCAACCCACCCATCCATAGAAATCCGTGGCAAATTTGGATTTCCCCTAAAATATCGATCATCAAGTTCCAGTCATATCATATCTTCACCGAATGTACTTGGCTACCGTCTACACCCCTGTAAATTTGTCCTCAAAAAATCATGATTTCTTTCGAAATCAAAACAAACTCAAAAGGTTTCAGATATAAGGCGTTTGGTAAAGTTTTATTGAAAAAAATTGATTCATTACATTTAAAACTAGGAAAACAACTTTTCATTCGGAACAATGAACAAACAACAAACCAAATGTAAATTTTGAGAATTTAAATATTATTTACTATATATAGAATTGATATTATGAAATATTAATATAATTCATTAATATTTTCCAACAAAAAAATTCAACAAAGTAATAACTTAACAATAATACTTATTAAACGAAAACAAATGTGTTGGTTTTAGGTTTCCTGACTAGACTATCGATAACAAGAACTGTACTAAAAGCACCCTTTCTGGTACTGGAACAAAAGAAGGATTTCGGACTTTGATTTCCCTACCTGCATGGAGCTCCTTGGAGGTGGATAAAAACCAAAACAAAAAGAACAAATATCAACCAGTATCGCGATGACAGAATTATGTAGGAAACTCTAGACCGATCACTTACAATTAATTTATGTTTTTAAAATTATTGATTATTATAGAAAAATGGAAAAATATATTCGTAAAAAAAAACAAACTTCAACGCCAATTCAAAGTAATAGTACCAACGTGGATTATTAATAGTATTTACATATGTATATATAATAACTTTATAATTTTGGTAATCTTTTTTTTTTGATTTAACAGAATACTTATCACATCAATTTTTAATAAAAAATCGAGGATAGTAAAATTTACTGATTTCTTTTAACTTATTTCTATAGATGGAATACCTGAGCGTCTGTTTCTTTACTGGGTACAGACTCACTGTGGCTTGGTTTTTAAACTCGGTTGCTGGGTATGACGTCACTGGTGACTGACTTATGTCTCAAATAACAAAGGATGTGCGGTTTCGGGCTTCAGATGAAGTTTCCCGTGTTCCAGTTATCGTAAAAGCTTTTACTGTTAGGATACAACGGTTCCTCTGAGATTTTGAAGAGAATTTCCAAACTGAGTTTCCGACTTCAAGTATACGTTATATCCTGAGGGAAACTGTAGTCTTCCAGGACGTAACGGATTTGAACACAAGGGGTTGAAATATAGTTTCCCAACCACGGTAACAAAAAGTAGTCCACGGCAATCAAAATTATTCCACAGCAATAAATTATTCCACAGCAAAAAATAGTGGCGGCCCAGTGCTTCGCTGACAATCTGGGACCGCCAACGATTAAAAAAACGTAGTAATAAGATATCCTGTATAAATTTACTAGATTTAGCACTGACTCTTAAATAAAAACTTTCTCAAAAAAAAATAACTCACCTTAGTAGTATTTTTATAATAACTTATACGAATTCTAAGTTTTTTTTTTTTGTTATATTTTCAGGGTCTCAAACACGTAAGTATCTATTATATGAAAAACTACCAAAAAGAATCCATATTAGATATTTTCAGCAAAGACACAATTTACCACAATTAGAAATTTAACTTCATTTTTTTTTGGTTATTTAAGTTATTTTTTTTTTTTAATTTGAAACTTACTTTTTCTTTTATACCACTATTTTAAATTTAAAGAAAAAAAAATGATTTTCAAAAAGACCGTGTGATCTGAGCTCAAATACGTCCGCTCTATTTCGCCCGTGAAAATAAAATAATGACATCTGTTTCGTCTGTCATACGGTGTTTCAGTCAGCGAACACACCACTTTTTCTATTTCGCCGTTCTTCCTCCCACACTATTTGTATCGTCCGATCCAATATACCCGCTAGTTTGATTTTTTTTTTTTTGCAATATCTTAATATTGTTTATGTATTGGTTGAACACATTTCCCCTTAACTTTTAAATTGACATTCGAAAAATCTCATCTCCGAATCGGTAACTTAGACTCCTCCCCCTTTTCGACATTGCTTAGCACTTTCACCAGCAGATGGCGTATTGCTTAAAATAATCCGGCGTTTTCATTCCTCCACTTTTGAGTCGCAAACAATTAAATTTTGAGTAGCGACCATTCTTCAAAAAAAAATAAGTGTTACTGACTATCTTCTTTTAATAAGGAACAAAAATTCGTCTGTCTCACTCCACTGCCCCAAAAGATAAGTCAAACGTACCGACTACCTTAATTGTGACCATAAAAAATTAAAAAAAATTAGGAACTTGCCTATTTATTGTCCTATCAAAAATCTCCCGTCAAAAATCATATTATTAATTGACAGTTCCTACTTTGTGGGAACTACGTGTTCATTTGACGTTGTCAGATTCACTACTTCTCATCTCATCTCTCTATCAACCTCTCTATCAGCTGTAATTTTTCCATTTGTAAGCCACAATGTAAGTCAACCCTCTCTTACATAAGGTTCAGGGTTTGAAAGTTCAAAATCACGTCGAAGACACTAAATCATCTATTTGTTATTCTCTCTATACCATTTCATCAGATTCAACATCATCGCAGGCAGTCAACATTCAATAATTCTTATGCAGGACTTGGGATTTGGTAACTGGTAAGTATTTAACTTATTTATATTAACTTCTTTTTCTAAATTCTGTTTCTTATTTTTTTTCATTTTTTTAGCACCTCCACAGGCGTCCGCAACAAAACAAAGAAACAAAGACCGCAAGATTGGACCGCTATCACCAGGTCCCGAAATAAACGGATAAGAAAACTACTTTACAAAAATGGGGTCGCGATTCTCACAATTTTGAGATTAATAAAACGTAATTTCAAAGACCAACCGAATATACTAATATTTGAAAGCAATTTTTCACAAAACGAATAAAAACACTAATGCACTCTACTTATCTTCTTTTTTTGAATTTTCTCCCCTTCCTTCTTCCTTTCCTCAATTTAATCGCCCAGACTGACGAATACTTCCTATAATCTACACAAAACCTATACGTGCCATCTTTCTTTTTAATCATGACAATGGGAGAAGCCCATGGACTGTCAGATTTTTCTAGAACTCCATCTTTTAACATCTCTTCTAACTCTTTGTCTATGAAAGACTGAACCACAGGAGACACCGGATAATACCGTTGCTTAATTGGTTCAGCTTCTGTCCTTATTTTGTGCTCCACCATCTGTGTGCACCCTAATCCTTCTGGCATTTCACTAAAAACTTTTTCTAAACAACTATCTAACTCTTTCTTCTGCATCTCGTTCAATTCCGTTAAATGATCCGCTATAGACATCGAAGCCAACGAACTTTGGTTCGAAAATGTCCATTCCCCTGATTTCAAATCCGGGACCACACCCGATAGAGCCCAAAAGTCTGCTCCTAAAATCAGTTTGTGGGGAAGGCGTGGAATAACAAGACAATCTATAAGAACTACTTGTTCTTTGACTTTTATTGGAAGTGAAACTACACCTTCCACTCCAATACCTGCACCATCCGCTAAAATAACTCTACATAAGTTAGTTTTCTCTAAATTTAATCCTAGATCCTTTAAAATTTCCCATCCGTCTTTACCTATGATTGTGCGTGAAGCGCCTGAATCTAAAAGTCCTAACATGTTAATTCCATAAACTTCAACGCCAAGATAGGGTCGTTGATCCCTACCATTTTGTTCTAGCGTGAAACCTAAATGAATATAAGCCGACTGGTTACCAGTAGGCAACCTATCAGATTTTAACGGAACTCTCGTCCTACTGACCCGAAAGTTCGTCTCCCGTTTCCCGAACACTGTTGGCAGTTATTCCGATTAACTCCAACCCTACCACATCCATAACAACGCCTAACAGCGGAACACCTATTTGCAAAATGGCCTTCTCCATTGCAATTATAACACCTAACAATTGGCCCTGCACTATTTGCTGAAAATGGGTTCGAAGTTTGTCCCTGTCGAACGATTTGGTTGTTCTCTGTAACAACCGAAACCGTTGGATTCTGTCTGCGTCGAACAGTTTGGTTGTTCTCTGTAACAACCGAAACTGTTGGAGGATCTACACCTACGTATGCTAGATCTGGCTCTAGCAAAGTCCTACTTCTACTATTTGGAGGAGGAACGTATGATTCCACGTTCGCTCTTACTGCCTCCAAATCTCGACCTAACTCTACTAAGTCAGAAATGCAATTTGGTCTAGCCAAACCAAGTGGCGTCTGGTAGAAAGGTGTCAAGTTCCTCTGAATCATTGACAACTTCCTCCGTTCTGATATTTGTTCGGAAAGCCTGCCGAACAAATTCTGCTTCGTCGCCACATAGACACCGATGGACTCATCTTTGCCTTGTGTGCGATGCCTAATCTCTTCTAACAACGAATCGTCGTAGTTCGGTGGCAAAAACTCCAGTTTCAACTCCCTGACGAGTTCTGGCCACGAATTGACAGAAAGTCTAATTGCCCTAAACCATACTAAAGCTTTTCCTACAAAAAATTCTACCGCGGACCTAAAAAGTTGCGCTTCCGATACCCCACGGGATTGGCGCATTTCCTCAACTCTTTCTATGAACGCGTTCACGGAGGCACCACAGCGCTCGCCAGTGAATTTCACGTCCCATTTATAAATTTGTTCAAATCTTTGTGGATTTGCAACAACCTGCTCTATACTTTGGTTTTCTGATCTACCACAATCCCTAATGCCACGAATCCTACTATCTGCCACTACTAAGCCCGTCGATGTACCGGCAGAGGTACTCGTCGACTTGTTTTGAGGTTCAGCTGAACGCTGATTCTCAACCTCCGAATTTTTAATTTTACTCTTCTCTTTTTGTTTTTCTTCATTTTGCTTATATGTTTCCTCATCATCTTCATCGTCGTGTTCTTCTAACTCTGCCATTGCCATAATCAACTTATTTTTAAGAGCCTGCTTGCTCTTTTCCTGAACCTCATTCTCTGGAATAGACCTATCTAATCTACGAAGACCCCACTCTACTTTCGTTATTATTTTTAAATACTCTTTCGAAGTTTCCGACTTCGGAGGATTTTCTAGAAGTTTATCTAATTCTCCTAACTTTTTCTCAAAATTGAACGGGTAAGCGGGAGCTACAAAAGAATTCCTACGTTCTAATTTGGTGGCAACCCTAAGCGATTTTCGCATTTCCTCAACTGTCCCTACCGGTAAACCTCGCCACTCCATTTCGTATGCGAGTTCGTCTTGCGACAATCTATTTACCTCCATTTTAAAAAAGTTTTAAGAAAATAACTTTAAAAAAAAGCTTTAAATGAAATAATAAATGTGCTTTAATAGCACTGAAAATTTAATTAAAATTCTATAAAAAGTTCTTAAAACGATTTAAGAACGAAGAAATATTGAAACGTATTTAAAAAAAAACTTAAAAAAAAAATTTGAATACAAATAAAAATTAAAAAAACAAAACAAAAAAAAGATGCACATTGGCAACCCTAACAAAATTCCAAAATTGTTGCTTTTGTTTTTTTTTGAAAAAAAAATAAAAAAAAACTCCTCGAGTCGACTAAAAAAATATTTTTGGACCGACCGTCCAAATTCCCAATTTAATTAACAATTTTAATTTATCGAAAAACAATCCTTTTTATCATAAACGAGAAAAAAAAATAATTGATGTAATAAAAAAGTACTAAAAAAAAAAACAACAAAGTGGTAGCACTGATTGTTTGTTGTTTACAAATTAAAATTCAATTAAAATTGCCAAAAAAAAAAACTAACCACGAAAGAGAAAGAGACCGCACTATTCTCTTTTAGTAAATAAGTTGGTAGGTAAGTATATAATTAAATAAAAGGATATATTATTATGTAGATTTGATAACCTCGAAATAAATAGGAAAATAAAAAAACAAAATCGAAAAATTGAACGAAATACCAAATTGAATAAAAAAAATATATGAAAAACAATAAAAACACCTTACTCTTAAAATTTGATTGTACTCCCTGCACCCTTGCAGTCTTCCGCTTCCTAAGTTACCAAATATAAAAACTGGGACGTCGCTGTCTCAATCGAAACAAATAATGTTCACTTTTTGATCATTAGATTTTCACTTAAAATTCACCTAGGGATAAAAAGACTTTAGTAAAATAACAACAAAGTTGATAAAAAAAGGAACAATTAAATTCACCGGCAAATAACACAAAACAAACACTTCCAAATATCAACCAAATTATGTAGGTAGTTAAAGGTAAAGGTACAGTGATTTTTATTAATCCAACTGCATTCAATTTCTGAATAAAACCAACACGTATGGGCGCCAATTTGTTGCAATATTATTTAACTACGCGAATTTTAGGATGATGTATTAGGATGTTTAGGATGACGATTGACGAATAACTAGAAAACCGCGACTTGGGATTATGCGAATCCAACAATAATTATCTAATAAAATCACAAACGAATTAATAAATTAAATTGTGCAACCGGGACACGCGGAAGATAAGATCGATATGACGAACTGTCAAATCGATCGTTGAAGAATGTGAGATAAAGAGGAGAGACAAAAATATTGCAACAACAAACTGCAACAACGATGCAGCCAACCGGCTAGTCAGCTGGGGGTGGGTTCGTCGAATTAATGATACGAAAAAAAAGGTAAGTACCTAAACAATTCGAACCAAATAAAAAGGGGTATCGAATTATTTGTTTAATAAATAGAAAGTAAGCACAAGGGCGTACTTACGCTGTAGGGTGGGCGCCAGGAAACTTTTTAGGGTCGTTTGCCTTGACCGGGTAAGCTGAAAATTCTTCTTCAATAATGAAGGGAAACACAATGGTTTATATTCCCAAAGGGAAGTTAAACAAATTTTATTTAAAAATATCTGGGAAACCTTGGGTTGCGCCTGGATTAAAACCCAGAATTTTTTCGATAAAAAGAAATACAATTAGGAATTTAAAATGGTCGTGACCAATTTTAAAACAAAGGCAAATGTTAAAACAATGAAACAAAGAAACAAAGACCGCAAGATTGGACCGCTATCACCAGGTCCCGAAATAAACGGATAAGAAAACTACTTTACAAAAATGGGGTCGCGATTCTCACAATTTTGAGATTAATAAAACGTAATTTCAAAGACCAACCGAATATACTAATATTTGAAAGCAATTTTTCACAAAACGAATAAAAACACTAATGCACTCTACTTATCTTCTTTTTTTGAATTTTCTCCCCTTCCTTCTTCCTTTCCTCAATTTAATCGCCCAGACTGACGAATACAAATTTTCTCTTCTAGTATTTTACTAATTCCTGCTTCGAACACTTTCTCCAAAAACACTTTTTAAACTTTCTCAACTATTAAATATTTTATTTTCAACTTCTTATTTTCTTTCTTTCCTTTTTCTCAAAAACTTTCAAAACCTCTCAATGCTTCGCAAGTCAACCAAGAAGTGGTTGGTCATGCGTAGTCTTTGTCCTCTATTGGCCTCCTCTTTCACACACACATTCTCACTCTCAATCACAAGCTTTCGTGGAACTCGGCTACGGTATCACTCCGAGGTTAAGTTCCAACGAAACTCTCTCTCACCCACACATTCACTGAATTCCCCAAGTTGTTGGTGCTGTCCCAAAACTTGACGAATCCAAGGCCGTATCTAGACATATTCACAATATGAAACTCTTGAGAAAATCAAAAAAAACTATAAAAAGTTGAAAGTATTATTCTGAGCATTCTCTCAGCTACTCTACTAAATTTAACTTTCTGAAAATGTTTCGAAGGTGGAACAAATACTCTAATGCAAATTTCTAATACTTTTTTAAGGAATTGAAGGAGGAAGGCAAATACTCAAATCAAACTACCTAACGCGCAATTTACTATTCGGTGGACCTTTGTGCAGTTCTGGGGGATTGAGGGAATAGCGTTTAGCGTTCCAATCTTTTAAAGTCGGTCGATGTTATTTACTTTAAATTTGAAGCTATAAATTCTAGGATGGGCTCGAAGCCATATTTAAAAATGAAGTTAAAATGTATGTTGGTGTTTTGTTGTGCTGGTATAAAATCCACTTGTAAGTGTAAGTGTATATCTCCTTCTATCCTTGAGTGTTGTTATATTTAGAGAAGAGCTTCCTCGCTCTAAACATAGATGGCCTGCGAGTCTCCAGCCCATCCGCTGGCTCAACACGATCGAATTAAGAGGTACCTATATTGCTATCCTCTCTGAGCAACTCTCCAGCTCCATGAGGACAACGGACTCAAAATTATGGGTCGAAAAATGGGAATGGTTGGGATGGAGGCGAAATAGATAACGAGAGTTAGACTATGACCAAACATCATAGCCAGAAAGAGGTTTTAAGAACCAAGTTTAGGAATGGTTTTTGTGGAGGTAAATCTTACCGTAACAGTATTGAAGTCGACCCGGACAAAGTTTTTGCCATTCAAAATCGACCTGAGCCAAAAACGTAAAGCAAGTTCTTTCATTTTTACAAACCTGCTCTTGGTACCGGCGATTCATGGAAAATTTTGCGAAATTGTCAAAACCTTTAAGTGACTTAACAAAGAAGAATGCTTTGTGGAAGTGGGGTAGTGACGAACAAACTTCATTCGATACCTTAAAAAACCTGCTCACAACCGCCCCTGTTCTTAAACAAGCTTGCGATGAGAAGCCTTTCATTTTAAAGACGGATGCTAGCAATTACGCTGTTGGGGCAGTTCTGGTCCAGGGGGAGAAATGTGATGAACATCCAATCGAATATGCTTCAAGACTTCTAACAGTAGCTGAACGAAACTATTCCACCACCGAAAGAGAAGCTCTGGCTATAGTATGGGCGGTAAACAAGTTCAGAGGCTACATAGAAGGAGGCGAAGTAACACTCTTAACTGACCATCAACCATTAAAATGGCTTATGAGCATCAAATCTCCAACCGGTAGACTTGCACGATGGGCACTACAGCTTCAAGCCTATAATTTTAAAGTCGATTACATACCAGGAAGGACGAACATTGTGGCTGATATGTTATCGAGACCTCCATGCGGAAACAATGAGCATTCAGATAAAACATGTGAAATCTGCAATTTTCAAATCGACATTCCTTGTAGAAGACCAAAAGAAGTTAGAGAAGCTCAACTACAAGACGATCAACTTAAAACGATAATTGAATCCTTCGAAACCAATGATGAGAACGTTACTAGATGGACATCTCGTGGATATCTCCTTAATGATGGAATACTCTATAGATATTCCTCTGAATCAGACTCCGATAATGCTCAACTCGTCATACCATCGAAAGAGAAAAATTCTATTTTATATGAATTACGGTGTTGAACGCACCATTGCTAGAATTGCTTCAAGATACTATTGGACTGGTATGAGGAAGGATATCACCAATTATATTGGCAATTGCCTCGCCTGTCTTAGATACAAACCAAGTAATATGAAACCAGCTGGACTTCTCCAAACTGCATCCAGCAATCAACGATTCGAAGTACTATCAGTAGATTTATTTGGCCCCTTGCCTGCAACACACGAAGTTTATCAGTGGATTCTCATCGCTGAAGATCTCGCCAGTAGATGGATTGAAATATTCCCATTAATAGAAGCAACAGCTGAGAAATGTGCGCTTACTCTTCTCAATGAAGTATTCCTATGTTACGGAATCCCAAGACGATTGCATACCGACAACGGACCTCAGTTTATATCCGCAATAATGCAACAACTGACTCACTGTCTTGGAATTCAACAAACGCTTACGCCAGTTTACCATCCTGAATCAAACCCCGTCGAACGGAAAAATAGAGACATGAAGACACAACTCGCCATATTTGTAGGCCTTAATCACACATCATGGGCAGATGATCTACCGTCAATAAGATTTGCCATTAATACAGCAAAATGTCAAAGCACCGGCTACACAGCAGCATATCTTACATTAAGCCGTGAACTCCGTACCACAGATGACATAAATCACGATTTATGAACCATTGCACAATCTGAAAACTTCCTTCCGCAGATTACTCCCACACTGCTTAAAATGTCCAATGTGATGAAGAACGCAAGAGAAGAAACAGAGAAGATGCAAGATTCCAACAAAACATACGTTGACAAAAAGAGACGACAACAACCTGCTTTTAAAGTGGGTGACCTAATACTAATAACTTCCCATTTTCTTAGCAAAGCTTCAAAAATCCAAACTGCAAAGTTTATGCCAAAGAGAGACGGACCCTACGTCATAATCAAAAAAGTTGGGTCAACTGCATGCCAAGTTGCCTCCAAAGATGACCTCACTGTTCCATTAGGAACCTATCACGCATCAGCAATCACACAGTATAAACATTCAGCATCAAGGCAAGATGAAGAACCAGTTATGCCTCTACGCCGACGAGGACGACCACCGAAGTTAATCACACAACCTGTCGCATCATCGAGACGATCTCAGCGCCAGAGGGGGAGATTATAAGACAACATTTTTTATTACATTATAATATTTTTAAACATTCATATAAATTTAATTTTTTGTAAATAATAATTTAAAGTTTGTGTAAAACCTATTTTAAAAACAACATTATGGCAACACCGACTGCGAAAATTAATTACACAACACAATAAGAACTTTTAATTTACGATATACGATATACGCACAGCTGATAAAGCTTTATTGAAATGAAAGCTCTTTTAAAATCGTTGGTCAAACCACAACCACGCTTCGGGCGCTCGGGCTTTTGACAGGCTTTTCACCGACTTTACGATATTTTACGATATCATGTGTCATAAAGCGCGACCTAAGGAATTTGCAAAACGTGATGTAGCTTCAAACCTCGGGCGTTGAGATATGAGAGAATAAAAGTTCTGTTTCCTTAAAATAACACTGCGCAAATTCTTCGCAGATAATAGGGAGCCAAAAATGTCCCTGTTTTTATGGTTTCAATTAGGTACTAACAACAATTGAAATAAATTGCTTTTCCAATGAAAGTATTTACTAATGTCGATGTTTTCTTTTTGATTTCAATGAAATATGAAACAACCGTCTTACAACATTGACACAATGCTAGTTTACAAAAACAAAAAAAATTCAAGCATATTGAACTTTGACAAGTAATTCGAAGAATGACTTTATATTTCCAATCGGGATGTGAAAAATATTTAATTATTATTTCTATTATTATTATTACTAGTTGTATTTTATTTTCCCAGATCAAATCTAGTGCCTATACAATTTGTAACTCTTGCATCGATTAAATTGGTCAAGAAACGTTGAAAAATGGAACAAAACTCATACGAGATGTTTCAATTTTCGAAGATGAACATGTTGGTCCTTTCTCTCTATTCAACAAATGTAAATTTTAATCTTACATCCTTTTTTTGCAGTACTCGCATGAAGATGAATGTAAACTCACAATTATATGGTTTTCACAAAATCTCGGATTTCGGCAACAAGATCATGAAATCCGTTCACACAACACATAAACTAGATTTTGTTTGACATTTCGAACAAATTTCATTATTAAAGAAAACTATCGAAAAATGTATGTATTGTAGTAAGGTAAAAGTCCCAGAACAATTACCTACACACATTTAATTTTTTTTTTCTTTTCCTATTTAAAAATTCACAAAACGGAATAAAATGCCTCTGCCTGTGAACACTTCACTCAAAACTGTAATACGAAGAGATAAAACAACGAACCCAATGCACTGATCTCTATAATACACTGGATAGTGAATAGCCTATAGTGTATAACAGTTTTTGTGAGGCAAGTTTTTTAAAGGGTACCGGCCACGACCTCATATCTCGCTCTATACAAACGAAGAAAGAGATTGAAGATATTTGCCGAAATTGAGCATTTATTTGATATCAGTTGATGTCAACAAGCATTGCGGCTGTAAATATTGAAAAAAATATAAGAAAATGCAGGTCCAGTAGCGTCCATTCCGCTGGCGCCGCTGTTATACTGTTATATAAGGGTACCGGCCACGACTATATTTTTGCCTCAAAAATTTTGTATGAATACACTATCCAGTGTATACAGAGATCAGTGACCCAATGACAACGTTGTTATATACCTCTCTCTTTTTTCCATTTGTTTGTTTTATTTGTATCTACTCGTATTTGTTTCTTTACACTACTGGCGCCATTTTGCAAATTAAAACAGTCATCTACCTGTAAAGGTGGGATCTTGTGTTGTTTTTCCTAACACACAAAATCAGACAAATGAGAAGTTGGCATTACAGGTACAAAAACCTGAGAAAATTCACTCTCCGAAACCAAACAAAAATTGCCTAAATCAAACAAGTCCAACCAAACAAGGGTACTTCCAAAACAGCTGTTGAGCAGCAAACATTTTTTTTTAACTTTAGAGTGAAATGAATAAAACACAAACAGATTTCACTTTAAATATGATTTATTTGTTATGTTTTTATTCTATCCAATTAATTAAACCTTATCTACATGGATATGTGTATCTTTTAGAATAATAAAATCATTCAAATTTATTTCCAAGAATCCATAATATTCAATTGAATCTGGATCTTGAACCACAATTTAACAAACCACACGTACATGGGAATAATTTAATTTTTAATACAGCAATTTTTGCATTTAACACTTATTTTAGTCACTCACACACAAATATTCCAATGGTTTTACTGAAATAACATATTTTTGTATTTTTATTTCAATAAAAACTTTCACATCCAAAAGAAATGGAATAGCAAATTAAAAAAACATTGATTGTTGTTTGCTGAACTGTCAAAGCGCGACCAGAATAGAAAATAGATCTATTCGGGCGTTGCGCTCCGGCTTACGATATTTACGATCTAAAGCGAACGCGAAGCGTGAGGTAACATTTCAGATTGCTTCATAAGAGCCCATTGTTTCTATTCAATATGTCAAAGTCAGAGCGACCTGACGCGTGGTTGTGGTTTGGCTATAAAACACCAAACCAAAACCACGCTTCAGGCGCTCGGGCTTTTGACAGGCTTTTCCCCGACTTTACGATATTTTACGATATCATGTGTCATAAAGCGCGACCTTAAGAATTTGCGAAACGAAATGTAGCTTCAAACCTCGGGCGTTGAGATATGCGAGAATAAAAGTTCTGTTTGCTTAAAATAACACTGCGCAGATTCTTCGCAGATAATAAGGAACTAAAAATGTCCCTGTTTTTATGGTTTCAATTAGGTACTAACAACAATTGAAATAAATAGCTTTGCCAATGAAAGTATTTACTAATGTCGATGTTTTCTTTTTGATTTCAATGAAATATGAAACAACCGTATTACGACATTGACACAATGCTAGTTTACCAAAACCTTTCTTCAAGCAGATTGAACTTTGACAAGTAATTCGAAGAATGACTTTATATTTGCAATCGGGATGTGAAAAATAATTAATTATTGTTATTACTATTTGTATTTTATTTTCCCAGATCAAATCTAGTGCCTATACAATTTTTAACTCTCGCATCGATTAAATTGGTCAAGAAACGTTGAAAAATGGAACAAAACTCATACGAGATGTTTCAATTTTCGAAGATGAACATGTTGGTCTTTTCTCTCTATTCAACAAATGTAAATTTTAATCTTACATCCTTTTTTTTGCAGTACTCGCATGAAGATGAATGTAAACTCACAATTATATGGTTTTCACAAAATCTCGGATTTCGGCAACAAGATCATGAAATCCGTTCACACAACACATAAACTAGATTTTGTTTGACATTTCGAACAAATTTCATTATTAAAGAAAACTATCGAAAAATGTATGTATTGTAGTAAGGTAAAAGTCCCAGAACAATTACCTACACACATTTAATTTTTTTTTTCTTTTCCTATTTAAAAATTCACAAAACGGAATAAAATGCCTCTGCCTGTGAACACTTCACTCAAAACTGTAATACGAAGAGATAAAACAACGAACCCAATGCACTGATCTCTATAATACACTGGATAGTGAATAGCCTATAGTGTATAACAGTTTTTGTGAGGCAAGTTTTTTAAAGGGTACCGGCCACGACCTCATATCTCGCTCTATACAAACGAAGAAAGAGATTGAAGATATTTGCCGAAATTGAGCATTTATTTGATATCAGTTGATGTCAACAAGCATTGCGGCTGTAAATATTGAAAAAAATATAAGAAAATGCAGGTCCAGTAGCGTCCATTCCGCTGGCGCCGCTGTTATACTGTTATATAAGGGTACCGGCCACGACTATATTTTTGCCTCAAAAATTTTGTATGAATACACTATCCAGTGTATACAGAGATCAGTGACCCAATGACAACGTTGTTATATACCTCTCTCTTTTTTCCATTTGTTTGTTTTATTTGTATCTACTCGTATTTGTTTCTTTACACTACTGGCGCCATTTTGCAAATTAAAACAGTCATCTACCTGTAAAGGTGGGATCTTGTGTTGTTTTTCCTAACACACAAAATCAGACAAATGAGAAGTTGGCATTACAGGTACAAAAACCTGAGAAAATTCACTCTCCGAAACCAAACAAAAATTGCCTAAATCAAACAAGTCCAACCAAACAAGGGTACTTCCAAAACAGCTGTTGAGCAGCAAACATTTTTTTTTAACTTTAGAGTGAAATGAATAAAACACAAACAGATTTCACTTTAAATATGATTTATTTGTTATGTTTTTATTCTATCCAATTAATTAAACCTTATCTACATGGATGTGTGTATCTTTTAGAATAATAAAATCATTCAAATTTATTTCCAAGAATCCATAATATTCAATTGAATCTGGATCTTGAACCACAATTTAACAAACCACACGTACATGGGAATAATTTAATTTTTAATACAGCAATTTTTGCATTTAACACTTATTTTAGTCACTCACACACAAATATTCCAATGGTTTTACTGAAATAACATATTTTTGTATTTTTATTTCAATAAAAACTTTCACATCCAAAAGAAATGGAATAGCAAATTAAAAAAACATTGATTGTTGTTTGCTGAACTGTCAAAGCGCGACCAGAATAGAAAATAGATCTATTCGGGCGTTGCGCTCCGGCTTACGATATTTACGATCTAAAGCGAACGCGAAGCGTGAGGTAACATTTCAGATTGCTTCATAAGAGCCCATTGTTTCTATTCAATATGTCAAAGTCAGAGCGACCTGACGCGTGGTTGTGGTTTGGCTATAAAACACCAAACCAAAACCACGCTTCAGGCGCTCGGGCTTTTGACAGGCTTTTCCCCGACTTTACGATATTTTACGATATCATGTGTCATAAAGCGCGACCTTAAGAATTTGCGAAACGAAATGTAGCTTCAAACCTCGGGCGTTGAGATATGCGAGAATAAAAGTTCTGTTTGCTTAAAATAACACTGCGCAGATTCTTCGCAGATAATAAGGAACTAAAAATGTCCCTGTTTTTATGGTTTCAATTAGGTACTAACAACAATTGAAATAAATAGCTTTGCCAATGAAAGTATTTACTAATGTCGATGTTTTCTTTTTGATTTCAATGAAATATGAAACAACCGTATTACGACATTGACACAATGCTAGTTTACCAAAACCTTTCTTCAAGCAGATTGAACTTTGACAAGTAATTCGAAGAATGACTTTATATTTGCAATCGGGATGTGAAAAATAATTAATTATTGTTATTACTATTTGTATTTTATTTTCCCAGATCAAATCTAGTGCCTATACAATTTTTAACTCTCGCATCGATTAAATTGGTCAAGAAACGTTGAAAAATGGAACAAAACTCATACGAGATGTTTCAATTTTCGAAGATGAACATGTTGGTCTTTTCTCTCTATTCAACAAATGTAAATTTTAATCTTACATCCTTTTTTTTGCAGTACTCGCATGAAGATGAATGTAAATCTACCATTATATGGTTTTCACAAAATCTTGGATTTCGGCAACAAGATCACGAAATCCGTTCACACCACACATAAACTAGATTTTGTTTGACATTTCGAACAAATTTCATTATTGAAGAAAACTGTCGAAAAATGTATGCATTGTAGTTAGGTAAAAGTCCCAAAACAATTACCTACTCACATTTAATTTTTTTTTCTTTCTTTTCCTATTGAAAAATTCACAAAACGGAATAAAATGCCTCTGCCTGTGAACACTTCACTCAAAACTGTAATACGAAGAGATAAAACAACGATCCCAGTGACAACGTTGTTATATACCTATTTCTTTTTTCCATTTGTTTGTTTTATTTGTATCTACTCGTATCTGTTTCCTTATACTACTGGCGCCCTTTTGCAAATTAAAACAATCATCTACCCGTAAAAGTCGGATCTTTTCCTAACACACAAAATAAGACAAGTGAGAAGTCGGCATTACAGGTACAAAAACCAGAGAAAATTCACTCTCCGGAACCAGACAAAAATTGCCTAAATCAAACAAGTCCAACCAAACAGGGGTACTTCCAAAACAGCTGTTGAACAGAAAAACACTTTTTTTTTAATTTTAGAGTGAAATAAATAAAACACAAACAGATTTCACTTTAAATATGATTTATTTGTTATGTTTTTATTCTATCCAATTAATTAAATCTTATCTACATGGATGTGTGTATCTTTTAGAATAATAAAATCATGCAAATTTATTTCCAAGAATCCACAATATTCAATTGAATCTGGATGTTGAACCACAATTTAACAAGCCACACGTACATAGGGATAATAATTTTTAATACAGCAGTTGTTAGATGTAACACTTATTTGAGTCACTCACACAAAAATATATGAATAGTTTTCTTTAAATAAGATATTTAAGTATTTTTATTTTATAGATTTTATTTAATAGAAACTTTCACATCCGAAAGAAATTAAATTACTACAAAAAAAAAATGATTGTTGTGAGCTGAGCTGTCAAAGCACCACCAAAATAGAAAATAGATCTATTCGGGCGTTGCGCTCCGGCTTACGATATTTACGATCTAAAGCGAACACGAAGCGTCACGTGAGGTAACATTTCAGATTGCTTCATAAGAGCCCATTGTTTCTATTCAATATGTCGAAGTCAGAGCGCCCTGACGCGTGGTTGTGGATTGGCTATCAATGCGAATCACTCTTATTTGGTATTTCGATGAGCGAAGGTTTCCTACGTTACCGTCCTTAAAAAGAAATATCACATCAGAGGTTTGAGATCTTTTTTTTTTGCCAAATTCAACGTTTAGCTTTTTTCTTTACTGCGGTTCTTCGAACTGCATAAATAAAATTTGTTCAACGCAGTCAGTGGTTGCAAAACTTTTCCTTTAAAACTTTTAAATAAGAAATTGAATACTCTATTCGCTTTCATTATATAAATTATATTGAATTCTTTGTAATCAACCGTTCATTTTAAAAATTCAGTTAATAAAAATACTTTTTATGTAGTTCTTAAAATACAACAACGCATTTCATTCATTTTTAATTTTTTTCTACTGCTGTTCTTCTTTGCTCGTGTATTCTTTGTTTGTCTGCTTGTACAACGCTTACTACGGTCTCAACATAGAACACTCTTTCTACTGTTGTTGTTTGTTGTTATGTCTATATATGTAACCTGTTACGGTAAAATTTACCGCAACAATGACCATTCTTCAATTCCTTCTTTTCCTTTTTTTATTTTCGTTGCAGCTGCAAAATACTGGCGAGGTTGAGGGCAACCGTGGTACCATCAACCACTGGTGTACTTAACCAGCATTTTGCAAAAGTAACAAAAATAGGTGTTCGAGTAATTTCGAGTGGAACAATCAGTTCCAAAATTCCATTTGGTTTCCTAACATGCAGACGGGCGGTTTCATGTAATGCGCCAGCGGAAGAGCTGAAGAAGTAACGAGTCAGGCAGACTCTTACTTACTTAACAACAACAATACAACATCATAAATTCAACGTAGTTTTAACTTAATATTGTATTTTTATTGAAATGGGTAGTTAACGTTTTATATTCTTAAATTAATACTTTCTTGAATTGTTAATACAAGTTCGATCGGAATTATTTATTGTTAAAGTAGGGTTCGCGTTTTTGAAATATGCCTTCCGCTCTATCATCTCGAAAATGCTAGTTTCGAAAAGTTTTGTTTTGCACTTCGAATCATTCGCGAGTATTTTATAGTAACTAGCGAGAGAGAGCTTTTTCTCGATTTCATTTCTTTTTGGTTTTTCTCGAAAAATTTATTTTGGGATGGGTCTGAACTCAACCATTAAGATTCGGCAAGTTTTGGAAAGACGTCCAACAACTTGTTGAATCCGTGTTTGTGAGAGTGCTTCCAAAGTTTCGTTGAGATTCAACAACGGCGACTTTCTAGGAGAGCACGTAGCTTTCCAGGAAGCCGGCATCCCGTGACCGATGATCACGAAAGCGAATGGCTGAATGCGTGAATGTGTTAGTGATTGGAATGGTCGAGGGATGAGATGGGTTAAGTTTTGGAAAGCCACTCTTACGAGAGCTAACCAAACGAATAGTTGCTTTTTTTTTGGAAAAGAAAAATTTCGAGGAAAATTGAAAAAGAAAAAGGAGTACGAGAAGGAGATTTAAAAAAAAAAAAGATCGAGAAAAGTTGGTAAAAAGGAAAAGATTCGAGGTGAAAAAGGAAACTAGATAGGAAAACAAATATTCGAGGTGATAGAGGAGCAGGAAAATTCGAGGATAAGAAAAAAAAAGATAAGTAGAAATTTATTTTGTTTAATTGATTTTATCGTGAGTTTAAAGTCACAATTCCGATCGGCTTGCGTTTGTTTTATTGCGGTTTTGTTTCTTATTTAAATTTCGGTTAATAATCCCAGTTAATTGCGGGAAACACTAATTTCTTTTTTTTTTTGTGTTAACGGCCCATTTTCATTTTCTTGGTTTCGGCTTAGCGGTTCCCCGTAAGCCTTTAAAAACTTATACTTTTTGTTCTCTTTTTATTTTAAAAAATTTTGGGTTTTAATCCTGGGTTTCGGCCCAAAGGTTTCCCAAATATATATTAATAAATATTAAAGTCCCCATCTGGGCATATAAACCTTTGTTTTATTTCATTCTTATATTAGATTTGGAATTTTTCTAATTAGCCTAACAAAAATTCCTGGCGCCCACCTTTTATTGCAAGTACCCCACTGTACTTGCAATCAAACTTTCATTCGTTTCAATCAATTTGATTAAAACGAGAATAAAATTCATATCGTTAATTCTTCCACTGAACCCACCCCAGCTGAGCAGCCGTGGTTAACAGCTTTTTCTATCGTGCTGCTTGTGTGCACTTTTTCTTATTTTCTTTTGTTGTTTCTTTCTTGTTGATTTGACTTGTCTGTCAAATCATTCGCTTCGTGTAATTAATTAATTTCATTGTCCTAATTCGCGTTTTTTTTAAAGTTCGGTTGAATAATTAATTATAATAATAATAATAATAACAATAAATATAATTAAAATTATTGAAAAGAAGGGTCGAATACCCACTTCTACAACGAGAAGAAAAAGTGCAACAATTGGAGCCCAACGTGTGGGGCCATCACCTGTGGAAAAATTTGTTTTTATATCGCGAATGGTAGTGTTGTATCGTGAAAAGTGTTTTTTTTTTGTTGTTAAATTATTTGTGAATATTTGATACTGTTTTTTTTCTCTTTTATTAGGTTTATTAAACTGTTGAGGAATATTAATAATTAATTAATAAGAATTCCATTAAGTGGAAATACAACAAGGGAGCAGGTTATTAACCAAGAAACAAGGGGACGTGATAACAGAGGAAAAACTTAATTATTACCTATAAAGTGCAAGTATTATTTTTCGTGTTGTTATACTGTTTGTTTTTATTATTTTTATTACATTCTATTTGATTAGTTATATTTTATTAGTTTTTTTTATATAGTTAAATTTTTAATAATTTCATATTTAATTTTTTTTTTTGTTAAAGTTGATAGTTTTTTTTTTTTGCGCGACGACATTTTTTTTTTGTGCGAGCTATTTTTGAGTGATAGTTTCAGTTGAGTTTTTTTTTCTTGAATTTGAATTTTAATTGAGTGTAAGAGCAATCTGTGTGGTTGCCAACTTGGATTATTTTCAAAGAAAAATTTTAATTGCATAGTTGAGTGTAGGTTTTTATAAATTATTGAAATCGATTAAATTTAATTTTAATTAATCGAAATTTGGATATAATATTAGGGTTGCCAACTTATTTTTAAACTTCTGTTTTTTTTAACGCGATTTCGAGTTTTTCGGTATTAATTTCAATTAGGAAGTTCTTTTTCTGGTTAACAGATTAAGACTAAGATTTTAGTACTCGGACATTTTATTTCGTGGGAAAAGTTAACTTTTGTACGGTGTTTTTGTTTTTTTTTTTTCCCTTTTCGGATTGGAATTCTCAAAGGCTTTTGAGATAAAAATCGAATTTTTAAATTTTCGTTTTATTTATAGTTTGGTGTCTGGTTCACAGAAGTACCAAACAATTTAGATTCAAGATTTATTTTGCGATTTTGATTTTTGAGTTAGGTTATTTTGAAAAGCTTAGGGTTACCAACTTATTTTTTTTTTGAATTAACAATTTTTTTTTGGTTTTTGTTTTTTTTCTTTTAAAACTAAATCAAAATGAATATAGGTCGTTTAGCTCAGGACGAACTGGCCTACGAGATGAAGGTCAGGGGTTTAAGAGTAGGGACGGTGGAAGAAATGCGAAAAGCATTGAGGTCATCGAGGTTACTCGTTAAGAAGAACTCGATGGAGGTTAGTCTTTCTTACCCATTTAGTTTTGAGGAGGATAGGGATGCCGTTAAGGCGAAAATTGAAGAGATTAGGGCTCTTTTGAAGGATCCGCCGAAAAATCCGAAATCATCGGAATATATTAAAATAATGACCAAAATAGAATGGTGCATTGGTAGGTTAGCTAGGACACCATGTGAGGCTGAGGATGAAGAAGAGGAAATTAGTTCCATTCGAAACGACGTTTTGTTTTTATTAGGTGATCTCACTGGTGATAGTGAGATAAGCGATAGGGAAGAGGAGTCACCGAAGAAGAAGACTCCAGCTAGGGTAGAAACCCAACTTAAAGTACAAGTTGGTCGGACAGAAATTGTTAGTCCGCGAACTCCATCGGTTTCTAACTTCGCTAGGACTTCTTTAGGGCCTGCTTTGGAGACGGTTGCTGCACCAGGTCGAGGTGACAACACTCCTATAGCTGGAGAGGTAAATTTTAGGGTGCCAGAGCGTAGGGAAGAGGGGGTAGAGGCACACTGCTAGATTCGTGGTTCAGCAAAGGTGGCCTGAACGTATAGGAAAGTGGGGGGTGAAATTTACTGGTGACTCGGACGGAGCATCAGTAAATTCTTTCTTGGAAAGGGTGGAGGAACTTCGGTTGGCGAACGATGTTCCAGAAACTCATCTTTTTAAATCAGCTTCTGAGCTTTTATCTGGTAGGGCACTTATGTGGTTTAGGACGGCTAGGGAGGATATTTTTAATTGGCAAGAGCTCGTGAAGGAACTCAAAGCGGAGTTTCTACCTGCGAATTACGATGATCTTTTGTTGGAGGAGATCAATCGTCGTTCACAGGGGAAAGATGAGACCTTCGGAGCGTACTTGGCCACAATGAGGACATTGTTTCGAAGATTGTCGGAACCTTTGTCAGAGGGAAGAATGCTTTCGATTTTAAGGAAAAATGTAGACCCATTTTTCCAACTGCAGATAGCGAGTGCCAAACCAAAGACGGTTAAGGAACTCGCAGTATTAGGTAGGGAATTAGATTCGTTGAAAGTGAACGTGGATACTTTCACACCGCCTTCTAGAGGCAGAAACTTATTAGAACCGGAGTGTGGTTACCGGCCGAGTACGTCGGGACAAAACCGAGTGGCGGTTGTTAGTCCGGCTACGAATAACCCATTTCGACAGGTAGTTAGGTGTTACAACTGCAACAGGGAAGGGCATTTCGCTCATACCTGTTCAGTTGCGAAACGTTTTTTTGGTTGTGGTGCCATAGGCGTTTATCGTAGGGATTGTAGGCGGTGTTCGGGAAATGGGGAACGGGCTCTTGTGTCAGCAGGACGAGAGACCCGTCGGCGTTAGTTAGGTCGTCTGGTGCTTCAGGTGCTTCACGCACAACTGTAGGAGGGGATGGGTGGAAAATTTTGAAAGAGTTAGGACTGAAACTTGAAAAATGTAGTGTTGGGTCAGTAGCGTTAGCAGGTGGGGCGGGTGTAGGAGTAGCTGGATCTGTTTCCTTGCCTATGGAGGTTGAGAACAAATCCCTACTGAAAGAATGTCTGGTTATACCAAACCTCCCTCACCTGTTAATCTTAGGTGCCGATTTTTGGGCACTATCGGGCATAGTTCCGGATTTGAGATCAGGTATGTGGAGTTTTTCGAGCCAAGAGATGGTGGCGTCAATAACAGACATGGTAGCGATTAGGGAAAAATCTGATTTAAATGAAAATGAAGGGAAAAAGTTAGAATTAGTTTTAGAAGAACTTTTTGAATCAATGACCGAAGGTTTAGGGTGCACTAATTTAGTTGAGCACAAAATTAGGACTTCCGCAGAACCGATAAAGCAACGATACTACCCAGTATCACCGGCGATCCAAAAACACATCGATCAAGAACTCCAGGAGATGTTAGAAGCTGGAGTGATCGAGAAATCCAAGAGTCCTTGGGCATCTCCTATTCTTTTAGTAAAGAAGAAAGATGGTAGTTTTCGGTTCTGTGTAGACTATAGGAAACTTAATGAGGTAACTGATAGGGATGCTTATCCACTCCCATTTATTACGGCTATTTTGGACAAGCTTCGAAACGCGAAGTTTTTGTCATCGCTTGACATCAAGTCTGCATATTGGCAGATACCTATGGAGGAAGAATCGCGCAAGTACACAGCCTTTACTGTGCCGGGAAGGGGTCTCTTCCAATTTTTGAGAATGCCTTTTGGCTTACTCAACTCCCCGGCAACTTGGCAAAGGTTTATTGACGATGTTCTAGGTCCCGATCTAGAACCATTCGTCTTTGTGTACTTGGATGACATTATCATCGTCACCGACACTTTTGAAAAACACCTTGAAATTCTCAAAGAAGTTTTTAAAAGATTAAGAGCAGCAGGACTTAAAGTAGGTAGGGAAAAATGTAATTTTTGTAGGCCTTCTTTGAAATTTCTTGGTTATGTGGTAGATAGGAACGGACTTCACGTTGACCCTGAAAAAGTGGAAAGCATGTTGAGGATTCCTGCACCGAAAAATGTGAAGGAAGTTAGGAGTTTTGTAGGGACAATTTCGTGGTACCGAAGATTCGTACCAAATTTTGCAATTTTGGTTAGGCCTCTTACCGATCTTTTAAAGAAAGGTAAGAGATTTGATTGGTCACAAGAGTGTGAGGAGAGTTTTAGAAAAGCTAAAGAGTGTTTAGTTACGGCACCGATACTGACGTGTCCGGATTTTTCTCGGCCATTTGTTGTTCAAACAGATGCGTCCGATTATGGTATCGGGGCCGTACTATCCCAAGAGTTCGAAGATGGAGAAAAGGCAATTTGCTATATTAGTCGGTCATTGAATAGGAATGAAAGGAACTACTCTACGACCGAAAAGAAATGCTTGGCTGTTCTTTGGGCGATTGAAAAGTTGCGGCCGTATGTCGAAGGAGTTTGATTTACTGTCGTGACTGATCATCACTCATTGGTCTGGCTGAGTAACCTTAAGGATCCGCAGGGTAGATTAGCTCGTTGGGCCATTCGGCTTCAACAGTTTGATTTCAAAATCATCCACAGAAAGGGCAAAGAACATGTCGTTCCAGACATGTTGTCGCGAGGAGTTCCAGAGTTAGCTGGTATCTCCGAAGCGGATTCGGACCCTTGGTTGATAAAGATGAAATCTTTAGTAGAAAAGAGCCCATTATAATACCCATCTTGGAGAGTTGAAGACGGGCGGCTCTATAAACATGTTAGGGTGAATCATATAGTTGTTCACAAAGATAGTGAGGGGTGGAAATTAGTGATAGGAAAACAGGATAGGTCGAGTTTCTAACTTCGCTAGGACTTCTTTAGGGCCTGCTTTGGAGACGGTTGCCGCACCAGGTCGAGGTGACAACACTCCTATAGCAGGAGAGGTAAATTTTATGGTGCCAGAGCGTAGGGTAGAGGGGGTAGAGGCACACTCTGCTAGATTCGTGGTTCAGCAAAGGTGGCCTGAACGTATAGGAAAGTGGGGGGTGAAATTTACTGGTGACTCGGACGGAGCATCAGTAAATTCTTTCTTGGAAAGGGTGGAGGAACTTCGGTTGGCGAACGATGTTCCAGAAACTCATCTTTTTAAATCAGCTTCTGAGCTTTTATCTGGTAGGGCGCTTATGTGGTTTAGGACGGCTAGGGAGGATATTTTTAATTGGCAAGAGCTCGTGAAGGAACTCAAAGCGGAGTTTCTACCTGCGAATTACGATGATCTTTTGTTGGAGGAGATCAATCGTCGTTCACAGGGGAAAGATGAGACCTTCGGAGCGTACTTGGCCACAATGAGGACATTGTTTCGAAGATTGTCGGAACCTTTGTCAGAGGGAAGAATGCTTTCGATTTTAAGGAAAAATGTAGACCCATTTTTCCAACTGCAGATAGCGAGTGCCAAACCAAAGACGGTTAAGGAACTCGCAGTATTAGGTAGGGAATTAGATTCGTTGAAAGTGAACGTGGATACTTTCACACCGCCTTCTAGAGGCAGAAACTTATTAGAACCGGAGTGTGGTTACCGGCCGAGTACGTCGGGACAAAACCGAGTGGCGGTTGTTAGTCCGGCTACGAATAACCCATTTCGACAGGTAGTTAGGTGTTACAACTGCAACAGGGAAGGGCATTTCGCTCATACCTGTTCAGTTGCGAAACGTTTTTTTGGTTGTGGTGCCATAGGCGTTTATCGTAGGGATTGTAGGCGGTGTTCGGGAAATGGGGAACGGGCTCTTGTGTCAGCAGGACGAGAGACCCGTCGGCGTTAGTTAGGTCGTCTGCTGGCGACCAACTGGATAATCGAGTGCAACTGAGTTTCACTTTAGCGGCAAATGGTAGGCCATATTTAGGTGTGAAAATTTATGGAATCAAGTTTTTAGGATTGCTTGATTCAGGTGCTTCACGCACAATTGTAGGAGGGGATGGGTGGAAAATTTTGAAAGAGTTAGGACTGAAACTTGAAAAATGTAGTGTTGGGTCAGTAGCGTTAGCAGATGGGGCGGGTGTAGGAGTAGCTGGATCTGTTTCCTTGCCTATGGAGGTTGAGAACAAATCCCTACTGATAGAATGTCTGGTTATACCAAACCTCCCTCACCTGTTAATCTTAGGTGCCGATTTTTGGGCACTATCGGGCATAGTTCCGGATTTGAGATCAGGTATGTGGAGTTTTTCGAGCCAAGAGATGGTGGCGTCAATAACAGACATGGTAGCGATTAGGGAAAAATCTGATTTAAACGAAAATGAAGGGAAAAAGTTAGAATTAGTTTTAGAAGAACTTTTTGAATCAATGACCGAAGGTTTAGGGTGCACTAATTTAGTTGAGCACAAAATTAGGACTTCCGCAGAACCGATAAAGCAACGATACTACCCAGTATCACCGGCGATCCAAAAACACATCGATCAAGAACTCCAGGAGATGTTAGAAGCTGGAGTGATCGAGAAATCCAAGAGTCCTTGGGCATCTCCTATTCTTTTAGTAAAGAAGAAAGATGGTAGTTTTCGGTTCTGTGTAGACTATAGGAAACTTAATGAGGTAACTGATAGGGATGCTTATCCACTCCCATTTATTACGGCTATTTTGGACAAGCTTCGAAACGCGAAGTTTTTGTCATCGCTTGACATCAAGTCTGCATATTGGCAGATACCTATGGAGGAAGAATCGCGCAAGTACACAGCCTTTACTGTGCCGGGAAGGGGTCTCTTCCAATTTTTGAGAATGCCTTTTGGCTTACACAACTCCCCGGCAACTTGGCAAAGGTTTATTGACGATGTTCTAGGTCCCGATCTAGAACCATTCGTCTTTGTGTACTTGGATGACATTATCATCGTCACCGACACTTTTGAAAAACACCTTGAAATTCTCAAAGAAATTTTTAAAAGATTAAGAGCAGCAGGACTTAAAGTAGGCAGGGAAAAATGTAATTTTTGTAGGCCTTCTTTGAAATTTCTTGGTTATGTGGTAGATAGGAACGGACTTCACGTTGACCCTGAAAAAGTGGAAAGCATGTTGAGGATTCCTGCACCGAAAAATGTGAAGGAAGTTAGGAGTTTTGTAGGGACAATTTCGTGGTACCGAAGATTCGTACCAAATTTTGCAATTTTGGTTAGGCCTCTCACCGATCTTTTAAAGAAAGGTAAGAGATTTGATTGGTCACAAGAGTGTGAGGAGAGTTTTAGAAAAGCTAAAGAGTGTTTAGTTACGGCACCGATACTGACGTGTCCGGATTTTTCTCGGCCATTTGTTGTTCAAACAGATGCGTCCGATTATGGTATCGGGGCCGTACTATCCCAAGAGTTCGAAGATGGAGAAAAGGCAATTTGCTATATTAGTCGGTCATTGAATAGGAATGAAAGGAACTACTCTACGACCGAAAAGGAATGCTTGGCTGTTCTTTGGGCGATTGAAAAGTTGCGGCCGTATGTCGAAGGAGTTTGATTTACTGTCGTGACTGATCATCACTCATTGGTCTGGCTGAGTAACCTTAAGGATCCGCAGGGTAGATTAGCTCGTTGGGCCATTCGGCTTCAACAGTTTGATTTCAAAATCATCCACAGAAAGGGCAAAGAACATGTCGTTCCAGACATGTTGTCGCGAGGAGTTCCAGAGTTAGCTTGTATCTCCGAAGCGGATTCGGACCCTTGGTTGATAAAGATGAAATCTTTAGTAGAAAAGAGCCCATTAGTATACCCATCTTGGAGAGTTGAAGACGGGCGGCTCTATAAACATGTTAGGGTGAATCATATAGTTGTTCACAAAGAGAGTGAGGGGTGGAAATTAGTGATAGGAAAACAGGATAGGTCGAGTATTTTGAGTGAGTGCCATGATAGTCCGATAACAGGACACATGGGTGTTAAGAAAACTTTTGCTAGGGTAGCAGAAAAATATTACTGGCCCAAAATGAGAGGGGATATAACCAAATATGTAAAAAACTGTAAAATTTGCCAACAAGTGAAAGCAGTTAACGAGAAACCAGCTGGTCTTATGACAGAGAGAGTAGGTAATTCAAAACCATGGGAGATGATATGCGTGGACTTGGTTGGTCCATTGCCGAAGTCTTCTAGGGGTTTTATTTATATTTTGACGTTGGTAGACTATTTTACAAAGTTTCCACTTTTGTTCGCGTTGCGATCTGCAACAGCAAAAGCAGTTTGTAAAGAGTTGGAGGATAACGTTTTCCTTCTCAAAGTGGATCGTCTGTGACAACGGTCCCCAGTTTCGTAGTAAGGAACTGAAAACGCTTAGCGAAGCGTACGGGTCACAACTGAGATATACAGCGCACTATCACCCGCAGGCGAATCCTGCGGAGCGCATTAATCAAATTATTAAAACGACTCTTCGAGCTTATGTCTCTCAGAATCATCGGAGTTGGGATACGCAACTGGCAAAGGTAGCCTGTGCGATCCGAACTTCTCAACATGAGGTATTAGGTGTTTCGCCATATTATGCGAATTTCGGTAGGAACATGACAACTAGTGGCCATGATTTAGGTCTTCGAGATAGTGATAGGGACCAAGGAAGTGAAGAGATTAGTAGGCAATTTACAAAACTGAGAGAGGATATAGCTAGGAAGTTAGAAGCGGCAGGTAAAAAGTCCGCAAAAACGTATAATCTGAGGAGAAGAGACACGCAGTATCAACCTGTCGATCTCGTGTGGAGAAGGAATTTTACGCTGTCCGATGCAGCAAGTTATTACGCTGCAAAGTTGGCAACCAAATTTGTGGGGCCTTTTAAAGTTAGCAAACGTGTGTCACCTTGGACATACTTGCTAACAGACGACAAGGGTAAAGATCGGGGGACATGGCACGTTAAGGATTTGAAACCTTATGTTGATTTTTGAGTTAAAAGTCCCTTAATCTTTGCTCTTATTACATTTGAAATTTGAATTCTTCCAATTAATGTTTTCTGTTTAGTACTGGTAGATTTTTAACTTTAATTTTTATAATTCGTGCCATGTTATTTCATTTTGTATATTTCCTGGCGCCCACTTTTTATTGCAAGTACCCCACTGTACTTGCAATCAAACTTTCATTCGTTTCAATCAATTTGATTAAAACGAGAATAAAATTCGTATCGTTAATTCTTCCACTGAACCCACCCCAGCTGAGCAGCCGTGGTTGGCAGCTTTTTCTATCGTGCTGCTTGTGTGCACTTTTTCTGGTTTGACTTATCTGTCAAATCATTCGCTTCGTGTAATTAATTAATTTCATTGTCCTAATTCGCGTTTTTTTTAAAGTTCGGTTGAATAATTAATTATAATAATAATAATAACAATAAATATAATTAAAATTATTGAAAAGAAGGGTCGAATACCCACTTCTACAACGAGAAGAAAAAGTGCAACAATTGGAGCCCAACGTGTGGGGCCATCACCTGTGGAAAAATTTGTTTTTATAAGTGTTTTTTTTTTGTTGTTAAATTATTTGTGAATATTTGATACTGTTTTTTTCTCTTTTATTAGGTTTATTAAACTGTTGAGGAATATTAATAATTAATTAATAAGAATTCCATTAAGTGGAAATACAACAAGGGAGCAGGTTATTAACCAAGAAACAAGGGGACGTGATAACAGAGGAAAAACTTAATTATTACCTATAAAGTGCAAGTATTATTTTTCGTGTTGTTATATTGTTTGTTTTTATTATTTTTATTACATTCTATTTGATTAGTTATATTTTATTAGTTTTTTTTATATAGTTAAATTTTTAATAATTTCATATTTAATTTTTTTTTTTTGTTAAAGTTGATAGTTTTTTTTTTTGCGCGACGACATTTTGTTTGTTTTTGATATTTTTCTCTCGTGATATTTTTTTTTTTGTGCGAGTTATTTTTGAGTGATAGTTTCAGTTGAGTTTTTTTTTCTTGAATTTGAATTTTAATTGAGTGTAAGAGCAATCTGTGTGGTTGCCAACTTGGATTATTTTCAAAGAAAAATTTTAATTGCATAGTTGAGTGTAGGTTTTTATAAATTATTGAAATCGATTAAATTTAATTTTAATTAATCGAAATTTGGATATAATATTAGGGTTGCCAACTTATTTTTAAACTTCTGTTTTTTTTAACGCGATTTCGAGTTTTTCGGTATTAATTTCAATTAGGAAGTTCTTTTTCTGGTTAACAGATTAAGACTAAGATTTTAGTACTCGGACATTTTATTTCGTGGGAAAAGTTAACTTTTGTACGGTGTTTTTGTTTTTTTTGTTTCCCTTTTCGGATTGGAATTCTCAAAGGCTTTTGAGATAAAAATCGAATTTTTAAATTTTCGTTTTATTTATAGTTTGGTGTCTGGTTCACAGAAGTACCAAACAATTTAGATTCAAGATTTATTTTGCGATTTTGATTTTTGAGTTAGGTTATTTTGAAAAGCTTAGGGTTACCAACTTATTTTTTTTTTGAATTAACAATTTTTTTTTTGGTTTTTGTTTTTTTCTTTTAAAACTAAATCAAAATGAATATAGGTCGTTTAGCTCAGGACGAACTGGCCTACGAGATGAAGGTCAGGGGTTTAAGAGTAGGGACGGTGGAAGAAATGCGAAAAGCATTGAGGTCATCGAGGTTACTCGTTAAGAGGAACTCGATGGAGGTTAGTCTTTCTTACCCATTTAGTTTTGAGGAGGATAGGGATGCCGTTAAGGCGAAAATTGAAGAGATTAGGGCGCTTTTGAAGGATCCGCCGAAAAATCCGAAATCATCGGAATATATTAAAATAATGACCAAAATAGAATGGTGCATTGGTAGGTTAGCTAGGACACCATGTGAGGCTGAGGATGAAGAAGAGGAAATTAGTTCCATTCGAAACGACGTTTTGTTTTTATTAGGTGATCTCACTGGTGATAGTGAGATAAGCGATAGGGAAGAGGAGTCACCGAAGAAGAAGACTCCAGCTAGGGTAGAAACCCAACTTAAAGTACAAGTTGGTCGGACAGAAATTGTTAGTCCGCGAACTCCATCGGTTTCTAACTTCGCTAGGACTTCTTTAGGGCCTGCTTTGGAGACGGTTGCTGCACCAGGTCGAGGTGACAACACTCCTATAGCAGGAGAGGTAAATTTTATGGTGCCAGAGCGTAGGGTAGAGGGGGTAGAGGCACACTCTGCTAGATTCGTGGTTCAGCAAAGGTGGCCTGAACGTATAGGAAAGTGGGGGGTGAAATTTACTGGTGACTCGGACGGAGCATCAGTAAATTCTTTCTTGGAAAGGGTGGAGGAACTTCGGTTGGCGAACGATGTTCCAGAAACTCATCTTTTTAAATCAGCTTCTGAGCTTTTATCTGGTAGGGCGCTTATGTGGTTTAGGACGGTTAGGGAGGATATTTTGAATTGGCAAGAGCTCGTGAAGGAACTCAAAGCGGAGTTTCTACCTGCGAATTACGATGATCTTTTGTTGGAGGAGATCAATCGTCGTTCACAGGGGAAAGATGAGACCTTTGGAGCGTACTTGGCCACAATGAGGACATTGTTTCGAAGATTGTCGGAACCTTTGTCAGAGGGAAGAATGCTTTCGATTTTAAGGAAAAATGTAGACCCATTTTTCCAACTGCAGATAGCGAGTGCCAAACCAAAGACGGTTAAGGAACTCGCAGTATTAGGTAGGGAATTAGATTCGTTGAAAGTGAACGTGGATACTTTCACACCGCCTTCTAGAGGCAGAAACTTATTAGAACCGGAGTGTGGTTACCGGCCGAGTACGTCGGGACAAAACCGAGTGGCGGTTGTTAGTCCGGCTACGAATAACCCATTTCGACAGGTAGTTAGGTGTTACAACTGCAACAGGGAAGGGCATTTCGCTCATACCTGTTCAGTTGCGAAACGTTTTTTTGGTTGTGGTGCCATAGGCGTTTATCGTAGGGATTGTAGGCGGTGTTCGGGAAATGGGGAACGGGCTCTTGTGTCAGCAGGACGAGAGACCCGTCGGCGTTAGTTAGGTCGTCTGCTGGCGACCAACTGGATAATCGAGTGCAACTGAGTTTCACTTTAGCGGCAAATGGTAGGGATAGTAGGCCATATTTAGGTGTGAAAATTTGTGGAATCAAGTTTTTAGGATTGCTTGATTCAGGTGCTTCACGCACAATTGTAGGAGGGGATGGGTGGAAAATTTTGAAAGAGTAAAGGCTTAACTACATTCAAGTTACTTTTGTACAAAAGTGAACAAAATAATTTGTCTTTTTCAACGTACTACAAAATCCTATCTTCTTTCTCAAATTTTACAAAAGTAAAAGTTAAAGCGGTCCTAACTTTTACTTTTGCACAAAAGTAAAACACCAACACACATAAATAATCAGTTTAAAAATCGACTAACAGATGTCACCACTGGGTGGGAAATTTTAGGGGAACAAAATTTTTCATTCAGATGGTGCTAGGGTTTTTTCAGCAAAATGGCAGTTTTGGTAAAAATATCTGAAAGGAGATGTCGCTAGAGTATGTCTGTATTTTTTCACATTTGTACTTTTTGTAAAAAGTTTTGAATGTAGTTAATACTTTAGGACTGAAACTTGAAAAATGTAGTGTTGGGTCAGTAGCGTTAGCAGATGGGGCGGGTGTAGGAGTAGCTGGATCTGTTTCCTTGCCTATGGAGGTTGAGAACAAATCCTTACTGATAGAATGTCTGGTTATACCAAACCTCCCTCACCTGTTAATCTTAGGTGCCGATTTTTGGGCACTATCGGGCATAGTTCCGGATTTGAGATCAGGTATGTGGAGTTTTTCGAGCCAAGAGATGGTGGCGCGATTAGGGAAAAATCTGATTTAAATGAAAATGAAGGGAAAAAGTTAGAATTAGTTTTAGAAGAACTTTTTGAATCAATGACCGAAGGTTTAGGGTGCACTAATTTAGTTGAGCACAAAATTAGGACTTCCGCAGAACCGATAAAGCAACGATACTACCCAGTATCACCGGCGATCCAAAAACACATCGATCAAGAACTCCAGGAGATGTTAGAAGCTGGAGTGATCGAGAAATCCAAGAGTCCTTGGGCATCTCCTATTCTTTTAGTAAAGAAGAAAGATGGTAGTTTTCGGTTCTGTGTAGACTATAGGAAACTTAATGAGGTAACTGATAGGGATGCTTATCCACTCCCATTTATTACGGCTATTTTGGACAAGCTTCGAAACGCGAAGTTTTTGTCATCGCTTGACATCAAGTCTGCATATTGGCAGATACCTATGGAGGAAGAATCGCGCAAGTACACAGCCTTTACTGTGCCGGGAAGGGGTCTCTTCCAATTTTTGAGAATGCCTTTTGGCTTACACAACTCCCCGGCAACTTGGCAAAGGTTTATTGACGATGTTCTAGGTCCCGATCTAGAACCATTCGTCTTTGTGTACTTGGATGACATTATCATCGTCACCGACACTTTTGAAAAACACCTTGAAATTCTCAAAGAAATTTTTAAAAGATTAAGAGCAGCAGGACTTAAAGTAGGTAGGGAAAAATGTAATTTTTGTAGGCCTTCTTTGAAATTTCTTGGTTATGTGGTAGATAGGAACGGACTTCACGTTGACCCTGAAAAAGTGGAAAGCATGTTGAGGATTCCTGCACCGAAAAATGTGAAGGAAGTTAGGAGTTTTGTAGGGACAATTTCGTGGTACCGAAGATTCGTACCAAATTTTGCAATTTTGGTTAGGCCTCTTACCGATCTTTTAAAGAAAGGTAAGAGATTTGATTGGTCACAAGAGTGTGAGGAGAGTTTTAGAAAAGCTAAAGAGTGTTTAGTTACGGCACCGATACTGACGTGTCCGGATTTTTCTCGGCCATTTGTTGTTCAAACAGATGCGTCCGATTATGGTATCGGGGCCGTACTATCCCAAGAGTTCGAAGATGGAGAAAAGGCAATTTGCTATATTAGTCGGTCATTGAATAGGAATGAAAGGAACTACTCTACGACCGAAAAGGAATGCTTGGCTGTTCTTTGGGCGATTGAAAAGTTGCGGCCGTATGTCGAAGGAGTTTGATTTACTGTCGTGACTGATCATCACTCATTGGTCTGGCTGAGTAACCTTAAGGATCCGCAGGGTAGATTAGCTCGTTGGGCCATTCGGCTTCAACAGTTTGATTTCAAAATCATCCACAGAAAGGGCAAAGAACATGTCGTTCCAGACATGTTGTCGCGAGGAGTTCCAGAGTTAGCTTGTATCTCCGAAGCGGATTCGGACCCTTGGTTGATAAAGATGAAATCTTTAGTAGAAAAGAGCCCATTAGTATACCCATCTTGGAGAGTTGAAGACGGGCGGCTCTATAAACATGTTAGGGTGAATCATATAGTTGTTCACAAAGAGAGTGAGGGGTGGAAATTAGTGATAGGAAAACAGGATAGGTCGAGTATTTTGAGTGAGTGCCATGATAGTCCGATAACAGGACACATGGGTGTTAAGAAAACTTTTGCTAGGGTAGCAGAAAAATATTACTGGCCCAAAATGAGAGGGGATATAACCAAATATGTAAAAAACTGTAAAATTTGCCAACAAGTGAAAGCAGTTAACGAGAAACCAGCTGGTCTTATGACAGAGAGAGTAGGTAATTCAAAACCATGGGAGATGATATGCGTGGACTTGGTTGGTCCATTGCCGAAGTCTTCTAGGGGTTTTATTTATATTTTGACGTTGGTAGACTATTTTACAAAGTTTCCACTTTTGTTCGCGTTGCGATCTGCAACAGCAAAAGCAGTTTGTAAAGAGTTGGAGGATAACGTTTTCCTTCTCAAAGTGGATCGTCTGTGACAACGGTCCCCAGTTTCGTAGTAAGGAACTGAAAACGCTTAGCGAAGCGTACGGGTCACAACTGAGATATACAGCGCACTATCACCCGCAGGCGAATCCTGCGGAGCGCATTAATCAAATTATTAAAACGACTCTTCGAGCTTATGTCTCTCAGAATCATCGGAGTTGGGATACGCAACTGGCAAAGGTAGCCTGTGCGATCCGAACTTCTCAACATGAGGTATTAGGTGTTTCGCCATATTATGCGAATTTCGGTAGGAACATGACAACTAGTGGCCATGATTTAGGTCTTCGAGATAGTGATAGGGACCAAGGAAGTGAAGAGATTAGTAGGCAATTTACAAAACTGAGAGAGGATATAGCTAGGAAGTTAGAAGCGGCAGGTAAAAAGTCCGCAAAAACGTATAATCTGAGGAGAAGAGACACGCAGTATCAACCTGTCGATCTCGTGTGGAGAAGGAATTTTACGCTGTCCGATGCAGCAAGTTATTACGCTGCAAAGTTGGCAACCAAATTTGTGGGGCCTTTTAAAGTTAGCAAACGTGTGTCACCTTGGACATACTTGCTAACAGACGACAAGGGTAAAGATCGGGGGACATGGCACGTTAAGGATTTGAAACCTTATGTTGATTTTTGAGTTAAAAGTCCCTTAATCTTTGCTCTTATTACATTTGAAATTTGAATTCTTCCAATTAATGTTTTCTGTTTAGTACTGGTAGATTTTTAACTTTAATTTTTATAATTCGTGCCATGTTATTTCATTTTGTATATTTCCTGGCGCCCACTTTTTATTGCAAGTACCCCACTGTACTTGCAATCAAACTTTCATTCGTTTCAATCAATTTGATTAAAACGAGAATAAAATTCGTATCGTTAATTCTTCCACTGAACCCACCCCAGCTGAGCAGCCGTGGTTGGCAGCTTTTTCTATCGTGCTGCTTGTGTGCACTTTTTCTGGTTTGACTTATCTGTCAAATCATTCGCTTCGTGTAATTAATTAATTTCATTGTCCTAATTCGCGTTTTTTTTAAAGTTCGGTTGAATAATTAATTATAATAATAATAATAACAATAAATATAATTAAAATTATTGAAAAGAAGGGTCGAATACCCACTTCTACAACGAGAAGAAAAAGTGCAACAATTGGAGCCCAACGTGTGGGGCCATCACCTGTGGAAAAATTTGTTTTTATAAGTGTTTTTTTTTTGTTGTTAAATTATTTGTGAATATTTGATACTGTTTTTTTCTCTTTTATTAGGTTTATTAAACTGTTGAGGAATATTAATAATTAATTAATAAGAATTCCATTAAGTGGAAATACAACAAGGGAGCAGGTTATTAACCAAGAAACAAGGGGACGTGATAACAGAGGAAAAACTTAATTATTACCTATAAAGTGCAAGTATTATTTTTCGTGTTGTTATATTGTTTGTTTTTATTATTTTTATTACATTCTATTTGATTAGTTATATTTTATTAGTTTTTTTTATATAGTTAAATTTTTAATAATTTCATATTTAATTTTTTTTTTTTGTTAAAGTTGATAGTTTTTTTTTTTGCGCGACGACATTTTGTTTGTTTTTGATATTTTTCTCTCGTGATATTTTTTTTTTTGTGCGAGTTATTTTTGAGTGATAGTTTCAGTTGAGTTTTTTTTTCTTGAATTTGAATTTTAATTGAGTGTAAGAGCAATCTGTGTGGTTGCCAACTTGGATTATTTTCAAAGAAAAATTTTAATTGCATAGTTGAGTGTAGGTTTTTATAAATTATTGAAATCGATTAAATTTAATTTTAATTAATCGAAATTTGGATATAATATTAGGGTTGCCAACTTATTTTTAAACTTCTGTTTTTTTTAACGCGATTTCGAGTTTTTCGGTATTAATTTCAATTAGGAAGTTCTTTTTCTGGTTAACAGATTAAGACTAAGATTTTAGTACTCGGACATTTTATTTCGTGGGAAAAGTTAACTTTTGTACGGTGTTTTTGTTTTTTTTGTTTCCCTTTTCGGATTGGAATTCTCAAAGGCTTTTGAGATAAAAATCGAATTTTTAAATTTTCGTTTTATTTATAGTTTGGTGTCTGGTTCACAGAAGTACCAAACAATTTAGATTCAAGATTTATTTTGCGATTTTGATTTTTGAGTTAGGTTATTTTGAAAAGCTTAGGGTTACCAACTTATTTTTTTTTTGAATTAACAATTTTTTTTTTGGTTTTTGTTTTTTTCTTTTAAAACTAAATCAAAATGAATATAGGTCGTTTAGCTCAGGACGAACTGGCCTACGAGATGAAGGTCAGGGGTTTAAGAGTAGGGACGGTGGAAGAAATGCGAAAAGCATTGAGGTCATCGAGGTTACTCGTTAAGAGGAACTCGATGGAGGTTAGTCTTTCTTACCCATTTAGTTTTGAGGAGGATAGGGATGCCGTTAAGGCGAAAATTGAAGAGATTAGGGCGCTTTTGAAGGATCCGCCGAAAAATCCGAAATCATCGGAATATATTAAAATAATGACCAAAATAGAATGGTGCATTGGTAGGTTAGCTAGGACACCATGTGAGGCTGAGGATGAAGAAGAGGAAATTAGTTCCATTCGAAACGACGTTTTGTTTTTATTAGGTGATCTCACTGGTGATAGTGAGATAAGCGATAGGGAAGAGGAGTCACCGAAGAAGAAGACTCCAGCTAGGGTAGAAACCCAACTTAAAGTACAAGTTGGTCGGACAGAAATTGTTAGTCCGCGAACTCCATCGGTTTCTAACTTCGCTAGGACTTCTTTAGGGCCTGCTTTGGAGACGGTTGCTGCACCAGGTCGAGGTGACAACACTCCTATAGCAGGAGAGGTAAATTTTATGGTGCCAGAGCGTAGGGTAGAGGGGGTAGAGGCACACTCTGCTAGATTCGTGGTTCAGCAAAGGTGGCCTGAACGTATAGGAAAGTGGGGGGTGAAATTTACTGGTGACTCGGACGGAGCATCAGTAAATTCTTTCTTGGAAAGGGTGGAGGAACTTCGGTTGGCGAACGATGTTCCAGAAACTCATCTTTTTAAATCAGCTTCTGAGCTTTTATCTGGTAGGGCGCTTATGTGGTTTAGGACGGTTAGGGAGGATATTTTGAATTGGCAAGAGCTCGTGAAGGAACTCAAAGCGGAGTTTCTACCTGCGAATTACGATGATCTTTTGTTGGAGGAGATCAATCGTCGTTCACAGGGGAAAGATGAGACCTTTGGAGCGTACTTGGCCACAATGAGGACATTGTTTCGAAGATTGTCGGAACCTTTGTCAGAGGGAAGAATGCTTTCGATTTTAAGGAAAAATGTAGACCCATTTTTCCAACTGCAGATAGCGAGTGCCAAACCAAAGACGGTTAAGGAACTCGCAGTATTAGGTAGGGAATTAGATTCGTTGAAAGTGAACGTGGATACTTTCACACCGCCTTCTAGAGGCAGAAACTTATTAGAACCGGAGTGTGGTTACCGGCCGAGTACGTCGGGACAAAACCGAGTGGCGGTTGTTAGTCCGGCTACGAATAACCCATTTCGACAGGTAGTTAGGTGTTACAACTGCAACAGGGAAGGGCATTTCGCTCATACCTGTTCAGTTGCGAAACGTTTTTTTGGTTGTGGTGCCATAGGCGTTTATCGTAGGGATTGTAGGCGGTGTTCGGGAAATGGGGAACGGGCTCTTGTGTCAGCAGGACGAGAGACCCGTCGGCGTTAGTTAGGTCGTCTGCTGGCGACCAACTGGATAATCGAGTGCAACTGAGTTTCACTTTAGCGGCAAATGGTAGGGATAGTAGGCCATATTTAGGTGTGAAAATTTATGGAATCAAGTTTTTAGGATTGCTTGATTCAGGTGCTTCACGCACAATTGTAGGAGGGGATGGGTGGAAAATTTTGAAAGAGTAAAGGCTTAACTACATTCAAGTTACTTTTGTACAAAAGTGAACAAAATAATTTGTCTTTTTCAACGTACTACAAAATCCTATCTTCTTTCTCAAATTTTACAAAAGTAAAAGTTAAAGCGGTCCTAACTTTTACTTTTGCACAAAAGTAAAACACCAACACACATAAATAATCAGTTTAAAAATCGACTAACAGATGTCACCACTGGGTGGGAAATTTTAGGGGAACAAAATTTTTCATTCAGATGGTGCTAGGGTTTTTTCAGCAAAATGGCAGTTTTGGTAAAAATATCTGAAAGGAGATGTCGCTAGAGTATGTCTGTATTTTTTCACATTTGTACTTTTTGTAAAAAGTTTTGAATGTAGTTAATACTTTAGGACTGAAACTTGAAAAATGTAGTGTTGGGTCAGTAGCGTTAGCAGATGGGGCGGGTGTAGGAGTAGCTGGATCTGTTTCCTTGCCTATGGAGGTTGAGAACAAATCCTTACTGATAGAATGTCTGGTTATACCAAACCTCCCTCACCTGTTAATCTTAGGTGCCGATTTTTGGGCACTATCGGGCATAGTTCCGGATTTGAGATCAGGTATGTGGAGTTTTTCGAGCCAAGAGATGGTGGCGCGATTAGGGAAAAATCTGATTTAAATGAAAATGAAGGGAAAAAGTTAGAATTAGTTTTAGAAGAACTTTTTGAATCAATGACCGAAGGTTTAGGGTGCACTAATTTAGTTGAGCACAAAATTAGGACTTCCGCAGAACCGATAAAGCAACGATACTACCCAGTATCACCGGCGATCCAAAAACACATCGATCAAGAACTCCAGGAGATGTTAGAAGCTGGAGTGATCGAGAAATCCAAGAGTCCTTGGGCATCTCCTATTCTTTTAGTAAAGAAGAAAGATGGTAGTTTTCGGTTCTGTGTAGACTATAGGAAACTTAATGAGGTAACTGATAGGGATGCTTATCCACTCCCATTTATTACGGCTATTTTGGACAAGCTTCGAAACGCGAAGTTTTTGTCATCGCTTGACATCAAGTCTGCATATTGGCAGATACCTATGGAGGAAGAATCGCGCAAGTACACAGCCTTTACTGTGCCGGGAAGGGGTCTCTTCCAATTTTTGAGAATGCCTTTTGGCTTACACAACTCCCCGGCAACTTGGCAAAGGTTTATTGACGATGTTCTAGGTCCCGATCTAGAACCATTCGTCTTTGTGTACTTGGATGACATTATCATCGTCACCGACACTTTTGAAAAACACCTTGAAATTCTCAAAGAAATTTTTAAAAGATTAAGAGCAGCAGGACTTAAAGTAGGTAGGGAAAAATGTAATTTTTGTAGGCCTTCTTTGAAATTTCTTGGTTATGTGGTAGATAGGAACGGACTTCACGTTGACCCTGAAAAAGTGGAAAGCATGTTGAGGATTCCTGCACCGAAAAATGTGAAGGAAGTTAGGAGTTTTGTAGGGACAATTTCGTGGTACCGAAGATTCGTACCAAATTTTGCAATTTTGGTTAGGCCTCTTACCGATCTTTTAAAGAAAGGTAAGAGATTTGATTGGTCACAAGAGTGTGAGGAGAGTTTTAGAAAAGCTAAAGAGTGTTTAGTTACGGCACCGATACTGACGTGTCCGGATTTTTCTCGGCCATTTGTTGTTCAAACAGATGCGTCCGATTATGGTATCGGGGCCGTACTATCCCAAGAGTTCGAAGATGGAGAAAAGGCAATTTGCTATATTAGTCGGTCATTGAATAGGAATGAAAGGAACTACTCTACGACCGAAAAGGAATGCTTGGCTGTTCTTTGGGCGATTGAAAAGTTGCGGCCGTATGTCGAAGGAGATCGATTTACTGTCGTGACTGATCATCACTCATTGGTCTGGCTGAGTAACCTTAAGGATCCGCAGGGTAGATTAGCTCGTTGGGCCATTCGGCTTCAACAGTTTGATTTCAAAATCATCCACAGAAAGGGCAAAGAACATGTCGTTCCAGACATGTTGTCGCGAGGAGTTCCAGAGTTAGCTGGTATCTCCGAAGCGGATTCGGACCCTTGGTTGATAAAGATGAAATCTTTAGTAGAAAAGAGCCCATTAGTATACCCATCTTGGAGAGTTGAAGACGGGCGGCTCTATAAACATGTTAGGGTGAATCATATAGTTGTTCACAAAGAGAGTGAGGGGTGGAAATTAGTGATAGGAAAACAGGATAGGTCGAGTATTTTGAGTGAGTGCCATGATAGTCCGATAGCAGGACACATGGGTGTTAAGAAAACTTTTGCTAGGGTAGCAGAAAAATATTACTGGCCCAAAATGAGAGGGGATATAACCAAATATGTAAAAAACTGTAAAATTTGCCAACAAGTGAAAGCAGTTAACGAGAAACCAGCTGGTCTTATGACAGAGAGAGTAGGTAATTCAAAACCATGGGAGATGATATGCGTGGACTTGGTTGGTCCATTGCCGAAGTCTTCTAGGGGTTTTATTTATATTTTGACGGTGGTAGACTATTTTACAAAGTTTCCACTTTTGTTCGCGTTGCGATCTGCAACAACAAAAGCAGTTTGTAAAGAGTTGGAGGATAACGTTTTCCTTCTCATTGGTGTTCGAAAGTGGATCGTCTGTGACAACGGTCCCCAGTTTCGTAGTAAGGAACTGAAAACACTTAGCGAAGCGTACGGGTCACAACTGAGATATACAGCGCACTATCACCCGCAGGCGAATCCTGCGGAGCGCATTAATCAAATTATTAAAACGACTCTTCGAGCTTATGTCTCTCAGAATCATCGGAGTTGGGATACGCAACTGGCAAAGGTAGCCTGTGCGATCCGAACTTCTCAACATGAGGCATTAGGTGTTTCGCCATATTATGCGAATTTCGGTAGGAACATGACAACTAGTGGCCATGATTTAGGTCTTCGAGATAGAGATAGGGACCAAGGAAGTGAAGAGATTAGTAGGCAATTTACAAAACTGAGAGAGGATATAGCTAGGAAGTTAGAAGCGGCAGGTAAAAAGTCCGCAAAAACGTATAATCTGAGGAGAAGAGACACGCAGTATCAACCTGGCGATCTCGTGTGGAGAAGGAATTTTACGCTGTCCGATGCAGCAAGTCATTACGCTGCAAGTTGGCAACCAAATTTGTGAGGCCTTTTAAAGTTAGCAAACGTGTGTCACCTTGGACATACTTGCTAACAGACGACAAGGGTAAAGATCGGGGGACATGGCACGTTAAGGATTTGAAACCTTATGTTGATTTTTGAGTTAAAAGTCCCTTAATCTTTGCTCTTATTACATTTGAAATTTGAATTCTTCCAATTAATGTTTTCTGTTTAGTACTGGTAGATTTTAAACTTTAATTTTTATAATTCGTGCCATGTTATTTCATTTTGTATAACATATATTTTTGAAAATTTGCTTTAATGTTTTGTTTTTCTTTTTATAGATAATCAACTTTTTAATTTATTAATGATGGAATCCCGATGTTGTGTTGTTCACCTTTTGTAACCTTTTTCCTAGTTTTGCCTTAAGAAATGGTTTACTTTTCTTGAAAAGTGGCACATTTCTTGGGGAGGTAAGGGTGGGATTTGTTACGGTAAAATTTACCGCAACAATGACCATTCTTCAATTCCTTCTTTTCCTTTTTTTATTTTCGTTGCAGCTGCAAAATACTGGCGAGGTTGAGGGCAACCGTGGTACCATCAACCACTGGTGTACTCAACCAGCATTTTGCAAAAGTAACAAAAATAGGTGTTCGAGTAATTTCGAGTGGAACAATCAGTTCCAAAATTCAATATGGTTTCCTAACATGCAGACGGGCGGTCTCATGTAATGCGCCAGCGGATGAGCTGAAGAAGTAACGAGTCAGGCAGACTCTTACTTACTTAACAACAACAATACAACATCATAAATTCAACGTAGTTTTAACTTAATATTGTATTTTTATTGAAATGGGTAGTTAACGTTTTATATTCTTAAATTAATACTTTCTTGAATTGTTAATACAAGTTCGATCGGAATTATTTATTGTTAAAGTAGGGTTCGCGTTTTTGAAATATGCCTTCCGCTCTATCATCTCGAAAATGCTAGTTTCGAAAAGTTTTGTTTTGCACTTCGAATCATTCGCGAGTATTTTATAGTAACTAGGGAGAGAGAGCTTTTTCTCGATTTCATTTCTTTTTGGTTTTTCTCGAAAAATTTATTTTGGGATGGGTCTGAACTCAACCATTAAGATTCGGCAAGTTTTGGAAAGACGTCCAACAACTTGTTGAATCCGTGTTTGTGAGAGTGCTTCCAAAGTTTCGTTGAGATTCAACAACGGCGACTTTCTAGGAGAGCACGTAGCTTTCCAGGAAGCCGGCATCCCGTGACCGATGATCACGAAAGCGAATGGCTGAATGCGTGAATGTGTTAGTGATTGGAATGGTCGAGGGATGAGATGGGTTAAGTTTTGGAAAGCCACTCTTACGAGAGCTAACCAAACGAATAGTTGCTTTTTTTTTGGAAAAGAAAAATTTCGAGGAAAATTGAAAAAGAAAAAGGAGTACGAGAAGGAGATTTAAAAAAAAAAAAGATCGAGAAAAGTTGGTAAAAAGGAAAAGATTCGAGGTGAAAAAGGAAACTCGATAGGAAAACAAATATTCGAGGTGATAGAGGAGCAGGAAAATTCAAGGATAAGAAAAAAAAAGATAATTAGAAATTTATTCTGTTTAATTGATTTTATCGTGAGTTTAAAGTCACAATTCCGATCGGCTTGCGTTTGTTTTATTGCGGTTTTGTTTCTTATTTAAATTCCGGTTAATAATCCCAGTTAATTGCGGGAAACGCTAATTTCTTTTTTTTTTGTGTTAACGGCCCATTTTCATTTTCTTGGTTTCGGCTTAGCGGTTCCCCGTAAGCCTTTAAAAACTTATACTTTTTGTTCTCTTTTTATTTTAAAAAATTTTGGGTTTTAATCCTGGGTTTCGGCCCAAAGGTTTCCCAAATATATATTAATAAATATTAAAGTCCCCATCTGGGCATATAAACCTTTGTTTTATTTCATTCTTATATTAGATTTGGAATTTTTCTAATTAGCCTAACAAAAATTCCTGGCGCCCACCTTTTATTGCAAGTACCCCACTGTACTTGCAATCAAACTTTCATTTGTTTCAATCAATTTGATTAAAACGAGAATAAAATTCATATCGTTAATTCTTCCACTGAACCCACCCCAGCTGAGCAGCCGTGGTTGGCAGCTTTTTCTATCGTGCTGCTTGTGTGCACTTTTTCTGATTTGACTTATCTGTCAAATCATTCGCTTCGTGTAATTAATTAATTTCATTGTCCTAATTCGCGTTTTTTTTAAAGTTCGGTTGAATAATTAATTATAATAATAATAATAAGAATAAATATAATTAAAATTATTGAAAAGAAGGGTCGAATACCCACTTCTACAACGAGAAGAAAAAGTGCAACAATTGGAGCCCAACGTGTGGGGCCATCACCTGTGGAAAAATTTGTTTTTATAAGTGTTTTTTTTTTGTTGTTAAATTATTTGTGAATATTTGATACTGTTTTTTTTCTCTTTTATTAGGTTTATTAAACTGTTGAGGAATATTAATAATTAATTAATAAGAATTCCATTAAGTGGAAATACAACAAGGGAGCAGGTTATTAACCAAGAAACAAGGGGACGTGATAACAGAGGAAAAACTTAATTATTACCTATAAAGTGCAAGTATTATTTTTCGTGTTGTTATATTGTTTGTTTTTATTATTTTTATTACATTCTATTTGATTAGTTATATTTTATTAGTTTTTTTTATATAGTTAAATTTTTAATAATTTCATATTTAATTTTTTTTTTTGTTAAAGTTGATAGTTTTTTTTTTTGCGCGACGACATTTTGTTTGTTTTTGATATTTTTCTCTCGTGATATTTTTTTTTTGTGCGAGTTATTTTTGAGTGATAGTTTCAGTTGAGTTTTTTTTTCTTGAATTTGAATTTTAATTGAGTGTAAGAGCAATCTGTGTGGTTGCCAACTTGGATTATTTTCAAAGAAAAATTTTAATTGCATAGTTGAGTGTAGGTTTTTATAAATTATTGAAATCGATTAAATTTAATTTTAATTAATCGAAATTTGGATATAATATTAGGGTTGCCAACTTATTTTTAAACTTCTGTTTTTTTTAACGCGATTTCGAGTTTTTCGGTATTAATTTCAATTAGGAAGTTCTTTTTCTGGTTAACAGATTAAGACTAAGATTTTAGTACTCGGACATTTTATTTCGTGGGAAAAGTTAACTTTTGTACGGTGTTTTTGTTTTTTTTGTTTCCCTTTTCGGATTGGAATTCTCAAAGGCTTTTGAGATAAAAATCGAATTTTTAAATTTTCGTTTTATTTATAGTTTGGTGTCTGGTTCACAGAAGTACCAAACAATTTAGATTCAAGATTTATTTTGCGATTTTGATTTTTGAGTTAGGTTATTTTGAAAAGCTTAGGGTTACCAACTTATTTTTTTTTTGAATTAACAATTTTTTTTTGGTTTTTGTTTTTTTCTTTTAAAACTAAATCAAAATGAATATAGGTCGTTTAGCTCAGGACGAACTGGCCTACGAGATGAAGGTCAGGGGTTTAAGAGTAGGGACGGTGGAAGAAATGCGAAAAGCATTGAGGTCATCGAGGTTACTCGTTAAGAGGAACTCGATGGAGGTTAGTCTTTCTTACCCATTTAGTTTTGAGGAGGATAGGGATGCCGTTAAGGCGAAAATTGAAGAGATTAGGGCGCTTTTGAAGGATCCGCCGAAAAATCCGAAATCATCGGAATATATTAAAATAATGACCAAAATAGAATGGTGCATTGGTAGGTTAGCTAGGACACCATGTGAGGCTGAGGATGAAGAAGAGGAAATTAGTTCCATTCGAAACGACGTTTTGTTTTTATTAGGTGATCTCACTGGTGATAGTGAGATAAGCGATAGGGAAGAGGAGTCACCGAAGAAGAAGACTCCCGCTAGGGTAGAAACCCAACTTAAAGTACAAGTTGGTCGGACAGAAATTGTTAGTCCGCGAACTCCATCGGTTTCTAACTTCGCTAGGACTTCTTTAGGGCCTGCTTTGGAGACGGTTGCTGCACCAGGTCGAGGTGACAACACTCCTATAGCAGGAGAGGTAAATTTTATGGTGCCAGAGCGTAGGGTAGAGGGGGTAGAGGCACACTCTGCTAGATTCGTGGTTCAGCAAAGGTGGCCTGAACGTATAGGAAAGTGGGGGGTGAAATTTACTGGTGACTCGGACGGAGCATCAGTAAATTCTTTCTTGGAAAGGGTGGAGGAACTTCGGTTGGCGAACGATGTTCCAGAAACTCATCTTTTTAAATCAGCTTCTGAGCTTTTATCTGGTAGGGCGCTTATGTGGTTTAGGACGGCTAGGGAGGATATTTTTAATTGGCAAGAGCTCGTGAAGGAACTCAAAGCGGAGTTTCTACCTGCGAATTACGATGATCTTTTGTTGGAGGAGATCAATCGTCGTTCACAGGGGAAAGATGAGACCTTCGGAGCGTACTTGGCCACAATGAGGACATTGTTTCGAAGATTGTCGGAACCTTTGTCAGAGGGAAGAATGCTTTCGATTTTAAGGAAAAATGTAGACCCATTTTTCCAACTGCAGATAGCGAGTGCCAAACCAAAGACGGTTAAGGAACTCGCAGTATTAGGTAGGGAATTAGATTCGTTGAAAGTGAACGTGGATACTTTCACACCGCCTTCTAGAGGCAGAAACTTATTAGAACCGGAGTGTGGTTACCGGCCGAGTACGTCGGGACAAAACCGAGTGGCGGTTGTTAGTCCGGCTACGAATAACCCATTTCGACAGGTAGTTAGGTGTTACAACTGCAACAGGGAAGGGCATTTCGCTCATACCTGTTCAGTTGCGAAACGTTTTTTTGGTTGTGGTGCCATAAGCGTTTATCGTAGGGATTGTAGGCGGTGTTCGGGAAATGGGGAACGGGCTCTTGTGTCAGCAGGACGAGAGACCCGTCGGCGTTAGTTAGGTCGTCTGCTGGCGACCAACTGGAAAATCGAGTGCAACTGAGTTTCACTTTAGCGGCAAATGGTAGGGATAGTAGGCCATATTTAGGTGTGAAAATTTATGGAATCAAGTTTTTAGGATTGCTTGATTCAGGTGCTTCACGCACAATTGTAGGAGGGGATGGGTGGAAAATTTTGAAAGAGTTAGGACTGAAACTTGAAAAATGTAGTGTTGGGTCAGTAGCGTTAGCAGATGGGGCGGGTGTAGGAGTAGCTGGATCTGTTTCCTTGCCTATGGAGGTTGAGAACAAATCCTTACTGATAGAATGTCTGGTTATACCAAACCTCCCTCACCTGTTAATCTTAGGTGCCGATTTTTGGGCACTATCGGGCATAGTTCCGGATTTGAGATCAGGTATGTGGAGTTTTTCGAGCCAAGAGATGGTGGCGTCAATAACAGACATGGTAGCGATTAGGGAAAAATCTGATTTAAATGAAAATGAAGGGAAAAAGTTAGAATTAGTTTTAGAAGAACTTTTTGAATCAATGACCGAAGGTTTAGGGTGTACTAATTTAGTTGAGCACAAAATTAGGACTTCCGCAGAACCGATAAAGCAACGATACTACCCAGTATCACCGGCGATCCAAAAACACATCGATCAAGAACTCCAGGAGATGTTAGAAGCTGGAGTGATCGAGAAATCCAAGAGTCCTTGGGCATCTCCTATTCTTTTAGTAAAGAAGAAAGATGGTAGTTTTCGGTTCTGTGTAGACTATAGGAAACTTAATGAGGTAACTGATAGGGATGCTTATCCACTCCCATTTATTACGGTTATTTTGGACAAGCTTCGAAACGCGAAGTTTTTGTCATCGCTTGACATCAAGTCTGCATATTGGCAGATACCTATGGAGGAAGAATCGCGCAAGTACACAGCCTTTACTGTGCCGGGAAGGGGTCTCTTCCAATTTTTGAGAATGCCTTTTGGCTTACACAACTCCCCGGCAACTTTGCAAAGGTTTATTGACGATGTTCTAGGTCCCGATCTAGAACCATTCGTCTTTGTGTACTTGGATGACATTATCATCGTCACCGAAACTTTTGAAAAACACCTTGAAATTCTCAAAGAAGTTTTTAAAAGATTAAGAGCAGCAGGACTTAAAGTAGGTAGGGAAAAATGTAATTTTTGTAGGCCTTCTTTGAAATTTCTTGGTTATGTGGTAGATAGGAACGGACTTCACGTTGACCCTGAAAAAGTGGAAAGCATGTTGAGGATTCCTGCACCGAAAAATGTGAAGGAAGTTAGGAGTTTTGTAGGGACAATTTCGTGGTACCGAAGATTCGTACCAAATTTTGCAATTTTGGTTAGCCCTCTTACCGATCTTTTAAAGAAAGGTAAGAGATTTGATTGGTCACAAGAGTGTGAGGAGAGTTTTAGAAAAGCTAAAGAGTGTTTAGTTACGGCACCGATACTGACGTGTCCGGATTTTTCTCGGCCATTTGTTGTTCAAACAGATGCGTCCGATTATGGTATCGGGGCCGTACTATCCCAAGAGTTCGAAGATGGAGAAAAGGCAATTTGCTATATTAGTCGGTCATTGAATAGGAATGAAAGGAACTACTCTACGACCGAAAAGGAATGCTTGGCTGTTCTTTGGGCGATTGAAAAGTTGCGGCCGTATGTCGAAGGAGATCGATTTACTGTCGTGACTGATCATCACTCATTGGTCTGGCTGAGTAACCTTAAGGATCCGCAGGGTAGATTAGCTCGTTGGGCCATTCGGCTTCAACAGTTTGATTTCAAAATCATCCACAGAAAGGGCAAAGAACATGTCGTTCCAGACATGTTGTCGCGAGGAGTTCCAGAGTTAGCTGGTATCTCCGAAGCGGATTCGGACCCTTGGTTGATAAAGATGAAATCTTTAGTAGAAAAGAGCCCATTAGTATACCCATCTTGGAGAGTTGAAGACGGGCGGCTCTATAAACATGTTAGGGTGAATCATATAGTTGTTCACAAAGAGAGTGAGGGGTGGAAATTAGTGATAGGAAAACAGGATAGGTCGAGTATTTTGAGTGAGTGCCATGATAGTCCGATAGCAGGACACATGGGTGTTAAGAAAACTTTTGCTAGGGTAGCAGAAAAATATTACTGGCCCAAAATGAGAGGGGATATAACCAAATATGTAAAAAACTGTAAAATTTGCCAACAAGTGAAAGCAGTTAACGAGAAACCAGCTGGTCTTATGACAGAGAGAGTAGGTAATTCAAAACCATGGGAGATGATATGCGTGGACTTGGTTGGTCCATTGCCGAAGTCTTCTAGGGGTTTTATTTATATTTTGACGGTGGTAGACTATTTTACAAAGTTTCCACTTTTGTTCGCGTTGCGATCTGCAACAGCAAAAGCAGTTTGTAAAGAGTTGGAGGATAACGTTTTCCTTCTCAAAGTGGATCGTCTGTGACAACGGTCCCCAGTTTCGTAGTAAGGAACTGAAAACACTTAGCGAAGCGTACGGGTCACAACTGAGATATACAGCGCACTATCACCCGCAGGCGAATCCTGCGGAGCGCATTAATCAAATTATTAAAACGACTCTTCGAGCTTATGTCTCTCAGAATCATCGGAGTTGGGATACGCAACTGGCAAAGGTAGCCTGTGCGATCCGAACTTCTCAACATGAGGCATTAGGTGTTTCGCCATATTATGCGAATTTCGGTAGGAACATGACAACTAGTGGCCATGATTTAGGTCTTCGAGATAGAGATAGGGACCAAGGAAGTGAAGAGATTAGTAGGCAATTTACAAAACTGAGAGAGGATATAGCTAGGAAGTTAGAAGCGGCAGGTAAAAAGTCCGCAAAAACGTATAATCTGAGGAGAAGAGACACGCAGTATCAACCTGGCGATCTCGTGTGGAGAAGGAATTTTACGCTGTCCGATGCAGCAAGTCATTACGCTGCAAAGTTGGCAACCAAATTTGTGAGGCCTTTTAAAGTTAGCAAACGTGTGTCACCTTGGACATACTTGCTAACAGACGACAAGGGTAAAGATCGGGGGACATGGCACGTTAAGGATTTGAAACCTTATGTTGATTTTTGAGTTAAAAGTCCCTTAATCTTTGCTCTTATTACATTTGAAATTTGAATTCTTCCAATTAATGTTTTCTGTTTAGTACTGGTAGATTTTTAACTTTAATTTTTATAATTCGTGCCATGTTATTTCATTTTGTATATTTCCTGGCGCCCACTTTTTATTGCAAGTACCCCACTGTACTTGCAATCAAACTTTCATTCGTTTCAATCAATTTGATTAAAACGAGAATAAAATTCGTATCGTTAATTCTTCCACTGAACCCACCCCAGCTGAGCAGCCGTGGTTGGCAGCTTTTTCTATCGTGCTGCTTGTGTGCACTTTTTCTGGTTTGACTTATCTGTCAAATCATTCGCTTCGTGTAATTAATTAATTTCATTGTCCTAATTCGCGTTTTTTTTAAAGTTCGGTTGAATAATTAATTATAATAATAATAATAACAATAAATATAATTAAAATTATTGAAAAGAAGGGTCGAATACCCACTTCTACAACGAGAAGAAAAAGTGCAACAATTGGAGCCCAACGTGTGGGGCCATCACCTGTGGAAAAATTTGTTTTTATAAGTGTTTTTTTTTTGTTGTTAAATTATTTGTGAATATTTGATACTGTTTTTTTCTCTTTTATTAGGTTTATTAAACTGTTGAGGAATATTAATAATTAATTAATAAGAATTCCATTAAGTGGAAATACAACAAGGGAGCAGGTTATTAACCAAGAAACAAGGGGACGTGATAACAGAGGAAAAACTTAATTATTACCTATAAAGTGCAAGTATTATTTTTCGTGTTGTTATATTGTTTGTTTTTATTATTTTTATTACATTCTATTTGATTAGTTATATTTTATTAGTTTTTTTTATATAGTTAAATTTTTAATAATTTCATATTTAATTTTTTTTTTTTGTTAAAGTTGATAGTTTTTTTTTTTGCGCGACGACATTTTGTTTGTTTTTGATATTTTTCTCTCGTGATATTTTTTTTTTTGTGCGAGTTATTTTTGAGTGATAGTTTCAGTTGAGTTTTTTTTTCTTGAATTTGAATTTTAATTGAGTGTAAGAGCAATCTGTGTGGTTGCCAACTTGGATTATTTTCAAAGAAAAATTTTAATTGCATAGTTGAGTGTAGGTTTTTATAAATTATTGAAATCGATTAAATTTAATTTTAATTAATCGAAATTTGGATATAATATTAGGGTTGCCAACTTATTTTTAAACTTCTGTTTTTTTTAACGCGATTTCGAGTTTTTCGGTATTAATTTCAATTAGGAAGTTCTTTTTCTGGTTAACAGATTAAGACTAAGATTTTAGTACTCGGACATTTTATTTCGTGGGAAAAGTTAACTTTTGTACGGTGTTTTTGTTTTTTTTGTTTCCCTTTTCGGATTGGAATTCTCAAAGGCTTTTGAGATAAAAATCGAATTTTTAAATTTTCGTTTTATTTATAGTTTGGTGTCTGGTTCACAGAAGTACCAAACAATTTAGATTCAAGATTTATTTTGCGATTTTGATTTTTGAGTTAGGTTATTTTGAAAAGCTTAGGGTTACCAACTTATTTTTTTTTTGAATTAACAATTTTTTTTTTGGTTTTTGTTTTTTTCTTTTAAAACTAAATCAAAATGAATATAGGTCGTTTAGCTCAGGACGAACTGGCCTACGAGATGAAGGTCAGGGGTTTAAGAGTAGGGACGGTGGAAGAAATGCGAAAAGCATTGAGGTCATCGAGGTTACTCGTTAAGAGGAACTCGATGGAGGTTAGTCTTTCTTACCCATTTAGTTTTGAGGAGGATAGGGATGCCGTTAAGGCGAAAATTGAAGAGATTAGGGCGCTTTTGAAGGATCCGCCGAAAAATCCGAAATCATCGGAATATATTAAAATAATGACCAAAATAGAATGGTGCATTGGTAGGTTAGCTAGGACACCATGTGAGGCTGAGGATGAAGAAGAGGAAATTAGTTCCATTCGAAACGACGTTTTGTTTTTATTAGGTGATCTCACTGGTGATAGTGAGATAAGCGATAGGGAAGAGGAGTCACCGAAGAAGAAGACTCCAGCTAGGGTAGAAACCCAACTTAAAGTACAAGTTGGTCGGACAGAAATTGTTAGTCCGCGAACTCCATCGGTTTCTAACTTCGCTAGGACTTCTTTAGGGCCTGCTTTGGAGACGGTTGCTGCACCAGGTCGAGGTGACAACACTCCTATAGCAGGAGAGGTAAATTTTATGGTGCCAGAGCGTAGGGTAGAGGGGGTAGAGGCACACTCTGCTAGATTCGTGGTTCAGCAAAGGTGGCCTGAACGTATAGGAAAGTGGGGGGTGAAATTTACTGGTGACTCGGACGGAGCATCAGTAAATTCTTTCTTGGAAAGGGTGGAGGAACTTCGGTTGGCGAACGATGTTCCAGAAACTCATCTTTTTAAATCAGCTTCTGAGCTTTTATCTGGTAGGGCGCTTATGTGGTTTAGGACGGTTAGGGAGGATATTTTGAATTGGCAAGAGCTCGTGAAGGAACTCAAAGCGGAGTTTCTACCTGCGAATTACGATGATCTTTTGTTGGAGGAGATCAATCGTCGTTCACAGGGGAAAGATGAGACCTTTGGAGCGTACTTGGCCACAATGAGGACATTGTTTCGAAGATTGTCGGAACCTTTGTCAGAGGGAAGAATGCTTTCGATTTTAAGGAAAAATGTAGACCCATTTTTCCAACTGCAGATAGCGAGTGCCAAACCAAAGACGGTTAAGGAACTCGCAGTATTAGGTAGGGAATTAGATTCGTTGAAAGTGAACGTGGATACTTTCACACCGCCTTCTAGAGGCAGAAACTTATTAGAACCGGAGTGTGGTTACCGGCCGAGTACGTCGGGACAAAACCGAGTGGCGGTTGTTAGTCCGGCTACGAATAACCCATTTCGACAGGTAGTTAGGTGTTACAACTGCAACAGGGAAGGGCATTTCGCTCATACCTGTTCAGTTGCGAAACGTTTTTTTGGTTGTGGTGCCATAGGCGTTTATCGTAGGGATTGTAGGCGGTGTTCGGGAAATGGGGAACGGGCTCTTGTGTCAGCAGGACGAGAGACCCGTCGGCGTTAGTTAGGTCGTCTGCTGGCGACCAACTGGATAATCGAGTGCAACTGAGTTTCACTTTAGCGGCAAATGGTAGGCCATATTTAGGTGTGAAAATTTATGGAATCAAGTTTTTAGGATTGCTTGATTCAGGTGCTTCACGCACAATTGTAGGAGGGGATGGGTGGAAAATTTTGAAAGAGTTAGGACTGAAACTTGAAAAATGTAGTGTTGGGTCAGTAGCGTTAGCAGATGGGGCGGGTGTAGGAGTAGCTGGATCTGTTTCCTTGCCTATGGAGGTTGAGAACAAATCCCTACTGATAGAATGTCTGGTTATACCAAACCTCCCTCACCTGTTAATCTTAGGTGCCGATTTTTGGGCACTATCGGGCATAGTTCCGGATTTGAGATCAGGTATGTGGAGTTTTTCGAGCCAAGAGATGGTGGCGTCAATAACAGACATGGTAGCGATTAGGGAAAAATCTGATTTAAATGAAAATGAAGGGAAAAAGTTAGAATTAGTTTTAGAAGAACTTTTTGAATCAATGACCGAAGGTTTAGGGTGCACTAATTTAGTTGAGCACAAAATTAGGACTTCCGCAGAACCGATAAAGCAACGATACTACCCAGTATCACCGGCGATCCAAAAACACATCGATCAAGAACTCCAGGAGATGTTAGAAGCTGGAGTGATCGAGAAATCCAAGAGTCCTTGGGCATCTCCTATTCTTTTAGTAAAGAAGAAAGATGGTAGTTTTCGGTTCTGTGTAGACTATAGGAAACTTAATGAGGTAACTGATAGGGATGCTTATCCACTCCCATTTATTACGGCTATTTTGGACAAGCTTCGAAACGCGAAGTTTTTGTCATCGCTTGACATCAAGTCTGCATATTGGCAGATACCTATGGAGGAAGAATCGCGCAAGTACACAGCCTTTACTGTGCCGGGAAGGGGTCTCTTCCAATTTTTGAGAATGCCTTTTGGCTTACTCAACTCCCCGGCAACTTGGCAAAGGTTTATTGACGATGTTCTAGGTCCCGATCTAGAACCATTCGTCTTTGTGTACTTGGATGACATTATCATCGTCACCGACACTTTTGAAAAACACCTTGAAATTCTCAAAGAAGTTTTTAAAAGATTAAGAGCAGCAGGACTTAAAGTAGGTAGGGAAAAATGTAATTTTTGTAGGCCTTCTTTGAAATTTCTTGGTTATGTGGTAGATAGGAACGGACTTCACGTTGACCCTGAAAAAGTGGAAAGCATGTTGAGGATTCCTGCACCGAAAAATGTGAAGGAAGTTAGGAGTTTTGTAGGGACAATTTCGTGGTACCGAAGATTCGTACCAAATTTTGCAATTTTGGTTAGGCCTCTTACCGATCTTTTAAAGAAAGGTAAGAGATTTGATTGGTCACAAGAGTGTGAGGAGAGTTTTAGAAAAGCTAAAGAGTGTTTAGTTACGGCACCGATACTGACGTGTCCGGATTTTTCTCGGCCATTTGTTGTTCAAACAGATGCGTCCGATTATGGTATCGGGGCCGTACTATCCCAAGAGTTCGAAGATGGAGAAAAGGCAATTTGCTATATTAGTCGGTCATTGAATAGGAATGAAAGGAACTACTCTACGACCGAAAAGAAATGCTTGGCTGTTCTTTGGGCGATTGAAAAGTTGCGGCCGTATGTCGAAGGAGTTTGATTTACTGTCGTGACTGATCATCACTCATTGGTCTGGCTGAGTAACCTTAAGGATCCGCAGGGTAGATTAGCTCGTTGGGCCATTCGGCTTCAACAGTTTGATTTCAAAATCATCCACAGAAAGGGCAAAGAACATGTCGTTCCAGACATGTTGTCGCGAGGAGTTCCAGAGTTAGCTGGTATCTCCGAAGCGGATTCGGACCCTTGGTTGATAAAGATGAAATCTTTAGTAGAAAAGAGCCCATTATAATACCCATCTTGGAGAGTTGAAGACGGGCGGCTCTATAAACATGTTAGGGTGAATCATATAGTTGTTCACAAAGATAGTGAGGGGTGGAAATTAGTGATAGGAAAACAGGATAGGTCGAGTTTCTAACTTCGCTAGGACTTCTTTAGGGCCTGCTTTGGAGACGGTTGCCGCACCAGGTCGAGGTGACAACACTCCTATAGCAGGAGAGGTAAATTTTATGGTGCCAGAGCGTAGGGTAGAGGGGGTAGAGGCACACTCTGCTAGATTCGTGGTTCAGCAAAGGTGGCCTGAACGTATAGGAAAGTGGGGGGTGAAATTTACTGGTGACTCGGACGGAGCATCAGTAAATTCTTTCTTGGAAAGGGTGGAGGAACTTCGGTTGGCGAACGATGTTCCAGAAACTCATCTTTTTAAATCAGCTTCTGAGCTTTTATCTGGTAGGGCGCTTATGTGGTTTAGGACGGCTAGGGAGGATATTTTTAATTGGCAAGAGCTCGTGAAGGAACTCAAAGCGGAGTTTCTACCTGCGAATTACGATGATCTTTTGTTGGAGGAGATCAATCGTCGTTCACAGGGGAAAGATGAGACCTTCGGAGCGTACTTGGCCACAATGAGGACATTGTTTCGAAGATTGTCGGAACCTTTGTCAGAGGGAAGAATGCTTTCGATTTTAAGGAAAAATGTAGACCCATTTTTCCAACTGCAGATAGCGAGTGCCAAACCAAAGACGGTTAAGGAACTCGCAGTATTAGGTAGGGAATTAGATTCGTTGAAAGTGAACGTGGATACTTTCACACCGCCTTCTAGAGGCAGAAACTTATTAGAACCGGAGTGTGGTTACCGGCCGAGTACGTCGGGACAAAACCGAGTGGCGGTTGTTAGTCCGGCTACGAATAACCCATTTCGACAGGTAGTTAGGTGTTACAACTGCAACAGGGAAGGGCATTTCGCTCATACCTGTTCAGTTGCGAAACGTTTTTTTGGTTGTGGTGCCATAGGCGTTTATCGTAGGGATTGTAGGCGGTGTTCGGGAAATGGGGAACGGGCTCTTGTGTCAGCAGGACGAGAGACCCGTCGGCGTTAGTTAGGTCGTCTGCTGGCGACCAACTGGATAATCGAGTGCAACTGAGTTTCACTTTAGCGGCAAATGGTAGGGATAGTAGGCCATATTTAGGTGTGAAAATTTGTGGAATCAAGTTTTTAGGATTGCTTGATTCAGGTGCTTCACGCACAATTGTAGGAGGGGATGGGTGGAAAATTTTGAAAGAGTAAAGGCTTAACTACATTCAAGTTACTTTTGTACAAAAGTGAACAAAATAATTTGTCTTTTTCAACGTACTACAAAATCCTATCTTCTTTCTCAAATTTTACAAAAGTAAAAGTTAAAGCGGTCCTAACTTTTACTTTTGCACAAAAGTAAAACACCAACACACATAAATAATCAGTTTAAAAATCGACTAACAGATGTCACCACTGGGTGGGAAATTTTAGGGGAACAAAATTTTTCATTCAGATGGTGCTAGGGTTTTTTCAGCAAAATGGCAGTTTTGGTAAAAATATCTGAAAGGAGATGTCGCTAGAGTATGTCTGTATTTTTTCACATTTGTACTTTTTGTAAAAAGTTTTGAATGTAGTTAATACTTTAGGACTGAAACTTGAAAAATGTAGTGTTGGGTCAGTAGCGTTAGCAGATGGGGCGGGTGTAGGAGTAGCTGGATCTGTTTCCTTGCCTATGGAGGTTGAGAACAAATCCTTACTGATAGAATGTCTGGTTATACCAAACCTCCCTCACCTGTTAATCTTAGGTGCCGATTTTTGGGCACTATCGGGCATAGTTCCGGATTTGAGATCAGGTATGTGGAGTTTTTCGAGCCAAGAGATGGTGGCGCGATTAGGGAAAAATCTGATTTAAATGAAAATGAAGGGAAAAAGTTAGAATTAGTTTTAGAAGAACTTTTTGAATCAATGACCGAAGGTTTAGGGTGCACTAATTTAGTTGAGCACAAAATTAGGACTTCCGCAGAACCGATAAAGCAACGATACTACCCAGTATCACCGGCGATCCAAAAACACATCGATCAAGAACTCCAGGAGATGTTAGAAGCTGGAGTGATCGAGAAATCCAAGAGTCCTTGGGCATCTCCTATTCTTTTAGTAAAGAAGAAAGATGGTAGTTTTCGGTTCTGTGTAGACTATAGGAAACTTAATGAGGTAACTGATAGGGATGCTTATCCACTCCCATTTATTACGGCTATTTTGGACAAGCTTCGAAACGCGAAGTTTTTGTCATCGCTTGACATCAAGTCTGCATATTGGCAGATACCTATGGAGGAAGAATCGCGCAAGTACACAGCCTTTACTGTGCCGGGAAGGGGTCTCTTCCAATTTTTGAGAATGCCTTTTGGCTTACACAACTCCCCGGCAACTTGGCAAAGGTTTATTGACGATATTCTAGGTCCCGATCTAGAACCATTCGTCTTTGTGTACTTGGATGACATTATCATCGTCACCGACACTTTTGAAAAACACCTTGAAATTCTCAAAGAAATTTTTAAAAGATTAAGAGCAGCAGGACTTAAAGTAGGTAGGGAAAAATGTAATTTTTGTAGGCCTTCTTTGAAATTTCTTGGTTATGTGGTAGATAGGAACGGACTTCACGTTGACCCTGAAAAAGTGGAAAGCATGTTGAGGATTCCTGCACCGAAAAATGTGAAGGAAGTTAGGAGTTTTGTAGGGACAATTTCGTGGTACCGAAGATTCGTACCAAATTTTGCAATTTTGGTTAGGCCTCTTACCGATCTTTTAAAGAAAGGTAAGAGATTTGATTGGTCACAAGAGTGTGAGGAGAGTTTTAGAAAAGCTAAAGAGTGTTTAGTTACGGCACCGATACTGACGTGTCCGGATTTTTCTCGGCCATTTGTTGTTCAAACAGATGCGTCCGATTATGGTATCGGGGCCGTACTATCCCAAGAGTTCGAAGATGGAGAAAAGGCAATTTGCTATATTAGTCGGTCATTGAATAGGAATGAAAGGAACTACTCTACGACCGAAAAGGAATGCTTGGCTGTTCTTTGGGCGATTGAAAAGTTGCGGCCGTATGTCGAAGGAGTTTGATTTACTGTCGTGACTGATCATCACTCATTGGTCTGGCTGAGTAACCTTAAGGATCCGCAGGGTAGATTAGCTCGTTGGGCCATTCGGCTTCAACAGTTTGATTTCAAAATCATCCACAGAAAGGGCAAAGAACATGTCGTTCCAGACATGTTGTCGCGAGGAGTTCCAGAGTTAGCTTGTATCTCCGAAGCGGATTCGGACCCTTGGTTGATAAAGATGAAATCTTTAGTAGAAAAGAGCCCATTAGTATACCCATCTTGGAGAGTTGAAGACGGGCGGCTCTATAAACATGTTAGGGTGAATCATATAGTTGTTCACAAAGAGAGTGAGGGGTGGAAATTAGTGATAGGAAAACAGGATAGGTCGAGTATTTTGAGTGAGTGCCATGATAGTCCGATAACAGGACACATGGGTGTTAAGAAAACTTTTGCTAGGGTAGCAGAAAAATATTACTGGCCCAAAATGAGAGGGGATATAACCAAATATGTAAAAAACTGTAAAATTTGCCAACAAGTGAAAGCAGTTAACGAGAAACCAGCTGGTCTTATGACAGAGAGAGTAGGTAATTCAAAACCATGGGAGATGATATGCGTGGACTTGGTTGGTCCATTGCCGAAGTCTTCTAGGGGTTTTATTTATATTTTGACGTTGGTAGACTATTTTACAAAGTTTCCACTTTTGTTCGCGTTGCGATCTGCAACAGCAAAAGCAGTTTGTAAAGAGTTGGAGGATAACGTTTTCCTTCTCAAAGTGGATCGTCTGTGACAACGGTCCCCAGTTTCGTAGTAAGGAACTGAAAACGCTTAGCGAAGCGTACGGGTCACAACTGAGATATACAGCGCACTATCACCCGCAGGCGAATCCTGCGGAGCGCATTAATCAAATTATTAAAACGACTCTTCGAGCTTATGTCTCTCAGAATCATCGGAGTTGGGATACGCAACTGGCAAAGGTAGCCTGTGCGATCCGAACTTCTCAACATGAGGTATTAGGTGTTTCGCCATATTATGCGAATTTCGGTAGGAACATGACAACTAGTGGCCATGATTTAGGTCTTCGAGATAGTGATAGGGACCAAGGAAGTGAAGAGATTAGTAGGCAATTTACAAAACTGAGAGAGGATATAGCTAGGAAGTTAGAAGCGGCAGGTAAAAAGTCCGCAAAAACGTATAATCTGAGGAGAAGAGACACGCAGTATCAACCTGTCGATCTCGTGTGGAGAAGGAATTTTACGCTGTCCGATGCAGCAAGTTATTACGCTGCAAAGTTGGCAACCAAATTTGTGGGGCCTTTTAAAGTTAGCAAACGTGTGTCACCTTGGACATACTTGCTAACAGACGACAAGGGTAAAGATCGGGGGACATGGCACGTTAAGGATTTGAAACCTTATGTTGATTTTTGAGTTAAAAGTCCCTTAATCTTTGCTCTTATTACATTTGAAATTTGAATTCTTCCAATTAATGTTTTCTGTTTAGTACTGGTAGATTTTTAACTTTAATTTTTATAATTCGTGCCATGTTATTTCATTTTGTATAACATATATTTTTGAAAATTTACTTTAATGTTTTGTTTTTCTTTTTATAGATAATCAACTTTTTAATTTATTAATGATGGAATCCCGATGTTGTGTTGTTCACCTTTTGTAACCTTTTTCCTAGTTTTGCCTTAAGAAATGGTTTACTTTTCTTGAAAAGTGGCACATTTCTTGGGGAGGTAAGGGTGGGATTTGTTACGGTAAAATTTACCGCAATAATGACCATTCTTCAATTCCTTCTTTTCCTTTTTTTATTTTCGTTGCAGCTGCAAAATACTGGCGAGGTTGGGGGCAACCGTGGTACCATCAACCACTGGTGTACTTAACCAGCATTTTGCAAAAGTAACAAAAATAGGTGTTCGAGTAATTTCGAGTGGAACAATCAGTTCCAAAATTCCATTTGGTTTCCTAACATGCAGACGGGCGGTCTCATGTAATGCGCCAGCGGATGAGCTGAAGAAGTAACGAGTCAGGCAGACTCTTGTTACGGCCGCCTTTTTATACCCACCATCTGAAAAGAAATAAATACATTACGTTACAAACAAAAAAAACAAAAGAATGAAAAACCTAAAGTATTTTATTATAGTTTATAATAAAACAAGATGGATACTTACCTAACTAGTAGATGCGGCTCCGGTCGAAATATGATGATGAATGGACGGAAATTGTGAATGGTCGACGATCGAAACTACAAATTATAAACCAAAGATGCATTAGTAGTTGGTCGCGTTCAGGATACAATTATACTCTTATAGTATTGGGTGTGTTCCATTGCTTTGAGGTTTATTGCATTTGGGCGAGTTTCTACGTAATTAATTTTGTTCTGATATTTTTGTTTCTTTTGTGAACTGATATCTCCGAATTATCCCCCAGAAGTGGTCCCAGTGACATCGGAGGATAAACTTGTGTGTGTGCTGCCATCTATTGGCGGAAATAGGAAAGGGTATTTGAAAAGAGAGAAGAGAGGTAACAAAATCTCAGATGAGAAAGGGAGAGGAAATGAGGGCCAATACATTGACGTTTTGTAAATATAAACAAAAAAACAAAAAAAAGAACAACAAATTTATTGAAAGAACTAGCGGATGAACTGAATCGTATGACCGGAATAATGTGGGAGGAGGAATAACTGATCCAAAGTGGGATGATTCTAGTACCGCAAATGGAACTGACCATCGACTGTCCTCACTAAAATTTCCTCCGACAGTCGATCTAAATAGAGCTACGTCTTTAAGCTCCTTCGGTATCTCTATACGTTACCAGTTATAGTACTCTACCGCGATACAAAAAATTGGTTTCTACAGAAATATAGAGATATACTTACGAGTGATCGCTAGGAATGACTTGTCAACTTAGACACATTTAATATTAAATACAAAAATACAACATTAGAGGGTTGCTAAAATACGAAAATTTGAATTCAGGCGGTTCCAGGTTACCAGTGAAGGACTGGGCCGCCACAAATTTTTTTGTTGGTATCTTTTTGTTGGAACCTTTTTTAATTTTGGAACCTAAAAGCCATACTATTTCGCGGATTGTGGTCTTGGGCTTTGATTCCGGACACATTTCTTACCCGAAAGAAAACTCGTCACAGCAGAAATCCCTCTGGACAAAATACATCTGTATCCACGAGGACGCTGAACACGACATATTTCCTGGTTGCTGGTGATCCAAGAGTCAGATGTTGACATCGGGTTCGATTTATACCCTTTTGTGCTTCAAGACCACGGTTCGTGAAACACCAGCTCCAACGATTGGAACACTCCACCACAGAAAACTACAGTGAGTCTGTAATAAAAAGAGAAAAAAAAAAAGAAAGGAATATCAAGGTACCAATATATATATTTAAATATTCTATATACAACTTAAAGAAGAAAAGGATTATCTTCAACAATTTTTTTTGGTGCGGTTAAAATTAGACCGCAAGGTTAACCTAATGTGAATTTAAAGAGTTTTAAAATCCCATGTATCCAGAAGAGGATAATTTTTTTTGTTAAATTAAAGTTTTTTTTTGTATTTGCTTAAATTATATGTAATTTGTTGGAATTTAAGTGGCGTTGAAGTTTTTTTTTTGATAAATATTTTGCATTTCATTTATTTATAATCTATTTTTTTTTTTAAATTCAATTATCTACCTTTTTTGTAAGTGATAAGTGGTGTATCTTAAGTGTTTGTTCGCGATCCGTTAAGTTATGAAAAGATTAGTCCTCCTCCAAAGAGCTCTATCGAGGCAGGGAATTTTTAAGTCGACAACCCCCATCCTAACCAACTTAGGTACAAAGGGTACAGTTTCATGTGTCTTGGGAAACACCTCATTGTCATATTGTTTTCTTGTTTCTTTTTTTTCAGCTTGTTTGTGAACTTTATTAAGAATAATTTTCTGTAAAGATAATTAAAAATTAATGATTTATAGATTGACTTTTTTGTACATGATTTCTATATTCTTACTTAATGATTTTTTTGCCAGTAAAATAAAACTTCATCGACGCCTTTTTGGATGAAAATTTTTGTGTCTTTTTCTTGTTTCGTCTTGAACGAAACATGATCTATTGAAATAGTTTTTCAGGGTTGCGGATGGATGGCTAAGTAACAGGTGATATGGAGTGACCAGAACCGGTATATAACTATTTTATTTGGGGAAGTTCAAATACTGGCCAACGAACTTCCAGGTTGGGTGGGTTATGGCTACGCTGCCTCGACACCTGCAGCGCCTTGGTGTGGTGAAAAGTCCGTCCGTCGTATGGTATCATTATTTCAGGCCTGATGTATGTTTTTGTTGACAGGTGAGGTCTAGTTCGGGGGCAAGATCCCCTCCCCATCCGGCGAGTTCAAGCCGAGCTTCGCAAGCAGGCCACGTTCCTCGAACTAGACATTCCTTTCCCTTCCATTCCGTTCCACTTCCTTCCAAATCCTTTTCCTACCCTACGTTTAAACCGCTTCCTTCCTCGCTTCCTCTTGCCTTGCAACAAATGGCGCCCAACGTTTTAGCATTATGTAGTCTTAGTTTTTGTTTATTTTCGTAGTGATTGTACCCAACTGGACTCGCTATGGATTTTCAAGGATCGTAAGTCTGCTTCGAGAAGGTCACTGACGTACTTTGAAGTATTTCGACGATTCCTTGGAAGTTCATAGCGACTCTGGTTAATGCGTGTTTTCTGAACTTGTTGTAGATATTTAGTTTCCGTAAGTCTTAACCAAGAAGGCCACAGGCGGACTTAGGTTAATTGCGACGGATAATTGAAGTTTGCAGCGACGACAGTAACCTTACCCAGTATTGTTTTTTCTTAATCCTATCCTTAACTTTATTTTTCTTTTCTTTCAAAATTTCATTTTCTTATCTTTTTGTCCAGTTTTAGTTAGGTTTTTATTTGGATTCATGTCCGTGTCTGGCAAATAGTCGGACATCGCTGCAATGATTTCCAATCTTCAGTTGAGTTTTTGAAACTCACATTACATCTTCTTCTAATAAATGTTGTCTCTTCAATACCATGTCTTCAAAGAAAGTCCATGAGACAGACTTGAATTGCGGGTTTGAAGTAGATAACATCGTAATGTACTTTTGTCTAATGTGTTTAGCTTCCATTTTTCTTTCACCACACCGAGGAATTATTTAACAAGTCCGTCCGATGTCTTTCAGTTTTACAAATATACATTAGTATGGTCACTCCAATCCGTCAACGAAATAGCATCACCTACAGCTTCCTGAAGCACCCCGTATGCTTATGACAAAACCCTACACACACAAATACTTATAAGTCTAGTTCTCGATTTACATTTATTCAAACCGAATTTTAAACAATATTGGTTTGTTTTTGTTTTTCATATATTACGTTTATCGGTTTAATAACATCGTTAAGTTACTTAAACTATTATTAAAACTTCAAAGTTAAGTTCAAAACCTATACAAAACTTTTTTATAGGTACATATCTTCATTGTTTCGAATTTATAATTCATATAGTAACATAATTTATCTTTTTCTGTTTTTCCTTTTTTGAGAAAAGTTAAGTTCTGTTTTCAAAAGTTTGTTTTTTTGTTCTTTAATTATTTATTATTTTTTTAAATACATTTTCTTAGTTTTACATTTTATTGGTAAAATTAATATAAGTGTTAAATAATTTTGTTTTCCAAAAACATAGAAGGAAGTCTTACTTGCTGAAATAAGAACTGATATCAGTGATATTTTCAATAACGAGCGCACACCCGCGTATTGAGCTCCCCAGTTTCGATATCTGCCTAGCCTGAGTTTTTCTTTCTTCTCCAAAAATCCCTACATACAAATAAAATAAACAAATTTACAAATCCATGAAATAAAAAAATCGCATCCTTATTAACCAAACTAAGAATAATACTCAATCAAAACCCAGTCCCAGTGTGCAATAAAATATTAAACAAATAAATCACCTCAGTGCAGTGTCTCTACAATTACAACAACAAAAATCTCTAAAATTAAAAAAGCAAAAAAAAAAAAAAAAAAAAAATCAATAGCCTATAGCCTACCTACGCACAAGTGCATTGAATACCTACAACAAAAAAAAAAAAAGAAAAGAAATTTTCAAAAGCTAAGGCAGTGACGAGTGTGGCTCCCTTCCCCTTTCCATCTTCTCTATTCTATCACTGTTGCCTGGGTCTGGTTATCGGTCATAGCTGTTGTGTGGATAACTTTTTTTTTTTTTTCCTTCACACAGTTATTGTATTGATGACTAGATTCATGCAATATTTGTCGTTAGAGATGTGCGACACTTAGTGATGTGCAACAACTAACTATGTTGATTCGGTCTATGCAAACTAACGAATAGGCATAACACTTTCGTTAGTTTGTATGGCTTAACCAATAATAGTTTTGTTCTTTTTGCTGAGTTAGTCATCGTTATCGTCAAAGTTGTGTTTTGTTGTTTTTGTATATCATAGTGATGGGTAATTTTCGTGTGGATTATTGTAACATTCGTGGTTTAAGAAAGAATTTCCTGTCGGCGTACGTTCACTCTGTTAAGAACAAGCCAGCTATTTTGGCATTAGGTGAAACCCAAGTAAATGAAAATACTGATATCTCAGAATTCAGCATACAGGGTTATAACTTGGTGCCATTGTTTTTCGCCCATCATGGTCTTGCCACTTACATCAGAAAAGATGTTGCTTATCAGCTTCAGCCTCAATATGGCCAATGTTCTAATACGAACTTTAATTTTATGTGGATTAAACTTACTATCAACAAGCACATCATTCACATTTGTTTCATCTACAGAAGCCCAAATCTCGACTCTTTTACAACTTTTAACGAATTTGACAAATTGTCGGACTCCATATTAAGAATTGTTACCCATTTTCCTCGAACTGAAATCGTAATTACGGGCGACTTCAACGTTCATAATTCTTCATGGCTTCGACATTCTTGTCAAACAACAACCGAAGGGAGGTACGTAGAGTTATTTGCCGAATTAAATCATTTAACTCAGCTAGTGAATGAGCCAACCCGAATACCTGACGTTGAAGGTCACTCCGCCAATACTCTTGACCTGTTCCTCACGTCTGATCCTGGTAAGTACACTGTAAATGTCTTATCACCTCTAGGCACGTCAGACCACTGTATCATATCAGCCAATTTCCCATGCTCCACAAACCCAGTTAAAGAAAAAATTCCGAAGAGAACTGTGTGGCAATACGAAAAAGCCAACTGGGATGGTCTCAACAACTTCTTTCGAAGCTTTAACTGGTCACTATGCTTCCTCGATAGTGATGTTGATGCCAGTGCTGATATGGTAACAGGAATTATTCTCAATGGAATGAAAACTTTTATCCCTAACAGGACTAAAAGTATTAGTTCCAAAGAGAATTCATGGTTTGACTTTGGCTGCAAAGAGGTAATCAGGATGAGAGAACTAAGCTTCCGATGCTACAAGTCAAATCCAACTGAGGGAAACCGGAAAAAATACAGGAAAGCCCGGAATACCTGCAACGCACATATTCAAAGAACCAAGTACCTACATGACCAAAACATACGCCAAAAAATACTACAATGTCCCAAGGGTAGTAAAAACTTTTGGTCATTTGTAAAAAATATCCGAAATTCTTCGTCATCATCGGTTCCAACACTCGTTCTTAATAACACCCCGGTTGTCAGCTCGCTCGACAAAGCAAATCTACTTGCGGCCCAGTTTGCTGCAAACTCGACCTTGCCGCACAGTGTTATGACTCCGCCTGTACTAGATAACGTAAATGAATCCATGGGACAAATATTCTTTCGTACTCGTACAGTTGCGAGAGTCCTTAAAGATCTTGAAATACACAAAGCCGCTGGTTCAGATGGCATATCCCCCTTAGTTTTGAAAAGTTGTGCTGCTACGTTGGCAAAACCATTACGTAAACTTTTTTATCTATCCTACTCTTCTGGAATTTTTCCAAGTGGATGGAAAACGGCACTTATCCAGCCAGTTCCTAAAAAAGGCGAATCTTCCTCCCCCTCCAATTACCGACCAATTGCACTTACTTCCCTACTTTCCAAGGTCATGGAAACGCTGATAAATCATCAGCTTAGGAAATATCTCGAACAACGAAAGCTTCTTAATGACCGGCAGTACGGCTTTCGTAGCAAAAGATCCACTGGTGATTTGATGGCATATCTCACCGAAAAGTGGAATCAAGCCTTACATCATTTTGGAGAATCTAAGGTTATTGCTCTTGATATTTCGAAAGCATTTGATAGAGTTTGGCACGAAGCTCTCTTATCAAAAATACGTGCATTTGGGATCGATGAGACCCTACTTCGTTGGATTAGAAATTACCTCTCTGACCGTTCAATTCAAGTTGTTTTGGACGGTTTCAAGTCAGATGTTCACAAAATAAATGCTGGCGTTCCCCAAGGCTCCGTATTATCTCCGACACTCTTTCTCGTCTTCATAAACGATCTCTTGTCTGTAACATCTAATCCACTTCATTGTTTCGCTGATGACAGCACCCTCGGCTCCTCATATTTGTTTCCGGATTCACAACCCAGTTCTTCGACTGTGGAATTGCACCGACAGCGCATGATTAGCTCATTAAATTCCGATCTTGACAGCATTATACAGTGGGGTGTTAACAACCGCGTAGAGTTTAATGCTTCAAAAACTGTCTTTTATCAGCAAAAAGAAACATAACACCCATGCCATTATCCATGAATGGCACTTGCATCTGTGAAACCGAAAAGCTTTCCATTGTAGGTATGTGCATTACTGACCATCTCTTATGGAATGATCACATATTCGAAGTAGCCAAAAACGCAGCCAAATGCCTAGGGTTTCTTAGAAGATGCAAGAAATTTTTCTCCCATTCCGATCTGGCTACCATCTATAAAGCATACATACGTCCAAAACTTGAGTATAACTCTCATACTTGGGCGGGTGCTCCGATAACACATCTGAATTTATTGGATAGAATCCAGAAAAGAGCGCTTAAACTTATAGGAGACACTTCCATAACTGAAAATTTCGTTTCCCTTGAACACCGTCGAAATGTTACCTGTCTTACATTGTTGTTTTATCGCTTCTTTTATCATCAATGCTCCAACGAAATTGCCAGTTGCATTCCTCCCCTTAAAACTTTCAGCCGTAATACTCGTCTAGCTAGGAATGCCCATCAATTTACCCTTGAGCCGAACTTCGGCCGTACTGTCAAATATAGGGGTTCTTTCTTTAGCCGCACAACCCGAATGTGGAATATTTTGCCATCTTCGATTTTCCCCCCTCATTGTGATGTTCAAAAATTCAAGACCAATGTGCATCGACATCTCCTACTAAATCCTCTCCACTTTTCCTAAACGCTCGCACTGTGCTACATCGTATCATAATAAGGGTAGTCGTAATCCCTTGAGTGCGCGCAAATTATAAAAAAAAAAAAAAAAAATTTTCAATAAGTCAATGATTTTTTTTCTCGTTTTATGTATAACTTTACTGTTCAAATATTAAACTTAATAATTTACGAATTTTTGTTTCTTAAAACCTTTGTCGAAGTTTTTTTTTGACTTCAAGGTTAATATTTTTAGAAATCTGGAAAATTTACAATTACAATTAATAATTTTTGGTTGAACTTTCCAAACTTTTTTAAAATTATTAGTTTCCTAATTTAACTTTTTGTTACATTTTTTGTTTTTTCTTTCTTTAACTTATCTTTTTTTGTTATAAACTTGTTTGAATTTTTCAAACGTGTTTTTTGTTATTTTTCTGATTTAACTTTTGGTTATAATTTTTTTTGGTTTTTTTTAAGACAACCATTTTTGTTATAAGCTTGTTTGAGTTTTTTTTGTTGTTTTCTGATATAATAATTTATTACTATTGCGTTTAAGTTTTTTTTTGAATATACAAAATTGTTTTTGATTTGTTCTTGGTTTTCTCTGATTTGTTTTCTTATAGTGAAAAACATAGATTTATGAACCAGAACATTCAAGATTTTTGTTGTATTGACAACATTTTTTTTGTACATAATTATTTTTATTTTACTTATAGTTACATACTTATACTCATTTTGTTGTTTAAACTTTTAGTTTTGTTTTCACATAGAAACAATCTTCGTTAGTTCTAATTCCTTTCTAGTGTTTAATTTTTGTTCTCTACTTTGTTTAAAAGAAACCAAATTTTTTTTTGAATAATATTTAGGATTTATTGATCGTTTTCATAATTGTCTTAAAAGAATAAGACATTATATAATTTTATAATTACAGTATTCATTTTCGCATAGTTTTTTTGTTTAACATAATTTTTTTGCGTTAATACAATTTTTGGTTGATTTTTAGTTTATAAGTTAAATTTTCTAAAGAAAATTGATTTTTTAACAAATTTTTGTTTGAAGACCAATCTTTTAATTTGGATCTTATAACTAAAATACAATTTGTTTTCAAAAACTTACCTGTTTATAGTGTTGATTTTTTTTTGTTGAATATTTTGTTTCTCGAACGATTTAAAAATGACTTCGTCTGAAAAAGAAGAGCAGATTAGGCAAATGATTCGAAATGCGGAGTTAGAAGAAGATAGAAGAAGGTCGACTCCTTCTTACTTACAAAGACCTCCAGCAAGGAATTCTCCTCCCGCATTAGGTGTACCCGTCCAATCCGCAGTTCGTCCGGTAAGCACTGGCATACCATTACCTCATGGTTTTGACAGTACTTTTGATTCCATTAGGGCACCCTCCTTTAGTAGTTTAAGTGATCAGGGTGCTGCCTCCAGACCAGATCCGCACGGCAGGCAAATGACAACACGCCCGTCCAACAAACAAGCAGCCGCTTCAGTCAAAGTAGGAACCAGTAGGAACACAGGTACATCCAATAATCCTCTTAGTGGTGGTAAAGAAAGGATAATAGTACCCGAAGATTTGAAAGCGTACATCAACCTTGCCATAGTAAATGCGTTTTCTTCTCATCAGACTTCAGTAAGGTCTGAAATTACCAATACTTTAAAGGACGCAATCCAACATGAGATGGGAGGAATGATGAGAGAATTGAGTCTGAGTCGTGCAGCTCCTTCTGCCAACCCAGAGCCAAGAAAGAAAGTTTCTCACTCAGCTCCTCAATATCAGGCCCCACCTCCGGTTTCTCATCAACCTCAGGTTGATCCAAGAACGAGTTCCTTTGTTCACGTACCTCAACAAAGTTATATGCAAAATGAACCATTTAGGCAGGTACCAGAGCGAATTTTCCAAGCGGATGATTTTAGGGACTTTGCTTACCAGCAACCCAGAAACGCTACAAATCCAATCTTCAGTCGACCGCCACCTCCTTATAATACTTTGAATACTTCTGTAAAAGGGCCAATAAAAATTAATAAGTGGGAGATAAATTTTAACGGTAAACCTGAACATCTTACCGTTGAGGATTTTATATTTAGGCTGGAGACTCTTCAAGTCCAACATGGATGTCAATGGTCCGAAATTTTAAAAGATTTTCACTTGCTACTCTCCGGAGCAGCTTATGATTGGTTTTGGCAATTCCAAAGACATAATTTTAGACCTGATTGGCCAATGCTGAAAGACGCATTAATGCGTCAGTTCAAAAATCTGAAATCTGATTACGAAATAATGCGTGATATCATGGAACGTAAGCAGTCTTCTTGGGAAAGCATTGACGATTTCTTCGCAGCTATTAATAGACTCAGATCTCAGTTACGAATCCAGATTCCAGAATTTGACGTAGTCAAAATTCTTAAGAAAAACTTACACGAAAAGCTCAGAACGTTAGTTTTTCCAATGCCAATATTTACATTGGATCAGTTGAGATATGCATGTAAAGATGCTGAAATAGCTTTTCCTAGGCGTGATCAACACTTTCCAAAGCCGTTCAAAGCTCCAACGAAATTTGCAGCCAATGAACTGGAATATGAAGAAGAAGTGATACAGCCCATAGATGAACAAGTGGCAGCCTTTCAATTGGGCGGAGACCGTTCAAAAATTCCCGCTCGAAAGTATGCTGATACCACGAAGTTAGTTTGTTGGAACTGTAAAACTCCAGGTCACACCTATTTCGAATGTGATTCCGAAGTATCGAATGTGTTTTGTTATAGATGTGGTAATGAGGGTGTAAAAACTCCACATTGCCCAAAGTGTTACCCGGAAAACCGGACGAAGAACGCAAAATCTTCGGGGGAGTCGCGTTCAACCCAGGCTCGAAACCCCCAATAGTCAAAACATCAGTAACTGTTCCCTCAACTGATGAAAGTTTAGAATACAGTTCTGGAGATAAAGATGAAAAAATGATAATTTTAAAAAGAGAAACAGATGATAGTTTAAGTAAGGATATAAACAAAATTACCTCTCGAATTAAACCCTTGCATCAAAGAATTTTAGAGTATAAACAAGCCCGCGATAGAATTTTTAATAGTTCTCCAAGTACCGTGTCCAGTAATATTTTAAAAGCCCGAGAACGGTATCAAGCCAGAAGAGAACAGAGAGCCCATATATCTTCCACTATTATAGATGTTTCTTCCGATCCTCGTCCGTATGCTAAAATATTAGTAGGTAGTAAAGAGCTTTTTGGTCCGCTGGATAGTGGAGCAAGTATAAGCATTCTAGGCAAAAATTGCTTACAATTGCTTCAGTCTCTTAACCTTAAAATTCTTCCATTTAAGTCCGGGGTAAAAACAGCTGACGGAAAAAGTCAAAATATAGTAGGAAAAGTAATAGCCTCTGTTAGATACAAAGATGAAGATAACGAAATAACCTTTTTCTTGGTTCCCAGTTTGGACCAAGAGATTTACCTAGGAGTCGATTTCTGGCGCAAGTTTAAACTCGCTCCGAACATAATAAGTTCGCTTTCCACTTCGAATGAAGTAGATGATTCAAATGCTCACCAGTTGACTCCGGAACAGCAGTCCAGATTGGATGCGGTCAGGCAGAAATTTCTCAATTTCGACCGCGATGGTCTCGGTAAGACGGCGCTCATGGAGCACGTCATCGATACTGGAGACTCGATCCCTGTGAAACAGCGTCACTACCCTGTTTCTCCTGCGGTACAAGCCATTTTGTATGAAGAGTTAGACCGGATGTTGAGCCTCGGGGTTATCGAGGAGAGTGAGAGTCCGTGGTGTTCGCCAGTGGTTCTCTTGCGAAAACCAGGTAAGAACAGACTTTGTCTGGATTCTCGCAAGGTGAACTCGCTGACGAAAAAGAACGCGAATCCTCTCCCCCATATCGAGGGGCTCCTCAGCCGGCTACCAGATACTATCTACATTAGTAGTATAGATCTAAAGGAAGCATTCTGGCAAATACCGTTGGAGAGACAGAGTAGGGAAAAGACTGCCTTTGCGGTACCGGGAAGACCCTTGTACCAATTTACTGTCATGCCTTTCGGGTTTGTGCAATGCAGCCCAAAGGTTATGCCAGCTGATGGACAAGGTGATTCCTGCACGACTTAGGGATCGTGTCTTTGTATATCTCGATGATTTGCTCATCATGGCGCCTGACTTCGAGACCCATATTGCCCTGTTAGACGAAGTGGCTGAGTGCTTGCGTAAAGCGAATCTCACCATCAACTTGACCAAATCGAAGTTCTGCTTTAAAGAACTGAAGTATTTGGGGTTCATAGTTGGTGGTGGGAAGCTCAAAACCGACCCGGCGAAGGTGGAGGCAATAGTGGATTTCCCTATTCCCAAAACCCCTCGTCAGGTTCGGAGGCTACTTGGTCTGGCAGGGTGGTATCGGAAGTTTATTCGAGATTTTTCCAGCCTGACTGCACCCTTGACGGACCTGCTAAAGAAAAAGAATACAAAATTCCAGATGACGGGTGAGGCAATGGAGGCATTTGAAAATCTAAAAAAGGCTCTCACTACCGCACCTGTATTATCCCATCCAGACTTCACTAGAAAATTTTATATACAGTGCGATGCGTCTGATACCGGCATAGGAGCGGTAATATTTCAAAAAAATTCTAGTGACGAAGAGGTTCCTATAGCGTATTTCTCGCAGAAATTCAACAAGAGCCAGAGAAACTACAGTGTGACCGAGAAGGAGTGTATGGCGGCTGTAATGGCAGTGAAAAAGTTCAGGCCGTATGTCGAGGGCATGGACTTTACCGTAATCACAGATCACTCCAGCCTTCAATTTCTTATGACCATGAAGGATCTGAGTGGTAAGCTCGCTAGGTGGAGTCTGTTGTTGCAGTCCTATGCCTTCGACATACAGCACCGAAAAGGAACGCTAAACGTGGTACCGGACACTCTTTCTCGGGTACATGTAGATTCTCTGGCAATAGAAAAAATAGCACCTTTGATTGACTTAGAATCTGAAGAATTCCGTTCTGCAGAGTACGCGAGTCTAATGGACACAATAAAGGCCAATCCTGAAGAACTTCCGGATCTCAAAGTAGAAGACGGATTCGTATATAAACGAGCATTTAGAAGCGAGGGAGATGAAACTATGGTTGAGCATACTTGGCTACTTTGGGTTCCATCAGGCTTAACTGACGACATTATAAGCAATGCCCACAATCCACCACATGTAGCTCATGGTGGGATTGCTAAAACCCTGCACCGCATCCGTCAATACTTCTACTGGCCGAATATGACTGTACAAATTCGTCACTATGTGTCTAACTGTTCTGTGTGCAAGCAATGTAAAGCTTCCAACCAAGTCTCGCGTCCACCAATAGTCACTTCGTATTGTACCAATCGTCCGTTTGAAAAATTGTATGTGGACTTTTTAGGTCCTTATCCAAGGTCTAAGTCCGGAAATGCTTATGTTTTTATCGTCCTAGATCATTTGTCAAAATTTGTGCTCTTAAAAGCATTAAAAAAAGCTAATACTTCAAGTATTGTACGATTTTTACGCGATGATGTCTTTAACATGTTCGGCGTACCCAGCATTATCCATTCGGATAATGGAAAACAATTTCTGGCAAAGGATTTCCAAAACCTTCTGACCAAATACGGGGTGAGACATTTCAAAACTGCTAATTATGCACCGCAGTCGAATGCCTCAGAAAGGGTTAACCGAACTTTGATTGCTGCAATCCGATCATATCTTAAAACAGACCAACGCGAATGGGATTTACACCTTAGTGAAATTGCTTGTGCTTTAAGAAGTTCGGTTCATAGCTCTATAGGTGTGTCACCGTATTTTGCGTTGTTCGGAACTAATATGATGACACACGGTAGTAGCTATGAACTGGCACGGAAACTGAACGCTGCAGAAGATAGTGAATTGTTCACCATCCCTCGTCAACAACGACTGCAGTGTATACGAAAACAGATTCGCGAAAATATTTCTAAGGCCAATGTGAAATCAGCGAAAACTTATAACACCCGAACTAAAAGCATTAGATTTCTGCCCGGACAGGAAGTTTATAGGCGAAATTTTAGTTTAAGCGACTCTTCGAAATATTTATCCGCAAAACTTTCTCCAAAATACATTAAAAGTCGCGTAGTAAAACAAGTAGGCAACCAAATGTACGAGTTGGAAAATTTATCCGGCAAGAAAATAAGTATTTTCCACGCAAAAGACATAAAACAATAACCACAGACTGGATAAATGCATGCTAAGCGTCAATAGAACACGAGAACATAAGACTGATTAGTTATAAGCGTAAATAGAACACGAGAACTTAAGACTGATTAGTTATAAGCGTAAATAGAACACGAGAACTTAAGACTGATTAGTTATAAGCGTAAATAGAACACGAGAACATAAGACTGATTAGTTATAAGCAATTAAATAAAACACGAGAACTCAAGACTGATTAGTTATAAGCAACCCCAAAACGTAGAGTTACCAAGTAACACTCTTTCCAAAAGAATTATTTGAGTGCCGTCAAAGCCAATTGAAGCTCTGAATTCACGTACCTCTACACTCACGCTTTCGATTAAGCATGCACGAGTAATTAAAGTTTCCTTTAACGGAAGAAACTCATCGTCGATTATATTTAAGTAATTCCGTATAAACCATGAACAGAACCCAATGTCTGTTTCCATTTATTTATATTATTTTGTCACATAGTACCTGAAATATTTAACTATTATTCCATTCAAATATATTTAGAAAACGTTCAAACAAATGCATGTTTTGTGCACAGCACTGTAAAATTTCTAAATTGCGAATTTTGGTTTCACAATATTCACTTCATAGTTTATACCTATGCAATATTTTTATCGAACGGTTGCATGCTCAATTTGCACCTTTCATAATTGAAAATTTTTTTATTTCATTTGTTTTATTTTGTTATGTATTAAACTTCAAATCAAAATCTACGTGTTATTTATTAAAATGTTAATTTATTATTTATTTATTTTTTTTCACTTTTGAGTTAAAGCTGTCTTATAAACGTATAAGTTTCGTGCTTGTTCGATTATCCAAATCTTGAAAGTAAGATTTCATTCTTCAACAAACAAAAAAAATGTTTTATCTTCTCTTGAAAACTACTAAAAAAAAAAACCTCGAATACAAAATCTGTGATGCTTAAACTGTGATATAATACTAGAATAATTCCATCTGTGATATTAAAGTAGGTATATTAGTTCCTTTGCTAGATTTTGTTTTATTTATTTGCTTTTGCACTGTTTATACACTTTATTTATTTGTTATATAAGTCAGCTGTTAGTGATTCCAGGTTAGTAGCACGACTCACCAATGAAAGAAAGCCCTATCGCGTGGAGCATCAGCTGTGTTTCGAAGGTCAATGACCTTTAAAAATCCTGGCAGTACGCCACTTGGAAAAAAAAAAATGTTCCTCTCCGGATGATCACCGTGTTCGCTGGTACCATCGTTCATTATTGTTGTTGTTTGAAGATCATAGTCACGAGAATCTATAATGATAAAATATATTTTTCAATAATAAGTACATAATTGAAGACTGTACCTTTTAAATCACTAAATCACTTACTTTTGCCTAGTATGAATGCATAGCAGTAAAAAGTTTGCCCGGTTTGAGTAGCGTGGGTAGCTCCCCACGTTTCCATAAATCTCTTGAACATGCGTCCATTTTGTTTCTCGCCCTTGTAGTTGGACTGAATCCTACAAGGACGGAAATTTTGTTACGGCCGCCTTTTTATACCCACCATCTGAAAAGAAATAAATACATTACGTTACAAAAAAAAAAAAACAAAAGAATGAAAACCTAAAGTATTTTATTATAGTTTATAATAAAACAAGATGGATACTTACCTAACTAGTAGATGCGGCTCCGGTCGAAATATGATGATGAATGGACGGAAGTCGGAAATTGTGAATGGTCGACGATCGAAACTACAAATTATAAACCAAAGATGCATTAGTAGTTGGTCGCGTTCAGGATACAACTATACTCTTATAGTATTGGGTGTGTTCCATTGCTTTGAGGTTTATTGCATTTGGGCGAGTTTCTACGTAATTAATTTTGTTCTGATATTTTTGTTTCTTTTGTGAACTGATATCTCCGAATTATCCCCCAGAAGTGGTCCCAGTGACATCGGAGGATAAACTTGTGTGTGTGCTGCCATCTATTGGCGGAAATAGGAAAGGGTATTTGAAAAGAGAGAAGAGAGGTAACAAAATATCAGATGAGAAAGGGAGAGGAAATGAGGGCCAATACATTGACGTTTTGTAAATATAAACAAAAAAACAAAAAAAAAGAACAACAAATTTATTGAAAGAACTAGCGGATGAACTGAATCGTATGACCGGAATAATGTGGGAGGAGGAATAACTGATCCAAAGTGGGATGATTCTAGTACCGCAAATGGAACTGACCATCGACTGTCCTCACTAAAATTTCCTCCGACAGTCGATCTAAATAGAGCTACGTCTTTAAGCTCCTTCGGTATCTCTATACGTTACCAGTTATAGTACTCTACCGCGATACAAAAAATTGGTTTCTACAGAAATATAGAGATATACTTACGAGTGATCGCTAGGAATGACTTGTCAACTTAGACACATTTAATATTAAATACAAAAATACAACATTAGAGGGTTGCTAAAATACGAAAATTTGAATTCAGGCGGTTCCAGGTTACCAGTGAAGGACTGGGCCGCCACAAATTTTTTTGTTGGTATCTTTTTGTTGGAACCTTTTTTAATTTTGGAACCTAAAAGCCATACTATTTCGCGGATTGTGGTCTTGGGCTTTGATTCCGGACACATTTCTTACCCGAAAGAAAACTCGTCACAGCAGAAATCCCTCTGGACAAAATACATCTGTATCCACGAGGACGCTGAACACGACATATTTCCTGGTTGCTGGTGATCCAAGAGTCAGATGTTGACATCGGGTTCGATTTATACCCTTTTGTGCTTCAAGACCACGGTTCGTGAAACACCAGCTCCAACGATTGGAACACTCCACCACAGAAAACTACAGTGAGTCTGTAATAAAAAGAGAAAAAAAAAAAGAAAGGAATATCAAGGTACCAATATATATATTTAAATATTCTATATACAACTTAAAGAAGAAAAGGATTATCTTCAACAATTTTTTTTGGTGCGGTTAAAATTAGACCGCAAGGTTAACCTAATGTGAATTTAAAGAGTTTTAAAATCCCATGTATCCAGAAGAGGATAATTTTTTTTGTTAAATTAAAGTTTTTTTTTGTATTTGCTTAAATTATATGTAATTTGTTGGAATTTAAGTGGCGTTGAAGTTTTTTTTTTGATAAATATTTTGCATTTCATTTATTTATAATCTATTTTTTTTTTTAAATTCAATTATCTACCTTTTTTGTAAGTGATAAGTGGTGTATCTTAAGTGTTTGTTCGCGATCCGTTAAGTTATGAAAAGATTAGTCCTCCTCCAAAGAGCTCTATCGAGGCAGGGAATTTTTAAGTCGACAACCCCCATCCTAACCAACTTAGGTACAAAGGGTACAGTTTCATGTGTCTTGGGAAACACCTCATTGTCATATTGTTTTCTTGTTTCTTTTTTTTCAGCTTGTTTGTGAACTTTATTAAGAATAATTTTCTGTAAAGATAATTAAAAATTAATGATTTATAGATTGACTTTTTTGTACATGATTTCTATATTCTTACTTAATGATTTGTTTGCCAGTAAAATAAAACTTCATCGACGCCTTTTTGGATGAAAATTTTTGTGTCTTTTTCTTGTTTCGTCTTGAACGAACCATGATCTATTGAAATAGTTTTTCAGGGGTGCGGATGGATGGCTAAGTAACAGGTGATATGGAGTGACCAGAACCGGTATATAACTATTTTATTTGGGGAAGTTCAAATACTGGCCAACGAACTTCCAGGTTGGGTGGGTTATGGCTACGCTGCCTCGACACCTGCAGCGCCTTGGTGTGGTGAAAAGTCCGTCCGTCGTATGGTATCATTATTTCAGGCCTGATGTATGTTTTTGTTGACAGGTGAGGTCTAGTTCGGGGGCAAGATCCCCCCCCATCCGGCGAGTTCAAGCCGAGCTTCGCAAGCAGGCCACGTTCCTCGAACTAGACATTCCTTTCCCTTCCATTCCGTTCCACTTCCTTCCAAATCCTTTTCCTACCCTACGTTTAAACCGCTTCCTTCCTCGCTTCCTCTTGCCTTGCAACACTCTTACTTACTTAACAACAACAATACAACATCATAAATTTAACGTAGTTTTAACTTAATATTGTATTTTTATTGAAATGGGTAGTTAACGTTTTATATTCTTAAATTAATACTTTCTTGAATTGTTAATACAAGTTCGATCGGAATTATTTATTGTTAAAGTAGGGTTCGCGTTTTTGAAATATGCCTTCCGCTCTATCATCTCGAAAATGCTAGTTTCGAAAAGTTTTGTTTTGCACTTCGAATCATTCGCGAGTATTTTATAGTAACTAGGAGAATGCCTAGAGAGAGCTTTTTCTCGATTTCATTTCTTTTTGGTTTTTCTCGAAAAATTTATTTTGGGATGGGTCTGAACTCGACCATTAAGATTCGGCAAGTTTTGGAAAGACATCCAACAACTTGTTGAATCCGTGTTTGTGAGAGTGCTTCCAAAGTTTCGTTGAGATTCAACAACGGCGACTTTCTAGGAGAGCACGTAGCTTTCCAGGAAGCCGGCATCCCGTGACCGATGATCACGAAAGCGAATGGCTGAATGCGTGAATGTGTGAGTGATTGGAATGGTCGAGGGATGAGATGGGTTAAGTTTTGGAAAGCCACTCTTACGAGAGCTAACCAAACGAATAGTTGCTTTTTTTTTGGAAAAGAAAAATTTCGAGGAAAATTGAAAAAGAAAAAGGAGTACGAGAAGGAGATTTAAAAAAAAAAAGATCGAGAAAAGTTGGTAAAAAGGAAAAGATTCGAGGTGAAAAAGGAAACTAGATAGGAAAACAAATATTCGAGGTGATAGAGGAGCAGGAAAATTCGAGGATAAGAAAAAAAAAGATAATTAGAAATTTATTCTGTTTAATTGATTTTATCGTGAGTTTAAAGTCACAATTCCGATCGGCTTGCGTTTGTTTTATTGCGGTTTTGTTTCTTATTTAAATTCCGGTTAATAATCCCAGTTAATTGCGGGAAACGCTAATTTCTTTTTTTTTTGTGTTAACGGCCCATTTTCATTTTCTTGGTTTCGGCTTAGCGGTTCCCCGTAAGCCTTTAAAAACTTATACTTTTTGTTCTCTTTTTATTTTAAAAAATTTTGGGTTTTAATCCTGGGTTTCGGCCCAAAGGTTTCCCAAATATATATTAATAAATATTAAAGTCCCCATCTGGGCATATAAACCTTTGTTTTATTTCATTCTTATATTAGATTTGGAATTTTTCTAATTAGCCTAACAAAAATTCCTGGCGCCCACCTTTTATTGCAAGTACCCCACTGTACTTGCAATCAAACTTTCATTCGTTTCAATCAATTTGATTAAAACGAGAATAAAATTCATATCGTTAATTCTTCCACTGAACCCACCCCAGCTGAGCAGCCGTGGTTGGCAGCTTTTTCTATCGTGCTGCTTGTGTGCACTTTTTCTGATTTGACTTATCTGTCAAATCATTCGCTTCGTGTAATTAATTAATTTCATTGTCCTAATTCGCGTTTTTTTTAAAGTTCGGTTGAATAATTAATTATAATAATAATAATAACAATAAATATAATTAAAATTATTGAAAAGAAGGGTCGAATACCCACTTCTACAACGAGAAGAAAAAGTGCAACAAACCTTTGTTCGTCTGCTTGTTCATCGTTTACTACCGTCTTAGGACAGTATAAGCGAGGCAAAGAGGTAAACAAAGCTCTAAGCAATATTATTTTTTTTATGAAGAGAAGATAATACGACTTATGCTGCTACGATCAGTGTAGCCACACCCACGATATAAATACCCGAAGAGAATACCAACTACTCCCTTACAATTTTACATATAATATACATATATACAAATGCTTGTGTTGTAACGAATTGTTTTTTCTTTGTCGCAATTATTATTTATTCGTACCAATTATCACCGACATGCACGAGATTTTATTCGAGATGATTGGAATTTGCAAATGCCTTAAACTATCAAAATACAAAGGACCATGGGCATTGTAAATATATAGAACCTATAGTACTATCATGAAACTGAATTTTAAGTTGCGAGATTAGCTCGTCATTTCCCATGGAGGAGCTGATATCACTTTTATTGCATATAAACATTAATATTTTTGTATCGAATTTTGTACTTAAATATTATATACAATTAGGCCTATTCGGCGAGATCTTTTATTCTTTTATTCTGCTATTCTGTTATGATTTTCCATACAAAAGTGTGAGCTGTCAAAAAATCTTTTATGAATTATAATTTTGGTATTCGGCATGCCAAATCTGTTATGAAATCTGCTATCAGGATCTGTTATGAACTTTAAAAAATTCGAACATGTCAAAAAATCTTTTACAAACCGCATTTTTCGTATTCAGGATGCCAAAATCTTTTATAAAATCTTTTACAAATCATAAAAGAATAAAAGATACATTTGTGTGACTTTTATCATAAAAGAACAACTGAAAATGGATACTTATATTTTATTTCGCCAACGAAATGTTGTTAAAAGGAGACAAAATTAAAGTAAATACAATAATAAAAGAATAAAAGACTAATTTTTGTGACTTATCATAAAAGATTTTAATTTATTTAATAAAACAAAACATCTCATTAATTCGGTGCGACACCTGACCACTACCAAAGTTATCCCACCATCTCCAGCTCTCATCCTCCCGCTAGAAGAGAAATCCAAAATACCAACAAATATTTGTGCAAATCGTCAGACATGGATCGAAAACACCGATACAATTGAAGAGAAGAAACTCGGTCGGACTGAATTACATCCCGATTCCCGACGTGTTTGCCACCAATTCACGAGTTGATGTTATCCAAGAGAACATCGAATGGCAACGAAAGTATCGTTACGTAAGTTTTGCTCATACTAAATCGTGTTCGGAGGTGCGTAGGCCGTAAGCCATGCCTACAAAAGGGTGGTGGACGTGCCCGACATTCATCCATTAGTTCACACTTATTCAAGGGTGTTGGCATCGCACATGGACCGCGAATCACGATCCCCAACAACTCACTTTTATATGTTGCCATTAATCTATAAGCGGGCTTGACTTCGACTTTGTCAGTGAAACTGGCTCAAGACGACCCCAGCCGTGATCCTGAGTTCATTAGTATTAGTTGATGTTCCATATGCGAACTTCTATCTGTCCAATTGCACTGGATCTCGAGGTTTCTCTAATAACAAACTTAAATTACGAATACAAATTAAAAAAATTAGTTTTAATTCGCGAACAACCACTTCAATTTATGTGTCAGTAATGAATTTTTTTAGAACAGCTGATTGACAACAGATTTTAGTTCTGTTTGCTTGCATATTTCGTTTTCGAAGTTTCATAACAGAATTTTATAAAAGATCGAACTTCTGAATACCAATTATAAAAAATCTTTTATGGTGGAAATCTTTTATGATTCATAGCAGAAAATTCATAGCAGAATAACAGATGTGGCAGAATAGGCCTAAATGTCGCTATAATTTTGACATTTGCAATTTCAAGATCTCTGCCTGTATACAACTTAAAATTTGTATGTATGTATATCTCTATTCTCAAAGGCAAAAGTATTTGTTGTTTTTGCCTTTCGTAGGAATAGTATGAATGATGTATAAATTGAATTTTTTATTTATTAATGGCGAGTGGAGGAGACTTGCGGTGATTGTTTTTTTTTTTAGTTTTTTGCTTATCATTGGTAATGGTGTGTATCTGTATAGTTAGACATGCAGTAACTTTTTTGTTCGTTCCTCGCGATTTTCGAATTAATGGTAGGTAGCAAGGATTTTCTTTTGGTGTTTTTTTTTTGGTGAGGTACCTAGGTAGGTATACCTATGTATGTAGGTTCATACATATACATAGTTGGTTATTTTGTATTCCCTGAGAAATTAAAGAAATTATTGTTCATTAATTTATTTACGTGTGTGTTCAAAAGTTGTGAGGTATGTAGGTAGGTAGGTGAAGATAGGTTATAGGTAGGTAGGTAGGTAAGTGTAGGTATGCATGTGTAGGTAGGTAGGTATGTATGTAGGTGTGAATGTGTATGCTCCGATTTAAGGAAAACGGTATTACAAGGTCATTTTGCAAGGGTTTTATTTGTATTCTATTTTTACTTGCGATATATAGGAACTACATACATACATATACATATGTAATGGCAAGTTATGGATTCGTAAAAAAAAACCGAACTCGGGATTTTGATCAAAGTTGACATTACGATGATAGCGAAGTCGAAAAAAGTGGGTCTCGCAAATCTGTCTGTCTGTCCCTTCGGCTGCAGCCTAAACTGGTTTTTGGGCATTATACCCACCCATTTTTGTCATTGTTTTTTTTAAGACGACCCCACCCCACACATTTTTTCATTGTTTTTTTTTAAGACGAAAAACAACGGTGGGTAGGTACCTGCCATACAAATTTTTTTTATCAAAAAATGAAAATCTTATTTTTCTCAAAAACGTGTGCACAACTTTAAAAAAAAAAAAATCAGTATTTTTTTTTATAGAAAGGCAACCATTTTGTTAAAAAAAAAATACGAAAAATGGTTAGAAATGGTACCTCCCATAGAACCATTCACCTAGAATATTTGAATGTTGCATACCAAAATTAAAAAAAAAATTTTTTTGGATTATTTTTTGAGAACTTAATAATTTTAAAACGACTCGGTCAGTTTTTATTAAACTTGGTACCCACCAGTTTTTTAACATTGTCTAGCAGATTTTTAACAAAAATTATTCTTATAACCGAAAATAACTGTACCTTCCATAAAAATGTTTAAAAACCGGTATTTTAAATCTCATATTTCTCAAAAACGGCTCATACGATTATGATTAAAAATTTTGTGTAATCTAATATACCTATATATACGATCTACCATATTAATGAAAAAAAAAATTTTTACGGTTAAAAATGGTATATATCTCTCATAGAACCATTTATTTTTTTGATTTTCGACTATCTCATTATCAGTTTTACTGATTTTTCAAAGTTATTTTTTTGAAAATTCCATATTTCGAAAATGTGTAGATGATATTTTTTTTAAGTCATTTCAAACAAAAATCAAAAATTTATTTTTTTTTTAAATTTTAGTACGCAATATTATGAGAACTTATTTGAAGCTTTTGTTAAAAAAAAAATAATTAAAATCCGTTAAAACCAGATTGCTGTAAGTCTTTTAGTTTTCGAGAAAATTGAAAATTACCAAAATTATTATTATATTTTTTTCAAATTTTATTTTTAAAATTTTGAGTTTAAAAATCATTTGTTCAAAAACTAAGCGCTAAAATAACTTTATTTAAAGACATGCATTAAGAATGAATATCTGGCTTTAAGATAAGCTATAACATAATATTGTAAGTGTTGGCGTTGTGTGTTTGATGTTTTTATATTCATTTTCTATTTTAGAAAATTTTTTTTAATTTGCCCCTCCCACCTAAGGGGTGGATAAATATAGTGGAACGATATCTTAAAATCGCGTCCATATAATGTACCAACAATAAATACAAAATTGCTGCTTTTGTCACAAAATGCACAATTTTGGATCAAGCCGAATTTCAAAAACCTTTATTTGTATGAAAAAAGTATGTTAATCTTTTTTGTAGGAAATATTTCAAGTTACAAATTAGTCTTCGACATTTTTTTGTACAACTTATCATTTGGGAGTTATAACTGAAAACCCATAAAATTGTTAACGGGCCTCATATCGATGGGAACTTTTGACAGTTTCTTAAGAACACCATGAGGAAGCTATGTAACCAAAACCCAGCTTCCCGGCGATTATTTCCGAATTTGACTGTTTTTTTTAACTTCATTGACTGGACTAATATGGAATTTTCAAAAAAATAACTTTGAAAATTATTTTAAAAATCAATAATTTATTTTTTTGAAAATTTTGGTATGCAATATTATTAGAACTTATTTGGAGCTTTTGTGCAAAAAAACATTCATTAAAATCAGTTCAACTGATAATGAGATAGTCGAAAATAAAAAAAAAAATGGTTCTATGAGAGATACCATTTTTAAACGTTAGATAATTTTTTGTCTCAAAAAAATAGTAGATCGCATAGGTATAACTTCACACAAAAATTTTAATCATAATCGTATGAACCGTTTTTGAGAAAAATGAGATTTTCTATACCAGTTTTTAAACATTTGTATGGCAGGTACCGTCTTTTTTGGTTATAAGAAAAATTTTCATTTAGATCTGCTAGATAATGTTAAAGAACTGCTGAGTGCCAAGTTTAATAAAAATTGACATAGTCGTTTGCGAATTATTAAGTTCTCAAAAAAATTTTGAAACTTTTTTTAAAAATCAAAAAAAAAAACATTTTGAAAATTTTGGTAAACAAAACTTTTAAAAATTTTCAAACATTTTGTATAAAAAAATTGATCAATATCAGTTGAACTGTTTTTGAGAAAATCGAAAATCAAACAAATGGTTCTATTGGAGGTACCATTTTTAATAATTTTTTGGATATTTTTTTAAATAAAATGGTTGCATTTTTGTAAAAAAAATTACTGAAGTTTTTTTTTTTTTAAGTTGTGGGCACGTTATTGAAAAAAATAATATGTATTTAAATTTTTTGCTAAAAAATGGCAGGTACCGTTATTTTTGGTCTTAAAAAAATGAAAAATAACGTGTGGGTGAACGCCTAAAAAACGCTAGGTACCTACCAACTTTGAAGAAAATCGACCGCCCCGTTTAGGCTGCAGCCTAAGGACAGACAGACGGACAGAATTGCGAGACCCACTTTTTTCGACTTCGCTATCATCGTAATGTGAACTTTGATCAAAATCCCGAGTTCGATTTTTTTTACGAATCCATAACTTGCCAATATGTATGTACAATGTTCATACTTATGTAGAAAATAGAATACAAATAAAACCCTTGCAAAATGACCTTGTCATACCGTGTTCATTAAATCGTAGAATACACATTTCACACCTACATACCTACACCTACATATATACCTACCTACACGTATACCTACCTCACGACTTTTGAACTCAAACGTAAATAAATTAATGAACAATAATTTTCTTTAATTTCTAAGGGAATACAAAATAACCAACTATGTATGAACCTACATACATAGGTATACCTACCTAGAAACCTCACAAAAAAAAACACCAAAAGAAAATCCTTGCTACCCTTTCCTCAAAATTCGCGACGAACGAACAAAAAAGTTACTGCATGTCTATCTATACAGATACACACCATTACCAATGATAAGCAAAACATTAAAAAACAACCACCGCATGTCTCCTCCACTCGCCACCAACAAGGCCGGCATCGCTTCATAAAAAATTCAATTTATGTATTATATTATCTTTGTTTGTATTCTATTATCTTTGTTTGTATTCTATTATCTTTGTTTGTATTCTATTATCTTTGTTTGTATTCTATTATCTTTTATATCGCGTGCTCTCTCATGGCTATTTTTGACAATTTCGAAGTTGTATAGAAATAAAAACGGGGAGCATAGTATATAAACAATGTTTACTGGCAGCATAATATATCAACATATTGCTGTATACAAAAGTAGATAGAGATTAGCTCGATAGAGGCGCAACGATCGAATGTTGTTCATGATAGTACTATAGGTTTTATATACAATGCCATGGGTAAATTTGTATGCAGCCTGGGCGTAAGAACAACAGAAATGAAATGTATACCAAATGAAAGGTTATTTTGTGTATATTAGTTTTTACTATAGGGACAAAACCCAAAACCGCCGGAGAACAGAGATGGAACCAATTGAATGAACGCATATATATGCGATATTATGTGCTTATAACGGGTGATTTTTTAAGAGGTTTAGAACTTTTTAAAAAAAAAAAACAAAAAATTCGAAAAAATGAATGAAATATTTATTTGAATCGATAGTTTGAACCTTGCAATTTAATGTTTAAAGATAATTTCATGCAAATGTTGACCGCGGCTGCGTCTCAGGTAGCCCATCCGCTGAGTCCAATTTTGGCATACTCTTTCACACATATCGGCCGGTATCTCACGAATGAATGCATGGATGTTGGCTTCCAGTGCGTCAATCGAAGCGGGCTTGTCCCTATAGACATTAGCCTTGACATACCCCCACAAAAAATAGTCTAATGGTGTCAAATCGCACGATCTAGGCGGCCAATTGACCGGCCCGAAACGTGAAATTAACTGTTCACCAAACTCGCCTCGCAATTGCGCCATTGTTTCGCGTGCTGTGTGGCATGTGGCACCGTCTTGTTGAAACCACATATCATGCAAGTCAAGAACTTCCATTTCGGGCAAAAAAAAGTTTGTTATCATCGCTCGGTAGCGTTCACCATTGACAGTAACGCTGCGATTCGCATCATCTTCTGTCTTCTGTCACACTAGCTGATACGGCCGCAATATTTTCTTCACTACGCACAGTACGTAAACGTGTTGGTGGTTTAATGTCCAACAAAGTAAATTTGGTGCGAAATTTGGTCACAATCTTCCGAATAGACTGCTCAGAAGGTCGAGAATGCCGACCATAAAATGGAAGCAGCGCGCGATGAACATTTCGAACCGAGCACGAATTTTGATAGTAAAATTCAATAATTTGCAAGCGTTCTTCATTTGTAAGACGATCCATGGTTAAATTGCAAACCAAACTGAAGCTGTTTGACAGTGACACAAGGTACTAAACACACGTCAGCTGTCAAAACCAGTGTTGCCAAAACCAAACCAGCTAAAAAATCACCCGTTACATAGACTTAAACCTGAGTTACATGGATATCTTACTACCTACAAAACTGAAACTTTGGTCACAGAAAGAGTTATGATCAGCAAATATAAAAACAATACTTTTACACACCGGTTCAGTCGATTAGGTCTGTATATATTATAAATTCTAAACATAAGGAGCTAATAAATCTAACCGGAGTGTAAGGCTTTGTATTACATTTCTGAAGACCACAAAACTTTCTGTGAGCAAAGTTTTATTCTTGTAGCAATAAAGATATGCATATGCACGCATTTATAAGTAAATCAGATGATATATCTTGAGTTTATGAGTAAGTATATAATATGTACATACGAATAAGATCAACTGAATTGTAAGGATGAAATGTTTCTATACATAATATAGATAACATTAACACTATTTAGAGGTTGAACATCATTTTTTTAGAAGGATGCAATAAAATACAAAAACCCCAAATTAGTATTTATCAATCGTTTCATTTTTTATTCATAATTGAGGCGCTCAGCGCCAAAACAGACTAACTTCAGAATTTTCGAACTGATATAAATGAGTTTAAAGAGAAGCTTATTTGAAACAATTTTTTTTTAATTTCCATTAAAAGTTAAATAAAAATTGTTTATTATTCTTGTTTGAAATAATTAATTGTTTATAAAGAGTTATTTGTGTACTGTTTACTTAACTTATGCAAAGTTTTTTTTTGAAAATTATATTTCATCTTAGCATCCTAAGCCATTTTATCTTCGAGCCTTTTTGATGTTTTTTTATACATTACAAACATTTTTCCGCAATAATAACAAAACTATTCTACATATAGGGCTTCGGTTTTTTTTTATAATTTAAAAATGATTGAATTGTGGTTCGATCTGCGTATTTAGTTATTTTTTTTGGAAATGTGGGTTAGGCCGTTTTGGCGCTGAGCGCTTCAATTCAAAATAAAATGAAGATTTTTCCAACATTTTTAATTGTGAAAAGTAATCGCTGAAAAAGTTAAAACTATTTGTCTATAATTATTTCTAGCATATTATGAGCGGGTCCAACAAATGGTTGATGTCTTCCCAAACCAAGGTATCATACAATAGAAATTACATGGGCGCAGGTGCCAATGGTTCTTCTTCCTGTGGACAGGAACAATAGCACTGTAGAATTGAATTTCTTGCAATCTGATCTCAGTAACGAGAAGCATGGCAAAGTTTCAAACCGTTAATTAATCAGAGTTTAGTAAAAGTAATTCAATAACAAAATCCGGGGCCAAGACGTGGTAATTAACTGTCGAAAGCGAAAAACATAACGCAGGTACATACATAGTACATAACTAAAAGTATAGTCAACGACTGAATTTGAATTGCTCGCACCACTTGTTCGGTCGCGGAGAGGCGCTTGGTATTGGCTTAGCGTTCAGTGGCAAAACAAGCCACCAAATATAGAAACTAAAGCCTTACACTCCGGTTAGATTGAATAGAACCTTATTTTTAGAATGTTTAATATATACAGACCTAATCGACTGAACCGGAGTGTAAAAGTATTGTTTTTGTATTTTCTGATCATAACTCTTTCTTTGACCAAAAGTTCAGCTTTGTAGGTTGTAACATATCCATGTAATTCAGGTTTAAGTCTATGTATAAGCACATAATATCGCATATATATGCGTTCATTCATTTGGCTCTATCTCTGTTGTCCGACGGTTTTGGGTTTTGTCCCCATAGTAAAAATTGATGTACACCAAATAACCTTTCATATGTATACATTTCATTTCTGTTGGTCTTACGCCCAATTTGCCCATCATCCTTTAATGATGGAATTTTCATTATGTAATATATCAATTTTATGGGTAATGTGACCAACTGTGAAAACTAAAAATTTCTGTGATCCAGTGACGCAGCTATTAAAAAGGAAACACAGTTGTTGTTATTTCAAGCAATTTCTGAGATGTAATTTCCACGAATGATAACTTTATCATAATTTCTTTTTTTACCATTTAGTTTTAAATGGTCCAAAATTTGCCAATATTTTCACAATAAAAAAAAACTGATAATAGTCCAACTGAGGTTTTAATTTTATTGGCAATAATTACTGTGCTTTCTCCACTTTGTAAATTATATAACAAAATATTAAAAAGATTCAAATTAATCAATATTTTGAGGCAAATCAATAGTATCTTCAGTGCCATTATTCGACGTCGTATAGATGTAGGTAGGTGACAGAAAACTGACAACTTTGTTAGTCGTAGATTTGAAACTATTTAAAATGCTGAATTTTAAAATGGTAAAAAAAATAAAAAAGTCATGGCGACATGTTTAACTTACAAAAGAATAATCGTATGAGTTTAAAATATCAATCAAAAGTAAAATACAAATAAGGGATTTTTTTGATCCTTAGTAGGAATTTTATTTCGTTCATATACTAACACTGCATAAATTTCAATTAGATACATAGATAGATAGATAGCTAGATAAGTTTATTCAGTTTAAATTTATGAGTACAATTCTTCATTTAACAAATTATTGAATAATTTTTAAGGCATTACATATGAATGTAGTCTGCCCGAGCAGCAATTTAAGAACTTCTCAATATATTAAATATAAAATTATAAGCATTTTTTTTAGTTAAAACAAAATAGGGGATCTATTGACTTTTAGTTTTTAACTTTTAGATTAGTTAAATCGGAATTTCAAGAGATTTTTTTACATTTTTTGAGGTATACTAACACCCTTAAACTTAATCTCATGGACGTATATATATGGACTGCTAGTCTAATGTCAGTTTCATACAACAATTGTCAAAAAAATGTCGCCAAAATAAGAGAGCGATGCTAACTCTTCCCACGCCACTTCAGGAAAAAAATTAACTTCTGACAGAAGCTCGCGACATCTGTTTTTAAAATTTCAAAAAGTCGTATTAAGCGATAAACCAAACCTTACATTTTAAAATTTCCTGCATAGAAATGTGCGACATCTACGGTATTTTGCCCCTTATTTTTTTATTGTTGGTTTGGAGGTTGGATATTCAAAATGAAACAATTCACCATGGACGTATTATATATGGACTGCTAGTTGCCAATCTCAGGTTGGTTCCATTTTAGCCTCGGCGACACTAGCCCTCCTCACTGCAACTAGCGGAAAAAATGAAACCTTTCAGTGTTGGTTTGGTGGTTGGATATTCAAAATGAAACAATTCATCAAAAATAATTCGAATGATAGGCCGATAGGGTATATATAAGATCGTTTTGCATTGAACGACCAAAACCGGTTTTAATAGATTTTTCTGGTATTTATATTTTATATTTGTTTTGTATTTTATATATATTTTAAATTTTATATTGTTCGGTAAAAATCGAAATCCATATAAAAATAACCACAAACTAGAAGTTCCGCGTGTTCTTTAAAGGATCCAATGCGAATCTGTCGCAGCGAGGACGAGAAAAATAATATTAACGTGTTGTATTCATTTACAACAACGTGTTGTTTTAGCCGTTCGAGTAAAATTTAAAAGCAATCCGGATTGGATGTTGTTGTTGTAATCCTATAGGAAAAAAGCTGATAAACAAACCAGCTGTTTTCCAAAATAAATCTGAAAGGTATCTTAAAATTTTTCGGATTTTTGAGAATAAAAAAAAACAGCTAACATCTGATATACGTGTCAGCTGATTTGCAGCGTCTAGTCACTCACTTTCTGTGGCAATGGCTAAAAGAACGCGTGGGATTTCTAGTTTGTGGTTTTGTTTTTACAAAGATTTTGATTTTTACCGAACAAAATAAAATATATATAAAATACAAAACAAATATATACCAGACAAAACTATCCAATCCGGTTTTGGTCGTTTGAAAACATATCCGATGCAAAACATGTTGAATTCCTTTCAACCAATGAATCTATTTTTTTTTCTAAAAAGAATCGAATTTTTTCTGTCGTTGAAAGGAATACGAAAAGAATAGATTTTTTTGGTGATTGTGTGTGTGCAGCAGCAATTTTTAAGTAAAACGTCAAAAAAATATTAAATTTGGAAATTATTTATTATAATTAATTGAAAAACAAAGCATTGTTCAAATTTCATTTTCAAATGTAACTGTATCAGCTTTTTTAAACCTATTTTGCTAAGTTACAACAATTATTATTTTTTTGTTTTGTATTAACTAATCCAAGCGTGTGACCAGTTGAAAATTTTATAGTTCACGCTTCTCGTGTTCAATTATGTACATGGCTATTGACGCTGTTTAGATTGGGAAGATTGAGGCCGGTATCACGGCAGTTCGTAGGCAAGAGAAGTGTGGGGTGAAGAATCTCGTGGGGCAGGGAGAAAACATAAAAACCGGACTCATGAGTCTACTTTGTTGTTGTTTCAATGTGTGAAATGTTGAAATTGTTGTTGTTTCAATGTATTTTGAGGCGCCTGAAAGTTTCAAATGTAAACACGATGACACTCACTAGTCCGGACTCAATCTTCCCAATCTAAACAGGGTAATTCATCTGTTCTCACGCTTGGAATTTTATTGCATAGTTGCACTTTTTTTGTTAAGAAATATATTTTCATTAAAATAAAATTCATTCCTGTTAAAACCTCCGAATCGTCGACTTGTCGTTTTTTAAGTATTTTTTGTGTCCAAACATGGCAAATTTATCATTGGTTACCGTGACAGGACTTCATTAAAAAAAGTTTTAGTGGCCTGCAGTTAAGTGGCCTGCATTAAGTTCGTTTCAAGTGCAAGTTTAAAACAATTTAAATAAAAAAAAAAAATATATAAGAGGTTTTAGTGGCCTGCAGTTATTTGTTAAATAATAATTTCGTTTCAAGTGCAAGTTTAAAACAATTTAAATAAAGAAAAAATACAAAAGGTTTTAGTGACCCGCAGTTATTTGTTTCAAAGAAAAGTTTAAAGCAAAAATACAATGGCAAAAAGGATTGATGATCAAAGCATTGAACACATCGCCGCGCAGCAAGAGCAGGTAGGCGAATCAATTTGTACCATCGTTCGGAAATATAACAAGGACAGTTCCACTACAAAAACTCTAGAGTATCTTATCAAGAAAAAAAGTAGAGGTTTTATGGGAAGAGTTCAATAGAAACGATGCATTTTTCCGAGAGAGATTCTCAGATCATGAAGACCACCCCTACTTTAAAAAGGATTATTTTGAATTAGTGCGAAAGGCATCAGAACTCATGATCACTGATGTACATCGTCGAATTGCTGAATTTACAAAACCACCATCAGATGATCTTCACAAGCAATTGGAGGCACCAGACAACACTTTCAAGGAAAACCCTGCAGAGGATAATCATGGCTTAGGCATACTAACAGGACATCAGCAAGATGCAATTCCGAAAACCAAGAAGGGAATTCTTTCAAATCCTAATTCAGAGCAGCATTTAATCGCACCAAGAGCGCATATGAATGACAAGACAAGATTTCATTTGTTAATTAATATTTTGAAGAGATCATTAAGCGAGATAACATGTTTATATCGTAAATTGGACAAAGAAGTGAGTGCAGAGGAAGTTGAAGAGTATTTAAATTTACAAGAAAGGGTAGAGGAGACGTTACTAAAGTTATTAACTGATATTTCAACATCTCAAGGAAAGGGAAGTGAACCGAAACCTCTACACATAACCATGAAACTTCCAAAAATTGAGCTCCCTAAATTCGATGGGGAATATTTGAACTGGTTACAATTTCATGACTTGTTCAAGCAAATGATTCATGATCAGCCAATACCACCAGCACAAAAACTTTATTTTTTGAGGGCAAACGTAACTGGAAGAGCCATTGAATTGATCCAAAATTTCAAACCAACTGACAGCAACTACGAGGTAGCTTGGGGCGTACTTGTTGAATGCTTCAACAATAAAAGATTGCTGTTGACTGCTCAATTAAAAAAATTATTAATGCAGTCAGTGACTACAGCTACAAGCTCAAGCTTAAGAAGACTCCATGATAATACGAAAGAGTGTTTGCAAGTGATTACCAATCTAAACATTGACATCGCAGCTGGGATCCAATCGTAGTGCATCTTCTCTTGCAAAAATTGGACAAAGAGAGCAGGGAAAAATTCGAGTTCGCGATAAAAGACCCGAGAAGCAGTCCCACCATTGAAGAGTTCCTGAAATTTGTGGAGTCAAGATTCCAGACTCTAGAAGCCATTAACACCCGTGATGACAGGAGGAAGTTCCAAAGCCTGGAAGCCACCACAAGCTGCGATAATGGAAAATCGCCGGACTTGACCATCGCCCCTGAAATTGAACAGGATACTTCACTTATTTGCCATTTTTGCAATTCAAGTAAGCATGGTATTTACAACTGCAATAAATTTTTGTCTCTTTCAGATTCAGAACGAGGAAAAGCGGTTTACAGGCTGATGTTGTGCAGGAATTGCTTGAAGAAAGGCCACTTCACCCAATCATGCTCATCGCGAAAATGCCAAAAGTGTAACATGCCCCATAACACTTTACTTCATCAGCAGAAACCCCGGCAGAAGTTACATCAGCCACAGGAAAATGGCAAAAATAAGAATCAGTGGGGTGAGAAAGCTATTACGAATAAGGTTCCACCGCCAAAAAATAAAGCGGTTAATGCAGCAGCAGAAACACTTTAAAAAAAAAGGCACGTGTATTTAGCAACAGCAGTGGTCAATGTGATTTCGTCACATGGTGTGCGAGTCCCATGCAGAGCTCTTCTTGACTCTGGATCGCGGTTGAATTTTGTGACAATGTCGTTCCTACAGCAGTTAGGAATTAAGAAGTATCGCAAGGATATTTCAATTAGCGGAATAGGTGCGCAAGAGTGCAGATCCGAGTTTATGGCCTCAAAAACATTTGAATCCAGAACATCAACTTATAAAGCAACCATTGAAGCAAACCTCATGTCACGCATAAGTGACTACCAGTGCAGCCAAGAAATCGATATTTCCCTGTGGAAGATTCCAACTCACATCGAGCTGGCAGATCCTTCATTTTGCAAAGCTAATCAAATCGACATGCTGTTGGGAGCGGAACTTTTCTTTGACCTGTTTCTACCAGGAGAGTACAGGATTTCAAACGATTTACCAATTTTACGTAAAACAACTTTAGGTTGGGTTGTAGCCGGAAGTGCTCCAGGTTCAAATTCGAATGCCCATTGTCATATAGTAACAAAGCCATCGTTGACATCGTTGGACAAACTTGTTCGCTCCTTCTGGGAAACAGAAAGCCATGACATTCATATTAACACTGAGAGCGAGGAAGAACATCAGTGTGAAGAGCATTTCAAAAAACATACTTCTCAGAATTCAGAAGGTAAATTTGTTGTTAAATTACCATTTAAAGAGGATCTTGTAATGAAGCATTACAATTTAAACACTTCCCCCGCTAGACTACGCCCCGGTTGCTATGACTTTGGCAAAACCATAGCCAACCAACCATAACATATCAGCCCTAGTTCACAATAACCGCCTATACCCCCCCACCTACGCACCTGTTTCCTTTATAACAAATTAAAAATACTTACCGGACCAGCTACATGCTCGCATAGCCATGCATACACGACGAGGTGTCGTCAACAACTGATAATTAATCAAGCTACCATATGCCCACGATTAAATTCACCACACCACTCAGCAGCATTAAGCGTGGTGAATACTTATGTACAACAAATGCTTATCAAATAGATGACATAGCTAGCAACCACCAACTCATATAATATTGCTCTTTAGTGAATTATAACTCACATTTGGTTGCTCTGATGAGCTATATAAGAGGAGGTCATTCAGACGACCAGAGCACAGTTCAAGTTAGGCAGCCGACGAGTGCACATCGAAGGAATAAATACCAGAGCCGCAGAACAAAAAAAATCAATAGGTAACAAAACAACCCAAAAATAATTAAAAGACTTCCCCCCACCAGCGGTAAGGGGTCTCGAGATTTTTTTAAGGTTGATTGCCAGATTCGTCTGTGATTGCCAGATTCGTCTGTGATTGCCGGATTCGTCCGTGATTGCCTGGTTCGCCAGTGATTGCCAGATTCGTCTGTGATTGCCAGATTCGTCTGTGATTGCCAGATTCGTCTGTGATTGCCGGATTCGTCCGTGATTGCCTGGTTCGCCAGTGATTGCCAGATTCGTCTGTGATTGCCAGATTCGTCTGTGATTGCCGGATTCGTCCGTGATTGCCGGATTCGTCCGTGATTGCCTGGTTCGCCAGTGATTGCCAGATTCGTCTGTGATTGCCAGATTCGTCTGTGATTGCCGGATTCGTCCGTGATTGCCGGATTCGTCCGTGATTGCCTGGTTCGCCAGTGATTGCCAGATTCGTCTGTGATTGCCGGATTCGTCCGTGATTGCCGGATTCGTCCGTGATTGCCTGGTTCGCCAGTGATTGCCAGATTCGTCTGTGATTGCCAGATTCGTCTGTGATTGCCGGATTCGTCCGTGATTGCCGGATTCGTCCGTGATTGCCTGGTTCGCCAGTGATTGCCAGATTCGTCTGTGATTGCCGGATTCGTCCGTGATTGCCGGATTCGTCCGTGATTGCCTGGTTCGCCAGTGATTGCCAGATTCGTCTGTGATTGCCGGATTCGTCCGTGATTGCCGGATTCGTCCGTGATTGCCTGGTTCGCCAGTGATTGCCAGATTCGTCTGTGATTGCCAGATTCGTCTGTGATTGCCGGATTCGTCCGTGATTGCCGGATTCGTCCGTGATTGCCTGGTTTGCCAGTGATTGCCAGATTCGTCTGTGATTGCCGGATTCATCCGTGATTGCCGGATTCGTCCGTGATTGCCTGGTTCGCCAGTGATTGCCAGATTCGTCTGTGATTGCCAGATTCGTCTGTGATTGCCGGATTCGTCCGTGATTGCCGGATTCGTCCGTGATTGCCTGGTTTACCAGTACTTGCTTCCCAGATTCATCCGTAAACCCAAATACGCCATTCGTCCAAGGGAACCTAACCGCCGAAGAGGACACGTAAGAAGACTCCTGCAGATACCGCCAACGCCCGAAAGAATATAAGAAATCACAGGACGCCCTCGGCAGAAGCAGTTAGTCAAAGCTATTCTCTAGAAGCAAACCTTGTATATTTAAATCTAAGTCGAACTAATGTAAAATTAATATAAGAATTTTAAGGAAATAAAGGAACAGACCTATAATCTAAAGTTACGTACTTCTTTGGAAAGAACCCCGGTAGACCGGCGAGCTTACCTCAGCTTTAAATAAAAAGTACATCACAAATTGGCGCCCGAGCAGGGACTTTAAGGTCCATTCCAGACAATCTTAACCGAACCTGAAGGTCGATAAGCCGACCTTAACCTGAAGATTGATAAGCCAATCTTAACCGAACCTGAAGGTCGATAAGCCGACCTTAACCTGAAGATTGATAAGCCAATCTTAACCGAACCTGAAGGTCGATAAGCCGACCTTAACCTGAAGATTGATAAGCCAATCTTAAAACCGAAACCCGAAGATCGAATAGCCGATCTTAACTGAAAAAAAAAAAGACCCACGAGGTACAAAAAAAAATTACAATAAACCAGAATGTCGGACACTGAAGAAGGTTTTGACATATTCGCCAGTATAGGAGCGATTTACCTACTCAACAAGAAGGAGCTTATGGAACGCATGGAAAACTTGGGAATTAGCACGGATGGCACGATGAGCGTACTCCGTGCCCGCTTTAGCGATTACATAAAGGAGGCACGGGCTCGAAAATCAACTCAAATCTCTGTGAGGAAATGGGAAAAATTGCCATAGAGCGATCATGGCCATTGGAAGCCCCAAGTAAGCAAACAGAAAACCAGGTAAACACTTCGGGAGTAACCACTACTGAGAGTGATAAAATGCCTGAGCCACAGGGTTATACCAATTATTTCTATTCGGTACCCAGCCTTCCAATCCAACGCAATCCCACATTCACGACCACTGCTCCTTCCAACATGACTACAATTCCACACCTTGGAACAACAAATCCGGCTACGTCTGAGGTTGAGAGGTTAACAAAACTACCTGAGTATAGACAATGGTATTACCCTCAGGGCAACAATCAGAACCAGGTAACTACTCCAGCGGCAACCCCGGTAACAAGCCAGAACCTACTTTCCCCCACAATAGAAACTCCGAACCACGGCGTCAGTAAAACTTCACTAAGCCGGGAGGCCGAAGTAATGAACGTTGTGAGGAAATGGGGCGTCAAGTTTGACGGAACTGGCAATGCACTTGAATTCATAAAGCGCATTGAAGAGCTTACCGATTGTTACAAAATACTTCCCAACGACATGCTGCGTACCCTTCCTGAAATTTTTAGGGGGACCGCTCTAGAATGGTATCGCATTAACCGGGATGTATTTAAAGTCTGGCCAGATTTCTACAAATCTTTCTTGGACCATTATCTTCCCGTCCGATTCATTAATAAACTGGAAGATGAAATCGCCAAGAAGCGACAAGGTCCGCGAGAAAAGGCAAAGGATTACATAAGAACAATGCAATATTTAATCCACCAACACCCTACGTTAAAAATCAATGAACATGTTGACCGAATATATGACCGACTTAGGCCAGAGTACCACCTGTACATCCGGCGTAAAGATTTTAAAACCTTAGAGGAATTGACGGGGCTAGCAGAAGAATATGAGTATATTCAAAAAGAAAGCCAAAATCCGACCCCGGCTCCGGTTACCAGACCAGTGCAAAGAACCCTCCCGACGTTGCCCCGACAACCAAATAGTCAGACACCAGACCCGCCGCCAGAACAGTACGACCGAACGACCCACTGCTGGAATTGCAAACAGCGTGGGCACTCAAAGACAAATTGCCGCCGCCCATTCCGCATGTTCTGCTCCTTTTGTGGGGAAGACGGACGAATGACTAGAGATTGTCCTTGCCATACGCATAGAGTTTCTATGATAAACGTTATACTTGACGTCACTACCAAGCCTAACATACCAGCCTAAACGTATGAAGCCGCAACATCAAACATTCCAAAATCGAAAACCGAACCCGCTACACCTCTATTTTTTGCATCCGACAACCCAAGAGAGGACAAGCCAGCCACCCATCTGCCGGAGCTACAACAGCACACACCTAATCTAGAATTGTGGACAGACCCACGTTGCTTTCTACCCATTAATCTGTTCGGACATACCTTTACTGCCCTGTTAGATACCGGTGCTACAAAGTCATTTGTGAATACTGAAGTACGAAGACTCCTAAGAAGGTTGAAAATCCCTCTTCGCTACCAGCCTCATGCTGTACATTTGGCAAGCAGCACCCCGGTAGACAGTAAAGAACATTACGATGTCAATATATCTATGGCAAACCAACAGATTCAAGGGGAAGTGACATATCTAAAGCGATTAACAAGCACGGTTGTACTCGGCATGGATTTGCTTAAGAAATTAAATTTCTCAATGTCTTTAGGAGGTAAAGAGCTTATGGCACAACCTTTATCGAGTGATTTTTTACCTTCTCAAGAAAGTGACTTGTCCATCATAAATGACAAGCAGGAGGACTGGATGGAACGTCGAATCAAAAAGGTGCAAGACAACCCAGAAAAGTACACCGACTACAAGATTCAAGATAAAACTTTATACAGAAAGTTCGCAGCCCACCCTCTAGCCGACAGTAGCCATAATTGGAAGGTGTGCGTACCGTTAAAAGAACGAGATAAAGTTCTCAGAGAAAACCACAATACAGCCACAGACGGTCATCTAGGAAAGGCGAAGACTACCGACAAGATAATGAAAGTATACTTTTGGCCAGGGATGCTTCGTGACATCTCCAAGTATGTAAAGAAGTGCGTCGCCTGCAACCAATACAAGGTACCTCAGATGAAACCTTGTGGACCGATGCACTCTAACCCGGCAGTAAAACCTATTGAGATACAAAGCAAGTACTATAACTCGAGGAGAAGACCATGGAAACCAAATATAGGTGACCACGTTTACCAAAGGGCAAGGGTGCTGCCTTCAACAATACACCACGTTACGGAGAAGTATCCACCGGTTACGATGGCCCCTTTGAAGTGGTGAAATTTCTTTCTCCAGTTATAGTAATGATGAGAGAGGTGAATTCAGTAAGAAGCAAAACCTCCAAAAAGCAGATGGTACGTTGCCATCTGCGCGATATAAAAGGGACCAACAAGGAAGGTCAAAACACCAGCACCGTTTTGCTATCATCAACCGACCGATATATCTACCCAGAATTCAAGACGAGAAGGTTCTCGTCTCCAAAGAAGGAGGGGTTTGTAATGAAGCATTACAATTTAAACACTTCCCCCGCTAGACTACGCCCCGGTTGCTATGACTTTGGCAAAACCATAGCCAACCAACCATAACATATCAGCCCTAGTTCACAATAACCGCCTATACCCCCCCACCTACGCACCTGTTTCCTTTATAACAAATTAAAAATACTTACCGGACCAGCTACATGCTCGCATAGCCATGCATACACGACGAGGTGTCGTCAACAACTGATAATTAATCAAGCTACCATATGCCCACGATTAAATTCACCACACCACTCAGCAGCATTAAGCGTGGTGAATACTTATGTACAACAAATGCTTATCAAATAGATGACATAGCTAGCAACCACCAACTCATATAATATTGCTCTTTAGTGAATTATAACTCACATTTGGTTGCTCTGATGAGCTATATAAGAGGAGGTCATTCAGACGACCAGAGCACAGTTCAAGTTAGGCAGCCGACGAGTGCACATCGAAGGAATAAATACCAGAGCCGCAGAACAAAAAAAATCAATAGGTAACAAAACAACCCAAAAATAATTAAAAGACTTCCCCCCACCAGCGGTAAGGGGTCTCGAGATTTTTTTAAGGTTGATTGCCAGATTCGTCTGTGATTGCCAGATTCGTCTGTGATTGCCGGATTCGTCCGTGATTGCCTGGTTCGCCAGTGATTGCCAGATTCGTCTGTGATTGCCAGATTCGTCTGTGATTGCCAGATTCGTCTGTGATTGCCGGATTCGTCCGTGATTGCCTGGTTCGCCAGTGATTGCCAGATTCGTCTGTGATTGCCAGATTCGTCTGTGATTGCCGGATTCGTCCGTGATTGCCGGATTCGTCCGTGATTGCCTGGTTCGCCAGTGATTGCCAGATTCGTCTGTGATTGCCAGATTCGTCTGTGATTGCCGGATTCGTCCGTGATTGCCGGATTCGTCCGTGATTGCCTGGTTCGCCAGTGATTGCCAGATTCGTCTGTGATTGCCGGATTCGTCCGTGATTGCCGGATTCGTCCGTGATTGCCTGGTTCGCCAGTGATTGCCAGATTCGTCTGTGATTGCCAGATTCGTCTGTGATTGCCGGATTCGTCCGTGATTGCCGGATTCGTCCGTGATTGCCTGGTTCGCCAGTGATTTGCCAGATTCGTCTGTGATTGCCGGATTCGTCCGTGATTGCCGGATTCGTCCGTGATTGCCTGGTTCGCCAGTGATTGCCAGATTCGTCTGTGATTGCCGGATTCGTCCGTGATTGCCGGATTCGTCCGTGATTGCCTGGTTCGCCAGTGATTGCCAGATTCGTCTGTGATTGCCAGATTCGTCTGTGATTGCCGGATTCGTCCGTGATTGCCGGATTCGTCCGTGATTGCCTGGTTTGCCAGTGATTGCCAGATTCGTCTGTGATTGCCAGATTCGTCTGTGATTGCCGGATTCGTCCGTGATTGCCGGATTCGTCCGTGATTGCCTGGTTCGCCAGTGATTGCCAGATTCGTCTGTGATTGCCAGATTCGTCTGTGATTGCCGGATTCGTCCGTGATTGCCGGATTCGTCCGTGATTGCCTGGTTTACCAGTACTTGCTTCCCAGATTCATCCATAAACCCAAATACGCCATTCGTCCAAGGGAACCTAACCGCCGAAGAGGACACGTAAGAAGACTCCTGCAGATACCGCCAACGCCCGAAAGAATATAAGAAATCACAGGACGCCCTCGGCAGAAGCAGTTAGTCAAAGCTATTCTCTAGAAGCAAACCTTGTATATTTAAATCTAAGTCGAACTAATGTAAAATTAATATAAGAATTTTAAGGAAATAAAGGAACAGACCTATAATCTAAAGTTACGTACTTCTTTGGAAAGAACCCCGGTAGACCGGCGAGCTTACCTCAGCTTTAAATAAAAAGTACATCACAATCCTATCATATTTTTAGGGGACTCTCTTCAAACAGCAAGAAAGAGGTTTCTTGCACTAGAAAACAAATTAAATAAGGATGAAGAGCTGAAAAAATCCTACACCAGCTTCATGGAAGAATATGAAGCCTTAGGCCACATGACACCAATTAACATAGACAATATTCCAGAAAGACACTACGTCATACCTCATCATTGTGTCATGAAACCCGAAAGTTCATCAACAAAACTCAGAGTAGTTTTTTACGCATCTGCCAAGACAACTTCTGGCCATTCACTAAATGACATACTAATGGTGGGGCCAACACTTCGACCAGATCTATTTTCAATCGTTCTCAAATTCAGGATGCATATATACGTCTTTGAGCCTTTCAACTTATTTTTTTGGAGATCAAGGACTGATAAGCCATTGCATTTATATAAATTAAACACCGGATTTTGACATTTCAACTGTCAAAGGTTAAAGTGTAAAATTTATAGTCTCTTGAGTATTTATTAATTTATATTAATTAAAAAAGTTATTTTTGAAGAAAAACATCGTAAATCAACTCTTTTTAATCTACGTTTGCTTCAACGTTATAAAAATCAACTGTTTAAATAAGGTACGAAGTTTTTTTTTTCTCTGAATTTGAGATTCGCGAAAATCCACCTGTTGCACTACGGAATCATCCCCTATGCAAAACAACCGCAGCAAGCGTAATTTAGCCGATATCTCACCCGAACCAAATACCAGTTATAAAAAATCTTTCGCATCGTATACCGAACTTACGATGAATAGGGGAAAACTAGTATCTTTAGATGAATTGACGAAAATTCTCGATGATATTTTTTCTGAAAGGCTAAAAAATCTTGCTACAAAGGACGATCTTAACAGACTTTACGGTGAAATGGACTCTCTAAAGGTTGTCAACACTCAACTTAACCACAAACTTAATTTGATGTCCGAAAGGTGTGAACTTTTGGAAAATCAGCTAGAATTCATTTCACGTAAACATAATGAAAGTTCTATTGTGGTTCATCTCCCTTTAAATGCAGAAACCAATGCAACTCAATTTGCTATACAGACTTGCAAAGGGCTTCTTAAGCTAAAGGAAGGTGACAATTTTGGTGTTAAAAAATCTCGAGAAATCCGCAACAACAATGCACAACGCGGAACTGTCATTATGGAGCTTCTCTCGACCGAGACTGCAGACAAAATTATATCCACTGCACATACACTCAAAAATTCCGGAATAAGCATATTTCGTGAACAATCAATTTTATATCGTAAAAAGAGACAAACTCTAATAGAATTTAAAAGTAAACTAATGGATATAAATCAAAACGTAAAAATCATAGTTAAAGGCGATAAATTGCAAATCAACTCGCATATTTTTGTTTACAAATATTCACGAGGTCTGACTATAAAAACTGCAGCGGAATTGACGTTTATTAAGCAGATGTTCGGTGACAGATCATCAGAATTTTTCGACTGCGGCGAGGGAGGGTCGCCATCTTTCTCTTTCCCGATGCAAACGCCACCTATGAGTCAGCTTCTACAGCCATCAAGGGTGGAAACGCATTAGGACTTGCCTGCCGTCTGCCATAGTTTATATAAAAATAATTTTCAAAATCTTAAAATATGCTCTTACAATATTACAGGTCTTAAAAGTAAACTTTTACAACCTGATTTTTTTAACTTTATTAATAATTTCGATGTAATTATTCTCTTAGAAACTTTTTTAGAAGAACAAAATGAAAATAATTTCCTAAAGTACTTTAAAAACTTCAATGTAATGTGTAAACCTGCAACTAGAACTAGTTTATATGGAAGGGCCAGTGGTGGAATTTTATGTGGGGTTAAAAAAACTTTGAATTTTGTCAAACTTTGTTCTATGAATAACAGATTAATATTTCAAATTTTAAGCAATAATATAAAATATTTCATTATTCCAGTATATCTTAACTGTAATAACTGGGAGAATGATTTTGATAGTTTAGTAGACTTCGTAACTAACAGTGATTTAGAAAATTTAATGATAATTGGCGATTTAAATGCTCGAATTGGTGATTTCCAAAATACTTTGGTGCATAACTTACATTTGCGAGTCAATTTTAACGAAACTAGAAATTCCAAAGATCAAATATTCAACCGAAATGGTAGACTTCTAACCGAATTCTTTGAAAATTTTGGAATGTATGTGTTGAACGGGACATCTGAAGGTGATACGTTTGGTGAATTCACTTTTATAAGCGGCCAAGGTCAATCTGTGATCGACATTGGATCTATTGCGGGAGAATGGAGTAATTCAATTACAGACTTCAAAGTGGACTTAGCGAATTTTTCTGCGCACTTACCTATAGTAATCGAATCTCAGTTTGTTACTAATGATATACAGAGAAACTCAAGCAACTTTCCGAAATTGAAATGGAATGAAAAAAATGGTCACCTCTATAGATCACGTTTAAACCGACAGTGTAACTCTCTTCCTTCTCAACCAGAATGCAGTGTAGAGCATTGTGATGAGCATATAGTAAGAATTATAAAAGCTTCAGCTTCGCCAACACTCAATAACCATAACTGCCCGCCGTTTACTCCAAAGAATGTATGGTTCGATGAGGATTGTAAAAGATTACGTAAACTTTCTTTTGTGTATCTGAAATTGTTTAGATCGACAAACGCTCTGATTTTCAAAAATATTTACCTACGCGTTAATAAGGATTACAAATATCTATGTACAACCAAGAAAACGGATTACCTTAACAACCTAGCAAAAAAACTTACTATTTGTAAGAACTCTAAGGAATTTTGGAGTAATGTTCGAGAACTTGGCGGACGAAATAGAATTATGGTGAACACTCTCGGAGCTGAGACACTTGCTGCTCATTTTAAAACTCTTTTGTCGGCTGAGGAGAATCACCATACATTCTCTTACGCACTACCTAACTCCATTGTCAGTGAATTGGATAGCCCAATTTCTTGGAATGAACTGGAAACAAGTTTGAATAAAATGCAAAATAACAAAGCTCCAGGCATAGATGGTATTCCTGTCGAGTTTTACAAAAATAGCACTGAACAATTGAAAAATTATCTGCTCGTGTACTTCAATAGGCTATACAATGACTCTTACGTGCCAAACAACTTTAATAAAGCAGTTATTTTTGCCCTTTTCAAGAAAGGTGATTCAAATCTTCCTGACAACTACAGAGGGATTTCTATTCTTAATACTCTGCGAAAGATTCTGACCTCAATTCTGTACGTAAGGCTAACCAAGTGGATCGAGAATACTAATCTTCTTGGCAAATTTCAAGCTGGTTTTCGGTCGGGATTCTCAACTATGGATCACATCTTTGCCCTGACTAGTATTGCCAGGAAGTCTATTGAGAAAAAGAAGAAGTTATACGCTTGTTTTGTAGACTTCAAAGCAGCTTTTGACAAGGTTAACAGACAGGCACTGGTGTATAAGCTTTCATCACTAGGAATCTCCCGGAAGTTCCTGTTGATGTATTTCAAATTTCTGGAGTCATCTAGCGCCTCTGTTTGGGATGGATCAGAGTTTTCAGATTGGTTTGAAACAACAGCTGGTGTTCCCCAAGGCTGTATATTAAGCCCTATTATGTTTGCTTTGTTTATTGACGATATCTGTGATGTACTTCCAGGGGGAATACTCTTCGCCGATATCCAAGTTAAAGTGTTGCTCTACGCGGACGATTTAGTTTTACTAGCTGACAATCCTTCCACTTTGCAGCTGCAAATCAACAAATTAAATTCCTTTTGTGAGACATGGGGCTTGCATGTAAATACAAACAAAACAAAAATAATGATTTTTGAAGCGCGTCAAAGAAGAAGACTTCCAGTAGAGAATTGGTCGCTCAACAATGTATGTATTGAGGTAGTGCAAGAGTTCAAATATCTCGGAGTATTGCTTACGTATAATTTAAACTTTTCGAAGAACGCCAAACAAAAAAGCAATGAAGCTAAAATAGCTTTAAGTTGGATGTGGCCAAAGTTTTTTGGAAACCCAAAAATTGATCTAGTGTCCAAATATCGCGTATTTCAAGCAACTGTCAACACATGCTTGTGCTATGGAGCTCAGATTTTCGGATACTTGCCTCTGGAGGAGTTTGAAGCATTTCAAAGGCATTTCTTCAAACGCCTATTTAGATTACCAAGCTCAACCCCGAATTATGCTATCTACGTGGAGTCTGGTATAACGCCGATATATACTCACAACCTTAAAATGAACTACGACTACATAATAAGAGTGATGAAAAGAGATGACAGAAGTCTTCACAAATCGTTTATGCTAAGGTTACTGCAATCTAATGCCTCTCCTTTCAAGGAATGGAATCAGTTAGCTATCTCCCATGATACTAACCTTAACTTAATGGAGTCAAACGTAAATGATTGGCATCTTATGTTTGCCAATGTTAGTGCTAAAATTGACGAGAGAAATTTCAACCAGCATCTCTCCAGAGCAACATCAACAACATCCCGGAATACTTATAGGTACCTCAATCACCAGTTGCCTTCAGAAGCAAACTACTTTAGTAATGAAATGTCGTCCGAAGCTATAAGTTTTATCTTTAGAGCACGAGTTGAAATCTTGAATCTTAACTTTATCCCTCATCGAGCTGATCTACCACAAACCTGCACTTTATGTAATAGAAGAGAAACAGAAGATGTACATCACTTCATTGCGATATGTCCAATACTACAGGAAATCCGTCGTCTACATTTTAATGAAAGCTTTCTCACTGTAAACAAACTTCACGAAATACTAAATGGCGTGGTTGGATGGTCTACCCTTTATAATTTTTGTAAACACGCCTTAAATTTCCGAAATAGTTTCTTAACTTAATGCACTGGGCCAGTTACGGTAGATTAAAACTTTTTCTTTTTTATGTTATGTTTCAATTGGTATTTTTTATTTTTTTTTTTTTTCAATAACTTTGTTAATTACAAAATTTTTGTTTATTATAAATTAATTATTTATTTTCATTTTACTTTGTAAATTTTTTTTTTCATTATGGAATGTCAAATCAGGCAGACGGCACGATTGCCAAGTCCTTATTCTTAAGTATATATAAAAAAAAATTGTTAGTAATTTAATTGAGAAAATAAAGAATTGATAATAATAATAATAATAATAAATTAAACACCGTCACCTATGGTACAGCATTTGCTTCTTTCTTAGCAACCAGATGTCTTGTTAAATTGGCCGAAGACAAACAAGATACATTTCACAGAGCTGCACAAGCCATTAAAAACAAAGTGTATGTGGATGATTGTTTGGCAGGTTCCTATGATTTTAGAAGGAATTCCTGATGAAGATAAAGAAAAACTAGTAACATTTCATCAATCTGAGATAGTCAAGACATTAGGATTAATATGGGATCCTTCACAAGATGTTTTCAAATTCAGTTTCAATGAAGAAAAGGTAAATAAAATAAATACTCAGATAACAAAACGAGCAGTCTTGGCTGATCTCGCAAGACTTTTTGATCCTCTCGGCTTACTTGGGCCTTTAATTGTGATTGGCAAGCTGTTCTTACAAGAGTTGTGGAAATTAAAAAATTACTTGGGATGACAATCTTCCAACTGAAAAGGCTCAAAGGTGGATACCACATTGAACAATTTTCACACATGAGCACGATAAGTATTCCACGATACATTCTTCTTCCAGCTGCCAAGACAATCGAAATTCACGCTTTTTCTGATAGCAGTTTAAGTGCATTTGGATCATGCGTTTACTTAAAATCAGTTGATGAAAACAACAAAATATTTTGCCACCTTCTTTGCTCCAAATCAAGAGTTTTCCCCTTAAAAACCGTGAGCATAGCCCGCCTGGAGCTACAAGCAGCAGTACTCATGGTGGAATAAGTGGATAGACTAATTCATATAACGGGTGATTTTTTAAGAGGTTTAGAACTTTTTAAAAAAAAAAACACAAAAAATTCGAAAAAATGAATGAAATATTTATTTGAATCGATAGTTTGAACCTTGCAATTTAATGTTTAAAGATAATTTCATGCAAATGTTGACCGCGGCTGCGTCTCAGGTAGCCCATCCGCTGAGTCCAATTTTGGCATACTCTTTCACACATATCGGCCGGTATCTCACGAATGAATGCATGGATGTTGGCTTCCAGTGCGTCAATCGAAGCGGGCTTGTCCCTATAGACATTAGCCTTGACATACCCCCACAAAAAATAGTCTAATGGTGTCAAATCGCACGATCTAGGCGGCCAATTGACCGGCCCGAAACGTGAAATTAACTGTTCACCAAACTCGCCTCGCAATTGCGCCATTGTTTCGCGTGCTGTGTGGCATGTGGCACCGTCTTGTTGAAACCACATATCATGCAAGTCAAGAACTTCCATTTCGGGCAAAAAAAAGTTTGTTATCATCGCTCGGTAGCGTTCACCATTGACAGTAACGCTGCGATTCGCATCATCTTTGAAGAAATATGGCCCAATAATGCCGCCGGCCCATAAACCGCACCAAACAGTGGCTTTTTCGGGATGCATTGTGTTGTGAAATTATTTATCGCGAGTAAGTAATTTTAGGATGGTAGTTTAGGATGGCGGAATTATAATCCGCAGACTTAAATATTTTTAACAAATTGCTAAACGACACGAAAGTTTAACAATTGACAAAACGAAACAAATTGTGCACGAAAACGATGTGCGTCGCGACGAGAATGACAAACTGTCAAACGACGATAGGTGCGTTCACAACAGACAACACGTAGAGTGCTGCCACCCAGTAGCTCAGCAATGGGGTGGGTTCAGCGAAGTGGGATTTTATTAATCGAGTTTGATTAATAAAAGAATAATCAAATTGATGATAAAAAAAAGAATGTAAGTACAGGGTGTACTTTTACTAAAGTGGGCGCCAGGAATTTTCTTTGTACCAAATGCAATTAGCAAAATTCCAAATCTAATTGAACTATATTGTTAAAAGACACGATAAGGAAAACCAAAATGAAACACAAATTTTGTATGCCCGAATGGGGATTTTAAATAATTTTATTTGGGAAACCTTTGGGTCGAAACCCAGGATTAAAACCCAAAATTTTTTCAATTACCGAAATACAATTAAGAATTATTATAAGGCTTACGGGGAACCGTTAAAGCCGAAACAAAGAAAAGAAAGAAAAATGAGCCATTAACAACTGAAACTACCGCGTCCCGCTTTTAACTGGGATTTAAAACGAAATCTAACACGACAATAAAAAAAAAAAAAACAAAGAAAAGAACTAGGGTTAATCGGAATTTAGAATTCTTATAAAAATCGGGAAAACAAACAATTCCCACTATTACACTTTTGGACAAAATGTCCGCTCTACTTATCTGTTTTTTTTTTCTTGTACTTCCTTCTCCTTTATCTCCTCTCTCAACTCGCTTTATCCTGATTTTAAACCAAATTCCTTTCGCTCCTCGAATCACCTTTTTCTATTTATCAACTTTTCAACTTCTCAACTTTTCAATTTTTTTCACCAAAAAAACTTTTCCTCGATTTTATTTCTTCCTTAATTTTTCTCAAATCACCAAAAAATACAACTTTTTGCTTGGATAGCTCTCTTAAGAGTCACTTTCCCAGCTACCATCAATTCCACCCTCGACCATTCCAACCACTCACACATTCATACATTCAGCCATTCGTTTTCGTGATCATCGGTCACGGGATCGCGGCTTCCTGGAAAGCTACGTGCTCTCCTCGAAAACCTCCGTTGTTGAATCTCAACGAAACTTTACTCTCACACACACATTCACGGATTCGGCAAAGTTGTTGGATGTCTTTCCAAAACTTGCCGAACCTTAATGGCCGAGTTCAGACCCATCCCAAACTAATATTTTCGAGAAAAATTAAAAAGAAACAAACCCGAGGAAAAGTTTATCCTAGGCATTCTCCTAGCTACAACAAAGTTTTCGCGGGTGATTCGAGGCACGAATAAATTCCGTCGACAATCAATATTTTTCGAGATGAGAGGGAGGAAGGCAAATTCCTTTTGAAACGCGAACCCTACTGTTTTGATTCCATTCCGATAACCCCTTTCAATAAAATATTTTGTAACTTAAGATTTTACTATTGACTACGTTAAAGGCCCATTTAACTTACAATAAAATGTTACTTTAAATTAAAGTTAGGATGAAGAGTTTAGATAAGAGTTTCGATAGAGTCCGCCTGACTCGATGACTTTTTCAGCTCGTCCGCTGATAATTCAACATAAGACCGCCCGTCTATATGATTCGTATACTTCATGGATTTTGGAACCAACTGTTCCCTTCGATTTATAGAACTGCTCGCACACCTGTTTTTGGTTACTTTTCTAAAATACTTTAAGAGCAGGACTCTGGGTGATGGATACCAGGTTTTCTACTGAACTCTACGAGTATCTTGGAGCCGCAACGAAGAAGGAGAGGTTAAGAATGGGCATAGGAGATAGAATAGGCTGGGTGAAACTTGTTGTGGTAAAATTTACCGCAACAAATCCCACCCTTACCTCCCAGGAAATGTGCTTACATTTCTGTATCACATTTCCTAAGATTTACCAAGGAAGTGGAAAGTGAAAAAGGGATTTTCCATCCGAATAAAAATTAAAACCAAAACTGAAAATCGTATCAGTAAAATAAGAAAAAAAACAAACTACGTTACCAAAAAAATATACTACGTTACTTTGAAAATCAATACTCGGATGCATCGTTGTACGGTTTTAAATCTTTAACATGCCAAGTTCCGCGTTCTTTACCATTACTATCTTGTAAAACATATGTCCAAGGTGACACACGCTTTTTAATCTCAAACGGACCAACAAACTTCGGTGCTAATTTGGCGGCATAATAATTCGCGGCATCCGACAAAGAAAAGTTCCTACGCCAGACAATTTCGCCGGGGTGATATTGAACATCACGCCGTCGAAGATTGTAGGCTTGAGCAGATCTTTTAGATGCTGCTTGCAATTTTTTCCCTATATCTACCCTAAGTTCTTTGAAACGCTCAGCGATCTCATTCAGATCCTGAACATTTCCTGAACTATCAGTAAATGATGGTGCTTCCTGACCCGAAGTCACCATATCCCTTCCAAAGTTCGCATAATAAGGCGAAACACCTAAAACTTCGTGTTGTGACGTGCGAATGGCACACGCCACCTTACTAAGTTGTGAATCCCACACTCTGTGGTTTTCAGCGACGTAGGCCCTCAACGTCGTCTTAAGAATCTGATTGATTCTCTCCGCAGGATTCGCCTGCGGGTGGTAATGGGCTGTAAATTTTATCTGTGACCCGTACGCCTGGCAAAGCGTTTTCAGTTCCTTAGATCGAAACTGGGGACCGTTGTCACATACGATCACCTTTGGTATGCCAAATAAGAGGAAAACGTTGTCTTCTAATTCCCTAACTATAGCCTTAGCGGTGGCCGACCTCAACGCGAACAGTAGTGGAAACTTCGTAAAGTAATCCACTACCGTTAAAATGTAAATAAAACCCCTACTAGATTTAGGTAGCGGACCTACCAAATCGACGCAAATCATTTCCCACGGTGCCTTGATTCCTATCCTCTCAGTCATTAATCCAGCTGGCTTTTCATTCACAGGCTTTACCTGTTGGCAAACTTTACAATTTCTAACGTATTTCGTAATATCGGCCCTCATTTTCGGCCAGTAAAACCTTGCCCCAATTCTGGCAAAAGTTTTCCTAACGCCCATGTGTCCTGCTAAAGGACCATCATGGTATTCTTGTAAAATCCCTAACCTTTCATTTTTCCCTATCACTCTCTTCCATTCTTGATTATTCTCATGAACAACTATGTGATTAGCCTTCACCAGTTTGAACAACTGACCTTGTTCAACCCTCCAGGCTGGATACCTAAGCGGATTTGAATTAACCGCTGAAATCATTTTGCTCACCCAAGGGTCTAGAACCTCGTCTGAGATACCACCCAACTGCGGCACTCCTCGAGAAAGCATATCCGGAACAACATGCTCTTTGCCCTTGCGATGAATGATTTCGAAATCGAATTGTTGGAGCCGAATTGCCCAACGTGCTAACCTACCCTGTGGATCTTTAAGATTGCTTAACCATACCAGGGAATAATGATCCGTCACAACCGTAAACCGAACACCTTCGATATACGGCCGCAACTTCTCAATAGCCCATAATACAGCCAGGCATTCCTTCTCTGTAGTGCTATAATTCCTCTCGTTTCTATTTAAAGACCTACTAAGGTAACAGACAACCTTTTCTCCTTCATCAAAGTTCTGTGAAAGAACTGCACCGATACCGAAATCTGACGCGTCTGTTTGTACGACAAAAGGTCGTTTAAAATCTGGGCAAGTAAGTATGGGTGCTGTAACCAAACACTCTTTTGCCTTTCTAAAGCTATCCTCACACTCTTGTGTCCAAATGAACTTCCTATTTTTCTTTAATAAATCCGATAACGGCCTAAGCAATTCCGAAAAATTTGGTACAAAACGTCGGTACCACGATACTGTCCCTATGAAACTTCTAATTTCCTTAACATTCCTCGGTGCTGGAATTTTAACCATACTTTCCACTTTTTCTGGATCTACGTGTAAACCATTTCGATCCACTATATATCCTAAAAACTTAAGCGATGGCATGCAAAAATTGCACTTTTCCCTACTGACTTTCAATCCTGCTTCGCTCAACCTTTTCATCACCTCATTTAAGATTTCAAGATGTTTTTCGAAACTCTCAGTAATGATAATGATGTCGTCTAAATAGACGAACACGAATGGTTCGAGGTCGGCACCCAAAACTGTGTCGATAAACCTCTGCCAAGTCGCAGGCGAGTTATGAAGACCGAAAGGCATTCTTCGAAATTGAAAAAGACCTCTCCCAGGGACCGTAAAGGCAGTATAAGGCTTCGATTCCTCCTCCATAGGAATCTGCCAATACGCTGACTTGATGTCTAGCGAAGACAAGAACCTAGCACCTCGAAGCCTATCTAAAATTGAATTAATATACGGAAGTGGATAAGCATCCCTATCTGTGTTCTTATTTAGCTTCCTATAGTCCACACAGAACCTATAGGAGCCATCCTTCTTCTTAACTAAAAGTATTGGAGATGACCAAGCACTTGTCGATCTCTCAATAACTCCTGCCTCTAACATTTCGTTTAATTCCCTATCTATATGTTCTTGCATTGCCGGAGAAACCGGATAATACCGTTGTTTAATCGGTTCCGCCGACGTCCTAATCTTGTGCGTAACCATTGTTGTGCACCCTAAGCCTTCAGGCATTTTCTTAAATGATTCTTCAATCAAATTTTCTAACATTTTAATTTCCCTATCACTTAACTCAGAACGTTCTGTAATAGAACAAATCGAAACCGGCTGTTCCGAAAAGTTCCACTCACGTGATCTTAAATCCGGGACAATACCCGAAAGTGCCCAAAAATCTGCACCAAGGATCACCGTGTGTGGCAGGGTTGGTATGACGAGACAGTCAATCAGAACTGCCTTGTCCTCTATTATAATTGGAAGAGAGACTATTCCTAAAATCTCGACACCTGTCCCATCTGCTAGACGAACGCAGCCAACAGTGTCTGTCTTTAAAGAAATACCTAAATTTTGGAGTATTTTCCAAGCATCCCTACCTATTATGGTTCTAGAAGCTCCTGAATCTAATAATCCTAAAAATCTAGTACCATAAATGCTAACAGTTAAAAATGGTCTCCTATCACTACCGTTTGCCTCTAATGTAAAACCTAAGTGAATCTGATTCACCAACTGGTTACCAGCAGGTAACCTATTCAACGTCTTCGAACATCCCGCCCTGCTGGCGCAGGAGTCCGTTGCCCATTTCCCGAGCAGCGACGACAATTTTGTCTATTGACACCTAACTCACCACAACCGAAACAACGCCTAGGAGCGGAACACCTATTTGCAAAATGGCCTGATCCATTGCAATTAAAACACCTAACTGAGGTTCGATGGTTCGTAGTTTGGGCCTGACGAGTAGTTCCGTTGTTCTCAGCAACAACCGAAACTACTGGGATTTCACTACCTACATAAGCTAGATCTGGTTCTAGCAGATTCCTATTATCCCTAACCCTGGGTGGTGGAACATACGACTCCACATTTGCCCTAACAGCCTCTAAGTTCCTTCCTAAAGCGACCAAATCGGATACGCAACTTGGTTTCGCCAAACCAAGCTGAGTTTGATAGAAAGGTGTCAAGTTCCTTTGAATCATTGACAACTTCCTACCTTCCGAGATTTGATCGGTTAATCTACCAAATAGATTTTGCATGGTCCTCACATAGACTCCGATCGATTCATCGTTGCCTTGTGTGCGACGCCTAATCTCATCTAATAATTGGTCATCGTAGTTCGGTGGCAAAAACTCCAGCTTTAACTCTCTGACGAGTTCCGGCCATGAACCGACTGATGCCTTAACTGCCCTAAACCAAATTAAAGCCTTCCCTACAAAGAGTTCTACAGCTGCTTTAAAAAGTTGGGGTTCCGTAACCCCCCTAGCTGAACGAATTTCCTCTACTCTTTCTAAAAACGAATTCACTGAGGCACCACAGCGCTCACCGGTGAATTTCACATCCCATTTCGCGATATTTAGAAATTTATCGGAACTAACTATAACCCGTTCTACAACTGGGTTAACCTGACTACTATTCTTTGTATTTGTCCCTTCACTATTCACTGCCGCTCCTAAGCCCGTCAATGTACTGGCAGAAGTAATCATCGATTTGCTTTTTTGAGGTTCAGCTGAACGCTGCTTTTCAACCTCAATCTTTTCCTGTAACCCCTTTTGTCGTTTCCCTTCGTTATCATCTAAATTTTCTTCTTCATTTTCATCTTCATCGTCGTCATCCTCCAACTCAGCTAAAGCCATGACCAGTTTATTCTTCAGAGCCTGTTTGCTCTTTTCGTGACTTTCGTTTTCTGGTATGCTCCTATCTAACCTACGTAACCCCCACTCTGCCTTCGTGACAATTTTCAAATATTCCTTCGAAGTTTCCGACTTCGGAGGATTCTCTAGGAGTTTTCCTATTTCTACTAATTTCTTTTCCACCGCCATGAGATCCTGTTCAAAGGTGAACGGATAGGCTGGCGGTATAAAAGAATTCCTACGCTCTAATTTAATCGCCACTCTAAGCGCTTTGCGCATCTCCTCTACTGTACCTACTGCTAAACCTCTGCATTCTACCTCATAAGTTATTTCGTCCTGTGACAGTCTATTCACCTGACTAACTTCCATTTTAAAACAGTTGAAAATAAATAAAGAGTAAAAAAAAGTAATTTAAAAAAGTATTAAAACCACTTAAAACAAAATCGGAACCGAAATGTAAACAAGCGTCGACGCAAAAGTGCTTATATTCGCGAATAGAATTTAAGAATCAGCAAAACAAACAAAATTAAGATTCAAGGAAAATTATTTTGGTAATACTAAACGATTCCCAAAAAAAAAAACGGACAAAACTTCCTTTTCAAAATTTAAAACAAACGAAAATTAAAAAAAAATAATTGCTAGTTAAAAATTTTCCAAACCCACCGTCCGAAAAAAATAAATATTTACTTAACTCCGCAAATTTAACTTAAACGAAAAACCGAGAAGAAAAAAAAAACAATTTAAAATATTTAACCCTAAAAATGGCAACCGGAAAAAAAGTACTATGCCGAAATGGCAACCCCAATCTAATTCGCCGCAAATGTCAAACTAATGTTTTCACTAAAAACAAAATGGTTGGTCTGAAAGAGACCACACTATTATCATGACAATGAAAATGATCTATAAAAAAAAATTATCTTAAAAAAAAAAACAATAAATTAAACTTGCAATTAAAGACAAAATAATAACACTAAAAGGCACTTTAAAGAAAATCAATTATAAGAAACAGAAAAAAAAAACTCACTATAAATTCCTTTTGTTTACCACAATTTCCTTCTTATTCCTAGGTATTTATCACTTGACAAGGCAAATCTTCCACCAGATTCTCTTGCCTTTGGAACTCCTTCACCAGATAAAAAACACTTTTTAGGTACCTACAGAAAAGAAAACAAAACACCAAGTAAATTTCTTTATAAAATGAATTTGATATTAAACACTTCCCTAAATAAACACCAGTCACAAAAGATAATAAACCTTTTTTGTTTGAAGCAAAAAAAAACAAGGAAGCCCCACGTTGGGCGCCAAATGTTGTGAAATTATTTATCGCGAGTAAGTAATTTTAGGATGGTAGTTTAGGATGGCGGAATTATAATCCGCAGACTTAAATATTTTTAACAAATTGCTAAACGACACGAAAGTTTAACAATTGACAAAACGAAACAAATTGTGCACGAAAACGATGTGCGTCGCGACGAGAATGACAAACTGTCAAACGACGATAGGTGCGTTCACAACAGACAACACGTAGAGTGCTGCCACCCAGTAGCTCAGCAATGGGGTGGGTTCAGCGAAGTGGGATTTTATTAATCGAGTTTGATTAATAAAAGAATAATCAAATTGATGATAAAAAAAAGAATGTAAGTACAGGGTGTACTTTTACTAAAGTGGGCGCCAGGAATTTTCTTTGTACCAAATGCAATTAGCAAAATTCCAAATCTAATTGAACTATATTGTTAAAAGACACGATAAGGAAAACCAAAATGAAACACAAATTTTGTATGCCCGAATGGGGATTTTAAATAATTTTATTTGGGAAACCTTTGGGTCGAAACCCAGGATTAAAACCCAAAATTTTTTCAATTACCGAAATACAATTAAGAATTATTATAAGGCTTACGGGGAACCGTTAAAGCCGAAACAAAGAAAAGAAAGAAAAATGAGCCATTAACAACTGAAACTACCGCGTCCCGCTTTTAACTGGGATTTAAAACGAAATCTAACACGACAATAAAAAAAAAAAAAACAAAGAAAAGAACTAGGGTTAATCGGAATTTAGAATTCTTATAAAAATCGGGAAAACAAACAATTCCCACTATTACACTTTTGGACAAAATGTCCGCTCTACTTATCTGTTTTTTTTTTCTTGTACTTCCTTCTCCTTTATCTCCTCTCTCAACTCGCTTTATCCTGATTTTAAACCAAATTCCTTTCGCTCCTCGAATCACCTTTTTCTATTTATCAACTTTTCAACTTCTCAACTTTTCAATTTTTTTCACCAAAAAAACTTTTCCTCGATTTTATTTCTTCCTTAATTTTTCTCAAATCACCAAAAAATACAACTTTTTGCTTGGATAGCTCTCTTAAGAGTCACTTTCCCAGCTACCATCAATTCCACCCTCGACCATTCCAACCACTCACACATTCATACATTCAGCCATTCGTTTTCGTGATCATCGGTCACGGGATCGCGGCTTCCTGGAAAGCTACGTGCTCTCCTCGAAAACCTCCGTTGTTGAATCTCAACGAAACTTTACTCTCACACACACATTCACGGATTCGGCAAAGTTGTTGGATGTCTTTCCAAAACTTGCCGAACCTTAATGGCCGAGTTCAGACCCATCCCAAACTAATATTTTCGAGAAAAATTAAAAAGAAACAAACCCGAGGAAAAGTTTATCCTAGGCATTCTCCTAGCTACAACAAAGTTTTCGCGGGTGATTCGAGGCACGAATAAATTCCGTCGACAATCAATATTTTTCGAGATGAGAGGGAGGAAGGCAAATTCCTTTTGAAACGCGAACCCTACTGTTTTGATTCCATTCCGATAACCCCTTTCAATAAAATATTTTGTAACTTAAGATTTTACTATTGACTACGTTAAAGGCCCATTTAACTTACAATAAAATGTTACTTTAAATTAAAGTTAGGATGAAGAGTTTAGATAAGAGTTTCGATAGAGTCCGCCTGACTCGATGACTTTTTCAGCTCGTCCGCTGATAATTCAACATAAGACCGCCCGTCTATATGATTCGTATACTTCATGGATTTTGGAACCAACTGTTCCCTTCGATTTATAGAACTGCTCGCACACCTGTTTTTGGTTACTTTTCTAAAATACTTTAAGAGCAGGACTCTGGGTGATGGATACCAGGTTTTCTACTGAACTCTACGAGTATCTTGGAGCCGCAACGAAGAAGGAGAGGTTAAGAATGGGCATAGGAGATAGAATAGGCTGGGTGAAACTTGTTGTGGTAAAATTTACCGCAACAATTGGTAGCTGTTGCAATGCTTCTGGCTGATCTTCACTCCAAATGCGGCAATTGTGCTTATTTACGTACCCATTCAACCAAAAATGAGCCTCATCGCTGAACACAATTTTTCGATTTCGAACATTTCGAACCGAGCACGAATTTTGATAGTAAAATTCAATAATTTGCAAGCGTTGTTCATTTGTAAGACGATCCATGGTTAAATTGCAAACCAAACTGAAGCTGTTTGACAGTGACACAAGGTACTAAACACACGTCAGCTGTCAAAACCAGTGTTGCCAAAACCAAACCAGCTAAAAAATCACCCGTTACTTCATAAGAAAATTGACAAAGTATACTTTTATACAGATTCAACAACCGTATTAGCCTGGCTTAAATCACCCTCTTATACTTGGGAAACTTTTGTTGCAAATAGAGTTGCAAAAATTCAATCGCTTTAAGAGTTTCATCAATGGCAATTTATCAAGGGCCATCTCAACCCAGCGGCCTTGGTGTCGAGAGGATCAAGCTTAGAAGGACAATTCAAATCTCCAATATGATTCAATGGTCCGGAATTTCTGCAAAACGGAGAAACAAACACTTCCAAAGAATACGAATTTCCTGAAGTGATTCCAGAACGGCGTAAGAAAAAATCAGTGTTGTCATCAGCAATTCAACACGATATTAACTTGATCGAAAACATCAATTATAGAAGTTCATTTTTCACATTAAGAAAAGTATTTTCATTCTTACTATAATTGCATAAAACTAAAAGAACTTAGAAACACAGGCCAGCTAACGGTTGAGAAATTAAGAGAAGGAACCTGATGGATTCTTGTTTACACACAAAGAATGTCATTCCCAGAGGAATATCGTGCTCTAGAAGAAAGGAAATTTGTAAGTAAAAATTCATCTATAGCATCTCTTACTCCATATTTTGATGGAAACACAAAACTAATCCGAGTCGGTGGAAGGTTAATAAATGCCAAGATCTCTCCAGATGCTAAGCATAAAATTTTAATTCCAAAAATTAATACAGTAACTAAATTAATTTTAACGCATCTACATGTTAAACACATTGTTATAACTCGTGCTGTTAATTGTAAAACAAATAAAACAGTAATCAGTTAGTTATAATAAGAAAATGTAATAATTTATTTATTAATAAGAAAAGGTTTTTAATAAATGATGTGTACTCAGCAGAAGACAACAATTTAGAATGTCAATATATCTCCTTGACATTTTACCTCAGGGCTGTTAACATACTTCTTTAGCTGCAGGGATGTACTACTCTTAGGGTGCTAACACCTCCCCTTTTAGCTGGTGGTGAGGGCGGCGAATACCTCTTAGGTGCTCTGCGCTTACGACTTGATCTTCTTTGAATGTGTGGCGTTACCATAGCTTCTGGCAAAGTCGAAGGATTATAGTTGGTTTCAATTACCTCTGGTTCAAGTCTTCTTGGTTGCGGACTCGTGCTTACAGTGATGTTAGACCTTGTGTCATCTGAACTTCTTGAAGCTTCTGAAATTGGTTTCATGTTAAAGTCCTGTAAAAGGATTGAAATAGGTAGTTGCGCTGCTGATGTCGATTCTGGTTGTATAGATGAACTTCTTGGACGAATTTGGTTGGCATGTGCACGAACTAACCTGTCTCTAATGCTTACTAGAACGTTGTAGTTGATCGATCCAACTCTCTCAATTATTTCACCTGCAATCCAACTGCTTTTGTTAGAGCGGTGTAACTTGACGAAAACTTTATCTCCGTCTGTGAACGATCGATGCATTGCCCCGTGATGTCGATTGAAAATTTGGTTTTGTTTTTCATTGATGATTGGCTGCTGCTTTGACTTCGGTTGTAATAGAAGATCCAACGATGTTCTAATTTTTCTGTTATATAATGCTTCGGCAGGTGATGTACCATTTGGTGTGTTGCAATTCGGAGTTGTTCTGTACATGAAGAGAAATTGTTGAAGAGCTTCCCGCATAGTTACCTCTCCTTTGAGTTTGTGAAAGGATCGTTTGAGCGTGTCGACAAATCTCTCGGCTTGTCCATTTGATTAGGGGTGAAACGATGCAGTTCGTAAGTGACTTATACCGGAAATTTCACAGAAGCTTTTAAATAGATTGCTGCAAAACTGTGTTCCGTTGTCGGATACTAGGACCTTCGGATAGCCATGTTTGGAAAATATCTCTTTGAGGATGTTGATGGTGGCAGATGATGTAGTTGATGAAGTTTCTACTATTTCCGGCCATTTGGAATAGGCGTCTATTACTAGCAAGTAATATGAATTCGAAATTGGACCTGCATAATCCATATGTATGCACTCCCAAGGCTTCCTTGCGAGTGGCCACGATGTCTTTGTCAATTTGGGGCCAGTAAATATAACCTCTCGCTATCGCCTTCATTTTCTGGATACCAGGATGTCCTTTGTGTACTTGGCGAAGTACTTTGATGCGAAAACGCTCAGGAATGACTAGCCTATCTCCGAACATAATGCAACCATTGACAAGTGACAATGCCTCACGTCTATTGAAGTACTGAAGTTCGCTCGAAGATAGATCCTTTTTGTTTGGCCACGTTGATTTGATGTACTCACTTATTCGACTCAGTGTTGTACTGCGTACCATGTCGAATGTTAGCGGCAGTTGACTAATTTTATAGTTGAGATCAGCGCTGGCTTCTTCTTCTACAGTTGTAGTTGCTATGACGTACTCTTCTGATGAAGGTTTTGGATGTTCGCGAATTAACCGTGATAAGACGTCTGCGTTCCCGAAGTCACTAGTGGAAATGTACTGAATTGAAAAATCATACCTGAGTAAGGTAAGCGCCCAACGCTGCAACCTATTTGCCGTATAAACAGGAACTCCCTTTTTTTAACCAAAAATTGACAGGAGTGGTTTGTGATCTGTTTGAAGGGTGAAATGTCGTCCTGAAAGCATACAGTGAAACTTTTTCACTGCAAATGTGAGGGCCAGACCTTCTTTTTCCACCTGGCTGTACTGCTGCTCAGTTGAAGTGAGAGTTCGTGATGCATGTTGAATTGGTTTAATTGTACCATCATCGAATCGGTGAGAAAAGCATGCGCCAATACCGATGTTTAAAGCAGCTGCAGCAACTATGATTGGTTTTTGTGGATCATAGTGCGTTAGACCAAGATCTGATGAGAGAATGCTCTTGAAACTGTTGAATGCATCTTGACATGACTTCGTCCATAACCATTTGCTGTCTTTTTTTAGAAGGTTATGTAGGGGGCCATTTAGTTTGCTTATATTTGGTATGAACTTTCCATAATACGTTATAGCTCCCAAGAAAGACCTCAACTGTGAGACATTTTGTGGTTCTGGCATCGAAACAATAGCAGCTGATTTTTCTGGGTCTGGTTTGAGACCAGTGGACGTGATGACATGACCCAAATACTTGAGTGAGGGCTGCAGAAAAGAACATTTTTCAATTTTTACATGGAAACCATACTCACGAAGTTTACTAAGAACTGTATTTAATCTCTGAAGTTGCCTTAGCATCGTATCCATTACTTGTTGGAAACTTCCTGGTGCCGCTTTGACTCTAGGAGACAGTCTGTTAAACTTGTACAAACCTGTGAGTGTTTATCGAAAGGAAGTTTTTGCTTTCTTCTTCAACTTCTACTTGAAGGTATGCATCTGATATTGGTGTAATGACACCCAATCGTTCCAATCTGTCCAGTTCCTCGTCGATATGCTGAAGTGCTGCATATGGTACTGGTCGTTTTGCTCGGAAAATTGGTGTGGCATTTTCTTTCAGATATAACTTTGGTTTGAATTTGCTGCAGTGTCCTAACGCGTCGGTGAAAATGTCTGCAAAGTCTTTTTTTATTTTCTGTATGTGATTGTCTACCGAAATTACAGATTGAACTCTCAGTGTTTTACTGATACTATTGAACGGCTGATCCCATAAACAAAACTCATCTATTCAATTTATTCCAAAAAGATTCAGATTTGGAAAGTCAGCTACTCGACAAGATAGTTTTTCAGTTCTGCTGTCTAGAGTTATATCGGCAATAAAAGAACCAAGCATGTTGATTGCTTTACCCTGTGCGTCAACGACCGATTCTTCATTATTGTCTAAGGAAAGTTTTGGACTTCCCAGCTGCTCCCAAACCTTCTTTGATAAAATCGTGACGTCGGCTGCGGTGTCTAGTTGTAGTTTGACTGCGACTCCATTTATTATGACTTGCATAAATCTCCGATTTCATTTGCGAAGTGAGTTAACGCAAACAATATTTGATTTACGTTGCTTTTTGTTAGATTTGGCATATCGTTTTGATTGCGGTTGATTTTTTTTCATGGAAAAACAAGCACAATATCCCTCCTTATGCCCCGTGAGTTTGCATGTTGAGCATTGGTGGTTTTTATATGTACAGTCTGCAGCGAAGTGCATACCACCACATCCCCAGCGTGGTGTTCGTGGCACAGCTGACTTGACTGTAGAACTGCTTGATAGTCGATGGTTAGAAGAAACATTGTTGTTTCGCTGAGTTTGAGTTTTAACCTGCTGGTGCTTGCTGCCGTGCGAAACTACATGTGCTTGTAATGGTGCCGTTTCTAGCAATTGATTGTCTTGCTTGAGTGTTGCAATTCTCTGACATTCCATTAACAAGTTAGCAATTGTAATTTTTGTCTCATCACCCGTCTGAAGGAGTGTGAGTAGTCTTGCCCTAACGCCTGAGTCACATGAAGCGTGTAACCCTTTTACAAAAATTAAACACTTAAATTGTTCACTTGTCAGCTTGGCTAGTTGAAATTGCTCACAACTTTTGTTAACTCGGCTTGCGTACATGGTGAAATCTTCACAACTGCTTTTTGTGGTTTGTAAGCAGTGAAAGCGCATGTTAAAAATTGATTCCGATTTTCCAAATATATTGCTTAGTTTTTTAATTGTAGTATTAAAATCGAAACTAGCAGGTGTATTTGGCAGAATCATGTTCGCGTACCTGGAGTACTCTGCTGCACCCAACTTCCTTAGCAGGAGGCGAACTTTGGCTTCTTCTGTGAGTGCCTTTGCATCTTCTCTGAATGTGGCAGAAAATCGCTCGAACCAGTGAGAAAATGTGACGCCTCACGCCATTCTCTTCGTCATATTAAAAATCTTGGATATTTTTGGCAAGCACCTCCATCGTATACTCTGCTGATGCCCTTTCCGCTTTCAATCCAAAAACATTTTCAGAAAGGCGCTCCATGAGGGCAGATTGATTAGTCATCATCACTTGGAAAAATGAGATGAAGTGTTGAGGAATCTGCGAAGGTGGAGGCACGTGCTGGTTATGTTGTAGAGGATTTTGTGGTTGCGGTGGTGGCTGCGGTGGTGGTTGCGGTATCGGTTGCAGAGGAGGCTGCTGTTGATAAGGACGAGGAGGAGGTTGCTGCAATGGAGGTTGCTGCGGAGGAGGTTGTTGCAGAAGAGGTTGTTGCAAAAGAGGTTGTTGCAAAGCAGGCTGTTGCGGATGACGGTTTGCTTGATTGTTATCCGCCATGATGCGTGGTGGTGGTTGATTTTTAATCCACTTTAATTAAGGTAATCCTCAGCGCCACTGTTATAACTCGTGCTGTTAATTGTAAAACAAATAAAACAGTAATCAGTTAGTTATAATAAGAAAATGTAATAATTTATTTATTAATAAGAAAGGTTTTTAATAAATGCTGTGTACTCAGCAGAAGACAACAATTTAGAATGTCAATATATCTCCTTGACATTTTACCTCAGGGCTGTTAACATATTTCTTTAGCTGCAATGATGTACTACTCTTAGGGTGCTAACACACATGCACGCTTCTCACAGAGCGTTAATAGCCATCTCCCGACAACAGTATTGGATCTTAGGTGTTGGACACGCAGCTCGACAAGTAATCAGCCGATGCACCATTTGTTTTAGAGCAAAGCCAAAATTCATCAATCAGCTAATGGGAAGTATGCCTCCTGAAAGGGTCAATTCAGCGAGACCTTTTTATCATTCCGGTGTTGACTTTTGCGGACCGATCAAAACTCATTACAAAGTCAGAGGTAAGACTCTTACAAAGTCATATTTAGCTATTTTCGTTTGTCTTTCTACTAAAGCCGTACATATAGAGGTAGTAGGAGATTTGTCTTCTCAATCATTTATCTTCGCCTTAAAACGATTTATAGGAAGCCGAGGACTCTGTCACACGATATTTTGTGACAACGCAACAAATTTTGTTGGGGCTTGGAATGAATTAGCAGAACTAACTAAAATATTCAATTCAAATAGTATACAAGCAGCAATCCATACATATTGCCTCGAAGAAGGAATAAATTGGAAAAATATACCACCTCGATCTCCTCATTTTGGAGGCCTCTGGGAGGCCGCCGTCAAATCTGCAAAGGCACTCCTCGTTCGTCACCTAGGTGAAGCATCATTGACGTATGAGCAGTTGCTAACTGTGGTCATACAAATCGAAGCAATATTGAATTCTCGACCTATGTCCACTTCCAACAGATGAACCAGATAATAAAAATTAAACTCCAGGCTGCTCCAGTCACCAACAAACAAGAAACACGAGGTATTTAAGATCAAGAAGTCCAACAAAAATTACATTACTTTCAGTCTTGCTTTTGGTACTTATGATACCCACATCCTTATGTCAGTCAGCAACACAAGAGCAAGTAAATACTCAAAAACTTGATGATGGTGTTGGCATATACTTTGAAGATGTTGGCAGAGTCCGCACAGTGAGCACGTATTGGAAAATATTTGTCTATTACAATCTGACAACGTACTGGCGAGAATTCAATGAGCTTAAGGCATACAGAATGCAAGGTATCTGCACAAATGATATAGCTCATCAAATGTACAATAATAGACACACTGCGAAACAGGATCGCAGCTATCGAGCTTAACAACGATTTGCTTCACAACTATCATGCTCCAAAATTTGAACGAACCAGGGTAGCCAGATCACCATTCGACATTGTGGGAACTTTGGCGCATAGTTTTTTTGGTATCCTTGACCAAGAAAATGCGGATAAAATACAAGGTCAAATCAACTGCGCTTATAAAAATGAAGATCATTTGATTGAACTTTTGAAAAAAACAAGCTCGATTGCAGATGCTACCTCTAATATTTTAAAGCGTGATCACATTCAAGTTCAAGATCAGTTTAAGGCCTTAATTGAACATCTTCAAAAGACCATTGCAATCATTAAAGATAAGCAAAAAGCTAACGAAGTAAAACAGAATCTCTGATCATTGACTTCGTACCTAATTCTTGTTCTTACCAATTTCGAACATGTACAAGAAATGCTGTTAGATGTTCTTTTGGATTTAAATCATGGGAACATAAATCTACGACTTATAACCCCCAAACAATTAAGTGAGCAGCTGAAGCTTGTCAGAAGTAATTTACCTTCTTATTTATTATTGCCAGAAGGTTCAGTCATGACATATACAAAATGTCATCAGTTAAAGGTCGCTGTTTAAATGATTCTCTTGTGTTTGAAATGCTACTGCCACTGACGGATGTTGAAGAATTTCAACTCTTTAATCTTTTAACTGTTCCTATAATTCACAGAAACAAGACACTCATGGTAGAAACATCTGCTCAATATCTAGCTGTTTCATTGCCCAGAGACAGTTACTTCTTATTGAGTGACCTGGAGCTGGGAGCATGCAAACGATTGTCGTCAACCAAATACATATGCAACCAAGTACATCCGACCACTATACAGCAAGGGATTTCAGAGATTTGTGAAATGGAGAGGAGAGTTTTAAGAAATGCACTGTTAAAACCTTCGAATCGTTGACTTGTCTTTTTTAAAGTATTTTTTGTGTCCTAACATTAGGGGTATTCCCGATGCGATGCAAACTGGTCTTGCATCATTGCAAAAGTGCAAAGTTTTTTTTTACAATGGGGTTAGGGTATAGCAATTTTACACTTTTGCATTTTTGCAATGATACAAGACCAGTTGCATCGGATCGGGAATACCCCTATTGCAAATTTATCAAGCATAATTATTTAATACAAAATTCACCCAAAATTCTTTGCAACCAAAAACACAATTTGTTTTCTTAAAACACCTCGACATTCAATTTGACATTTTAGAAATTTCAAATCTTGCTAGTGTGTTTGCAAATCGGTATAAAATCTTTCTTGAATCTTGCTAATCTAGCAAGATTTGCAATGTATTATATATGGGCTACATTGATCAGTTTTTCTTTATGCGAATTATGTAAATCAATTCCATATTTACTCCCTATGTTTCGTTGAAAATTCTCAACTTCTTCAGGGGTCACAATTTACTGAAACTTAATAAACACAATAATTAGAAATTTTAAACATTGGAAAATTGTTTTGTGAAACTTACTTGTTTTTTATCTGATTTTACATTTATTCAAAAATAAATAATTTAATAAATAAATAACTATTTAATAAATAAATAAATACTTTGAAACAATTTTATACAAAAAACTAAACCAAATAGAAAAAACACTTATATCACAGGTGGGTTACTTTATCACATTAGTGTAAGATGCGCTTAGCTTGTCTTTATCCTCTTTGGTATTCATAGTAAAGTCAAGCTTTTGCTGAATGCGTAAGCTCTCCAGTGTGTATCTTGTGTTTTCTCTTCTCTCTTTGTCGAGTATTCGTATGTTGTCAAAATCAGCTCTATGTCCATGGTCCAGCATATGCTGTGCTAAAGCTGTTGTTGTTCGTTTATTGCGTATGTCTGCTTGATGCTCTGTCAGTCTTGTTGATAATAGTCGTTTCATAGTTCCAATGTACACTTTAGGCACCTGCAACTAAACAATTTGAGCACAACTTCCGCGGGGTCTCATATTATAATCCTATAGTACTCAAAATCGAAACAAAATAGTTTGGTTGCAAGTGCGCGCCTGGCCTTATTGCATGAATCATTGTCTGCCCCCTTGCATTTTATTTCGTATACGACATTGTGTGGATTTTTTGTCGATTTTGGTGGTTTAGTGTTTGTGAATATGTTTCGTAATGTCATATTTGATCTGTGTGCGAAAATTATGTTTTCTCTTTCTTTTCCTTCTTTTTTAATGTCTAATAGATTATACAATAGGGGTATTCCCGATCCGATGCAACTGGTCTTGTATCATTGCAAAAGTGTAAAATTGCTATACCCTAACCCCATTGTAAAAAAAAACTTTGCACTTTTGCAATGATGCAAGACCAGTTTGCATCGGATCGGGAATACCCCTATTGAAATTTATGCAGTGTTAGTGTATGAACGAAATAAAATTCCTACTAAGGACTTCTAAGTTACACAAGTCGCCAGGATTAGAACTTCATCATTTTAAATAGTCTTAAATCTACGACTCGGAAAATTGTCAGTTTTCTGTCACAAAACTTTGAAATATTTGACAAAATTAAATGTACATTTATACGAAGTCAAAAAATGACACTCTGAAGATACTCATGTCGATTACGGAATCAACAATACTGTACGTTCAGAAGTACGTAGTGAATAGAAATTAACTTAGAAGAAGAATTAGAGGAACGCACATATCGAAGCATTTTTCAAAATAGTGTGAGTAACACAAACACAATTATGCATACACACAATAGGAAGGGGTGCAGTTAGACAGCTAAATGCCGGGGCGCCAATAGGGATTTTTATCCGTTTTCTGAGGAATGTGTTTTGAGATTTTAAGTCGTTAAGACAATCTTAGTAAATTAAAGAAAAAAGTGATGTAAAAGTAAATACAAACATATAAAAAACTACATACGGTGCTGCGTTAAATGCTGTAAAAACACATACAACAACAGGTGTAATTTTTGTTCATTTCACAGGTAAGCTGTGTCTCATATTCCACAAAAAGTAAGTAAAATTACTATGCACTACGGGTACTCAATGGATTTGAGCACCTCGCCATCACCAACAGAAACTAATGCGACCCTGGGCGAGAATTTCAATTTTGACAGATCGGGTTCAGCTAATTCCCGTGATTGAAGTGTATTTTTATATCAACTAATATGCTTTTTTATAGCAAAATACTACGCAATATCAATTGAAAAGTATTTTAAGATTATGTATTTACTTTATGTGGAATTTGAGACACAATCAGCCCGTGAAAAGAATAAATTTGTAAACTCCATATTATAGGTGTTTTTTTACACGATGCAGCACTGTATGTTGTTTTATATTTATTTTAATAAATTAATGAAAGTATTCACTGTGTTAACTTTTATTTCACTTTTATATTTAGTATTTTGGCTATTTTAACGTTTTAAAATCTCGAAACACTTTCCTATAGCTCGACAAAATGACAGATCGGGTGTATATTTTTTTTTTATTTGGTGCTTCACTCACATACAATGTATATGTGAGATAAACCTCTTCCTTATCTTCTTATGTCAAATTCCTTTCAAAAAAAGAATCAAATTTTTTTCCAAAAGAATCGGATTTTTCTAGTGTAGTAAAATTCGTTTCGACAGAAAAAATTCGATTCTTTTGGAAAAAAAATCGATTCTTTTTTTGAAAGGAATTCGACATAATTCTTAGGAAATCAAGACAAGTTTCAAGTCTCTGATTGGTCAGCTATCAAAAAACTGCCTTCCAATTAAGGCAACTTTATTGGAAAATTGACTGGAAAGCTAGTCAAATGTATTTATGTCAAATCAAAAATTAAAAAAAAATTCTATCTAAAAATAATTTTGCCATGATTTTTGAAAATTGAACAAGGGCCGAATTACTTTTAGATAGAATTTTTTTTTAATTTTTGATTGAATTGAAAATGAATTATGTATAACCAATGAAGCAAATAGTTTTGAAATAACATCATTTTAAATGTAGCTCTTACAAGAATTTCAATAGAAAATCATACGAAATTCTTCTGACGGTTACATACAAAATGCTGTTACTACAAAACTACTTGCTTCATTGGAATGATTGAAACGGTTCTGAGTTCTTATTTAGGTCCTCTTACGTTATATATAATTTATTTTCAATTCAATCAAAAATTTAAACACATTTCTATCTAAAAGTAATTCGGCCATGTTTTTGAAAACTGAACAACGGCCGAATAACTTTCAGATGGATTTTTTTTTTAATTTTTAATAGAATTGAAAATTGGTTTCAATTTAAGCAAAGAGGAAGCAAGAGCACTTAATGCTGTTATAAGTAGCAATAAAATCTTTTACTCAAAAGTTGTAATGAGAAAAAGCGATAAATACGCATACAGGTTCCAAAAGTTAATTTTTTAAATGGTGATTCTTTTTCAACAAATTTTGATACTCGTTTTTAAAGCATCAATTGCTGATTTCAAAAAGGTATCAACCATCACTGTACAGCTTACCGTTGGTGAATTACACTCCAAAATGTTTTAGAATTTTTTTCATAATGGGAAAAATTAAGAAAAGTGAAAAAGGTTTTGAAGTGTATCTGGCCAACGGTGCATCGTACAGAGATGAATGATACCTTTTTGGAATCAGCACTTAATGTTGTTAAAAGGAGCAACAAAATCTTTTACTCAAAAGTTGAAATGAAAAAAAGTCATCTTAAAATAGGCACACAGGTTCCAATATGCGAGGTCCAAAAGTTAATTTTTGTTAATTGTGATTCTTCTTCACAAATTTTGATGCTCCTTTTAAGAGCTACAATAGTTGATTCCAAAAAGGTATCAAATATCGCTGTACGGCTTACCGTTGGTCTAATACACTGCAAAACGGTTTTGATTTTTCTTCATAATGGCAAAAATTGAGAAAATTGAAAAAGGTCTTGGAATGTATCTGGTCAACGGTAAATCTTACAGAGATGAATTATTATTTTTTCGAATCAGCCTTAATGCTGTTAAAAGTAGCATTAAAGTATTTCACTCAAAACATGGAATGAGACAAAGCACTCGCCAAATAACATTCGTAAACAATGAAAAAACATTTTAATTATATTAAGTGGCTATACATCTCTTTTTATTGAAGTTCTAAAGTATAATTATGATTTTAAATTTATATAATAATATTGAACGACATTCTGTTCTAATCTTTTTAAATTTCTTAAATTTTCATTGTCTTACAAAAACTACGATATTACCATTAAAAACCTAATGATACTTTTTCTAGCATAAACTAAATTAAATGTAAAATTTTATCAAGCAAACTGAATTAATCATAAATTGACCTTTTTAGATTAAGAATAAAAATATATCGAATTTACACTTCCCCTTATCTATTGAGCAATTATAATAGAACTATTTACATCCCGATTGTAATAATTTTTATAGTCATAGTATAAAATACTAACAAAAAACAATAAAAAGATACAACTTTTTTAGTTCTTATTTACAAGTACCCTAAAAGGACGGCGGAGTTTATTGCTGTTCTTTCTCAGCACCAATTTTTTCCACTTTGGCGACAATATTCAGTGTCGGTCCCAGTGACGACTTTCTCTGTCGGGCACAACTTGGTGAACAGAAACGTTTCTCTTTCAGCTTGAATTTGTATTCAGCCTTGCCGCAAGTTTCGCATTCGATCATATCTGCTGGAAGACAGTTGGAACACAGAATAGACTCTTCCATAGCTTGTTTCCCTTCGGATGACCCGATTGCACCTGTTGTTGTCGTAGTTGCTCGTTGTTCATATTGGCGTACCGCTCATCACAACCATTCTGAAATAAATAAAGTTAATAATAAAGTTGTTTTAATACATGTTTCTATACAATTTAAAAACTTACTTTATACCTGCTGAACAACTCGATGCATTGTCTGCTGTGGACCATTCTGTGGAAGAATTTGTTGACCCTTTTGCACTTGTTCTTGGTGTTTTCGTTGCTGTTGTTGTTTGTTTTGCGTGCCTTGCTGCCGTTGTTTGGGTTTATGGGTATATCGATGCTTGATGTGGCAGTGTTCCGTGTAAATTTCATTGCACCGAAGTAATTGGACGGTTATTTGTATGATTGAAGAAAACTGCTTCTGAAGATCGAGTTATATGCATATTGCTGTCCATAGTCCACAAGCAGAGTCTCTTCTGGCAACCAACTGCTAGTTCAGCTGCACTGTATGGTGTCAAAGCCAGTGATTCCTATTTGGAGAGGATTTTTTAGATCAGGAACTGCAGCCGGTTCGGAAACAGGAGTTTCCTTTGACTTCGATTTTTTGGCACTGCGCCAAAAACGGCCACTCCTTTTGCAAACAGAAACCCGTTGAGGCTAAGTTTGAGAGATCCTGCAGCGAAACGAAAATATTATACCTATACATTTATTAATTATTTCACTAAAAACTACTTTTTTTTTCGCGAAAAAACGACATAAACGAAGCACACAAATGAAAATAAAACACTAACCACAGCAAAATAGAACTGTCAAAACAAATAAACTCACCGCATTATATTTGTTGTTGCAATTTACATCTATTCATCGACACAAAATGAAATTACAAATACAACAATGTAAACAAATGGATTTTGGAGGGTGAAACGTACGAAAGATTCATATCTTTATGTCGAATTCCATTTGCCATTTGGGATTTTGATCCGGGATTGCGGATTTTTCGTGATGAATGGAGAGCAAAATGGGATTGATTTTTTTTTGTAATTGTGTGTGTGGCATGTCAAATATGGCACTATTTTCTTGATGAAACCAGTGATAGTATGGATAGGGAAAAATTCCTAGAAGAGTAAGTATTTTCAAACTATAAAAGAACATTTTTTTTAATTTAAATTAAAGTTATTTTACATATTATATACAAATGTTTGTGTTTTAACGAATTGTTTTTTATTTGTCGCAATTATTATTTATTGTTGTATATTATTTATTTGTACAGATTATCACCGACATTCTGCATGCACGAGATTTTATTCGAGATGGTCAGGGGCCAGATTCTGTAATAAGCGAAACGAAAGCGATCGTTCGTTTTTAATAAACGAACATAAGCAAAAACGAAAACGATTGTTCGCTTTTCCCATACAGAATGTCACCCCGGAATTTGCAAATGCCTAAAACAATCAAAATACAAATTGTGTGATGGAATTTTCATTCTGTAATCTGTCAATTTTATGGGTAATGTGACCAACTATGAAAACTAAAAAATTTCTGTGATCCAGTTTGTTCTATAATCATGATCTGATCTGAATTGGATCTGGGGAAAAATAAAACTCAACTATTGAAAAGGAAACCCAATTGTTGTTATGTAATGATGTAATTTACACGAATGATAACTTCATCATAATTTCTTTTTTTACCATTTAGTTCTAAATCCAAAATCTGCCAGTATTTTCACAATAAAATTTAATTTTATTGGCAATAATTACTGTGCTTTCTCCACTTTGTAAATTATATACATATAACAAAATATAAGAGAGATTCAAATTAATCAATATTTTGAGGCAAATCAATAATAGAATCTTCAGAGTGCCATCATTCGACTTCGTATAAATATAGGTAGGTGACAGAAAACTGACGACTTTGTTAGTCGTAGATTTGAGACTATTTAAAATGCTGAAGTTTAAAATGGTAAACAAATTTAAAAAAATCATGGCGACTTGTTTAACTTACAAATGAGTAAACGATTTTCTTTCCTCGTATGAGTCTAAAATATCAATTAAAACTAAAATACACATAAGGGATTTTTTGATCCTTAGTACTAGTAGGAATTTTATTTCTTTCATATACTAACACTGCACAAATTTCAATTATTTTAACAAAAAAAAAAACAAAATTTTAACTTCGGAAACAAATGATAATGCAACACCTTCTCTGCCTGGAAATGCAATTTCACATGTAGTCGAAACACACTTTTCTTCCGGATTATATGTATCCCTGCCGTTGGAATGGCTGCAGCAACGGTGGCGTTGTATTCTACAGTCTACATAGATTGTCCAAAACGGTAATGCATTCGGCAGCTTCACCAGCGGACAAACACCGATTGTCACCGCCGTTCTTCCAATTCATAAAAGTATTTAAATAACAATTTAAATTTGAAAAGGCCACGAAAAAGGAAATATAAATTTATTTTCACAAAACTTCTAAAAAGTAAACAACAATAACTTCCGATTTGAAAAATTTCACAATCACGTTTAGATAAATGTCACTTTACTATTGTGTGAGTGCAAGTGCGTGTTTTGTATAGGTGTAAATCTCTCTTGAAATCGGGATCAAAGATTTTGATCCCAAATCATGAGGGATCGATTTTTTTTGGTTGAATGGAATGCCAAAACTGGTCCGGGATCAAAATCTTTCACAGGGATCGATTTTTTTTTGGCTGAAAGGAATTCGAAATTATAATACAGTAGGTCTATTTCTTTACTTGCCCGCGGGATCCCACGGGATCCCAAATCTACCCAAAATGTGTTTCTTTACTATTTTCTGGCACGAAAATGCCAGAGCTTTAGACTTTTTTTTAATTTATTTAATTTCCCCTCCAGCAAGAATCTACCCGAACATTTTACTTACTGCCTTTTCTTGCTTGTCAAAAAAGAAATCAGCTGATCAAAAAATTTCAATTTTAGTTTTTCAAATAAGTGTGCATTAAGACGGTCATTGAAAATTAAAAGAATTAAAAACTAAAGAAAGAAACTAAACTAAAAGATAAATTAATTATACGAAGCATGGCAGCAAATATAACAATAAATATTTCTCCTGGTTCTTTTGATAGAGCTTCATAACATTGTAGTCCTCGTACTCGTACTTATCGTCATCACTGCTATCTTTTTCTTCATTCATTAGAATTATTAATCCCTTGATTTTCGTTTTCACGTCTTCCAAATGTGTTATTTTCAAAAAAATTGTTTTCTTCTGATAATTTCTGTTTTCAAATGTGACGTTTACCCAGAAGCAAATCAGAAACATCCCAAATGCGTTTCCTTACTTTTCATTTCTGGTAAAAAATTACAACAACAACATCAAAAGCTCGAGCACAAACTTTTTCCCAAACTTTTCCCAAAAAGTAAAGAAACAGGCCTAGTATCTTTGCCCCTAATGTTTTGTTGTCTGTCAAACCAGGGATATAGGTTGTGGAATAGAAGGTATTGCCAGGTCCACTTGTTTTGTTTTGTTTGTTTTGAGGGATGTGTTTTGAGAAATTTTTTTCATTTCAAAGTTCGTTTATAATTTTATTTGGAAAATTATTCTTTTTTAAATTTGTTCGTATTTTGTTGAAAATTTTTGTATGAAATTGTGGATGGCTGATATCTATAATTTTATTTATTAAGTTTTTGGCACTGCTTATTTTATATTTCATGGGTTGTGTTGAGAAAAAATCAATCATTCATAAGATTTGTTTTGACAAAAAAAATTCGAATTGTTCAGAAAAAAAAATCGATTCTTTTGTTGGAAGGAATTTCACATTAGATACCCTATCGGCCTATCATTCGAACGCGGCCAATTTTATTATTTTTGGTGAATTTCTGCTGTCAAGGGCCACACACATAATCACTAAAAAATCGATTCTTTTCGTATTCCTTTCAACGACAGTAAAAATTCTATTCTTTTTAGAAAAAAAAAAAATAGATTCTTTGGTTGAAAGGAATTCAACATGTTTTGCATCGGATATGTTTTCAAACGACCAAAACCGCATTGGGTAGTTTTGTCTGGTATATATTTGTTTTGTATTTTATGTATATTTTATATATTATTTTGTTCGATAAAAACCAAAATCTATGTAAAAACAAAACCACAAACTAGAAACCCCGCGCGTTATTTTAGCCATTGCCACAGAAAGTGAGTGACTAGACGCTGAAAATCAGCTGACACGTATATCAGATGTTAGCTGTTTTTTTTTTTTTAATTCCGAAAAATTTTAAGATACCTTTCAGATTTATTTTGAAAAGCAGCTGGTTTGCGTATCAGCTTTTTTTCTTATAGGATTACAACAACAACTGACAGCTGACCTACGCAAGTACCTACATTCAATATTGTACATATTTAGATATTCTCTGGAATAAAAAAAAAACGGATAAGTGTACAGCTTATGATGTCAAACGATGGGTGCTCCACTTGCGGAGCAGAGTTTGTGAAGCAATTAAGGGAACAAATTCAAGTTTTGTAACACAATAACACTACTAACAAAAACGAATAATACTTTCAGCTCCGTTCTGCTAAACATTCGCGTGAATTTTCGTATTCTGCTATCCGTCTTAGGAAAAAGCATATAATTGCGATAAAAAAATTTCGATTCTCTCAAGAATTTTAAAAATAATTATTCATAGAACTTTGATTTGAATTTGGGTAGACATATTTTAATAATTTGTTATTTATTCCGAATTAAACTTCACAACACAAAGTATATTTTCGTTGCTTTATTGATATTTCCACGACTTAACTTATTCCCTTGTGGAAAAACTATGAATTTTGCAAGACAAATATTTTGTACATATCTCATGACCAACATGAACTCGAATAATTGGGTTTTGATTTTGAAAAGAAACTTAGGCCAGGCGCGCACTTGCAACCAAACTATTTGGTTTCGATTTTGAGTACTATAGGATTATATGAGACCCCGCGGAAGTTTATGTGCGCGGACAAGAGTACCCTTTCCAGTCGTCAATATACCCTATCGGCCTATCATTCGAAAGCGGCCAATTGTATTATTTTTGGTGAATTGTTTCACCCCCAAACCAACACTAAGAGGTATAATTTTTTTCCGCTCGTTGCACTGAGGGCTAGTGTCACCGAGACTAAAATGAAACCAACCTGAGATTGGCAATTACTAGCAGTCCATATATAATACGTCCATGCTTAATCTCATCTGGCAATTACTAGCAGTCCATATATAATACGTCCATGCTTAATCTCATCTGGCTAAAAACTTTAATTTATTATTCTCGACCTGTATGACAACGCTTCTCTGCAGTATTCAGAGTCGTTGGGGGTAAGAGTGCGCATTTTCGACTTTGTTTTTATGTTCACGAAAAACTAAAGCAGCTACAAACAAAGACAATCTATTATGTGTTAGCATTAAGGTTCCCCTACACCAACGCGAATTTTCGGTGGCGACGACGAAAACAACAATAACAACACGTGGTTGTCAATAAAAACAACACGTTGTTATTATTGTTTTCGTCGTCGCCACCGGAAATTCGCGTTGGTGTGGGGGATCCTTTATATTTTGGGAACAAAAAAATATAAAATAAATATGTCTCTTTTTTCTAATTTTATGTTTTTTTTTTTATTAAAAAACCAAACTAAGTCAGATTGCGCACTTTTGCCCCTCAGTCAGGGTAAGAGTGCGCAGACCATTGGGTAAGAGTGGGCAACCATTTATATTTGCAGTTTCCTTGCCTTTACAGTTGTGAAATCATAAACAAATATATAACATTTTTCAATTCAGAAAACATTTGAGTCAGCTGATCTACTTTCAACAGGAAAGAAAGTTTGTGTTATACATACTGGGTCAAGTGGATACCTTCTTTCCTGTCTGACTACACGAAACACATAAATAAACGGTAGAATATCTTAAAAGAAAGTCCACAAATATTAAATATTGAAAAGAAAATGTTTGTTCACTATATCGATATACATTTTTCTCACTATTTAGAGTAGTCTGTATAAAACTTATGTGTTTACTTTACTGGATATTTCACTCTACCGAGATTCACTATATCTATACTTCATCCAACAAAAATAGGCAGTGTGGGCAAGATAGGACGTTTGCCTCGCATTCTGGCTACAGTGGATTGTATAAATCTGTCCTTCATTAAAGCTCTCGCAGTGTTGTCGTAGTGATTATTTTAAATTGACTCAAATATGAAAGAATAGTATGTAGGGTTACCGCTCTTGTTTTTAGATAGAAATTTTTATTTAATTGTTTTATTTATAAAAATTAAATTACATTTTACCTTTTAAAAATACAATTTACTTCACATTAATTGACCACGCGCTACGAAAATCTACGCGAATAATGTTCTTCTTCAAAGAAAAGAACTTAGCTTTTGTAACTTTAACACATTAAAGCTACGCGCAAACCGACGCGATGGCGATAACAATGTGGATTCCGCACACGTAAATCAATGGAGGGGCACACATCGACGCGATATGTGGATTGCGTTCACATTCCACTGCTGCGTTCAGTTACGCGACTTTTCTTGAACGCAGCAAGCACCATTAACCGCTATATCGCCTGAAGAAAAATTTCAGTCTAAAAAAGAAAATTTGAAAAACTGAAAAATTAATAGAAAAAATTAGGTTTTCCAGATTAAATTTTCATTCACCAACAAAGAAATCAAAAAATTATCAAGGAATTATCAAAATCTAATCCCAAAGACATAGAACTACACAAAGAAAGACCCTAAAGATGAGGAAAGTCCAATGACGACCAAAGCTGACGACATCGAAGACAATGTACCAAGTACCGACCTTATGGAAAGAAGTAAGTAAGTGAAACTATGTACATACATAATATTTAATTAAAATAATCTATAATTTTTGCAAACCTTATATATTTCGCAGCCGTCCAAAACCATAATCATCCATGTCTGAAGCCTTTAAACATTTTTTCTCGTAACCCAAAGGCACTGAAAGCATCCAATACGGCAGCAAAAATCCAAGTGCCAAGCATCTGTCAAACAAATACTCACTAAAAAAACAACGACTCTCTTCTCACAATCAGGAGCAGCAGCCGCAGCCACACTACCAATAACCAACAAGCCGCATTAGAAAAAGAAGAACCAGATTTCGAGTTCGACGAAGACCTCGACGTAATCCCCACGGGTGGTCGCGTCAATAATTCCACGTAGAACTTGGGTCGGGTCATGCACTTTGTCGAACATGGTCGATTAATATCGTCGATGGGAAGTTCGGCAGAGTCTAGTTAATGTTCGTCGATGCCACAGAGCTTACCGGTCTACAATCGACATCCGTCGCATTCTCCTAAGGAAAACATCTTCACTTGAATTAAACTTATTTTGAAATCCATATTGAGATTACTCGATTCCTATCTAATTGCTTGTAATTGTGTTATAATTGTATGAACCTATCATAATTATAAAATTTTTCCTTTTAACAGATTTTCAAATGGCCGGCTAGGAGATAGACTTAAAATTTGTGAAACAAAAACTTGAGGTTTGTTTTGATTATTATGATATTTTCTTCTTTAATTTTGTTGTTTTTGTTTGTTCAGAATTCCATCCATGTTGATAACCAAGTTTGAAGAGATTCTTCAGGATTTTCGAAAAGAGCTCCAAATACATCAGTTTAATAATTTTTTAAAACGGTGTAACAATAATTCCACTTGGACTTGGACTTCCTCAAAACACCCAACCGCAGACTGAAAACATCGAAAACAAAGACGCAGTAGTAAAGTCGAAATGAGCGCTTCCGGACAAAGTGTTTGTTGTTAGAGAATCCTACCTTACAATATCGAAGTTGACTATATGAAAAGTATCTACAATATATTTTTCATTATATTGACAGTGTTTCTGTTGAACAATGTATGTTACGATTATTTTGTTTTGGGAAGGTAAGCACATTTTTCTATAATCATAATTTTTCTCACAAAATGTGTGTAAATATCTAATTAATTTTCAGGATCAATTTCGGGTTGGCACCATTAAAATTGGAATCAAAGGTATACATTTTGTAATGGAAATATGGAACCTTATGCACATTCCAGTATTGACAGTGTATTATGCCCTCTAACTGTGTGCCATTATTCCTCAAAAAAGCATTAATAGTAAGTGTATTGGTATGTTATATATGTATATTACATTCATACCATATAGCTACTTCAACATTGCAAGGCTGATTAATTATCAGACTCGTTTAGTTGTGCTTAGGGCCAGTTGTACAAATATTTAAACCGTGGTTCAGCAATTTTTATCCACCGATTCCGGCGGATTAATTGAGTTTCAACAGTGGTTTACTGTTCAAGTGTGTGATAATAACCAATTACATACTTGAACCAGCGTTGAACCTTAGTTAATCCGCCGAAATCGGTGAGTTAAAATTTTGAACCGAGGCTGAACCACTATTGTACAACTGGCCCTTAGTCTATTATGTTATCTTTTTATTATTGTGTATCTTTTGTATTTCTCTGGAGCAGAGATGGCAGAAATGCGATTTTTTTTGATTTACTACATTTGTTACGTGTGCTACATAAATGAGGTAGTTAATGTAGTTAAATGTAGTTAAATGTAGTTAACGTAGTTAAATGTAGTTAACGTAGTTAAATGTAGCAGACGTAGCGCTAGACGTCAAAATGTAATTTGAAATATCAATTCAAATGTTAAAAACTGTAAATTAAAAGAAAAAGAAACTGTCGTTGCTCGTCGCCGGTCGCTACTTATTTTTTATGGGTTGCTTGCTTTGTATTTCGTGTTTCGTCGATTAATTAGGTATGTCTCGTTGTTCATAAATCTTTATTAATAGGAAATTATAAAGTACATAGTTTTTCTTTAATTCTTTTTTGAAATCTAACGTTTTGTGTGCAGGTAGCATACGTAACAAATGTAGGTAGTTAATGAAACAAATCTGGTGGATTTACATTCATCTTCATGCGGAATTCCGCAAAAAAAAGGGATGTAAGATACAAAATTTACATTTGATGAATAGAGAGGGGAAGACCAAAATGCAGAGATCTTCATAAATGCAGATTATAGGAAACTCGAGCGATGAAGATGAAGATTATAGTAAAGACGTGTCAGTTAGAGTAATTTAATTCGAATCAAAAAGCAACCTTTTATTTATTGTTCGATACTTGTCTCAATTTATAATTAATATTCTTATTCTTATTTTGTTTTCCGTTCAGATCACATCATTGTTATTTATTATTTATTTTATTAAATAACTTTATTTTTCCATAATATTTGTTGGATTTTATATCATAACCAAAGACCTCAATTTCTCAGGTTATGGGCCCAGAATAAAAATATAAATTTTTCAGCAAATTGGGTTATTAGTGAAAAATAATTTTCGAGAACTATCTCTCCTGGAAAATAATAATGGCTGACGTTGAAAAGATTTCTATTCCTAAGTTCGACGGAACAAATTTTAGTCAATGGAAATTTCGACTTGATTTGTTATTGGAAGAAAAATCTTTAAAGAAATTTGTCGACCGTGATCTGAACTTCTTTAAACAAGGAGCAAAAACCGAAATCGATAAGGATCAACTGGTGGCCAAAGATGCAAAATGCCGAAGCTTGATTGCACAAACGGTCAATGACGAGCAGCTCACTTACATAATGGATAAGCCAAATGCAAAAGAAATGTATGATGGACTATTGAGTATGTTTCAGCGAAAAAGTATTACTAGTCAACTAGTGTTGCGCAAACAACTAATGTCTATGAAATTTGATGGCAATGATATGCAGAAACATTTTGCAAAATTTGATAATATTGTTCGTGATTTACGTTTGGCGGGAGCCAAACCAGAGGAACAGGATCTCATAGTTAGTTTATTTCTCACGTTGAATGAGAAATATGATGCATTGATTGAATCGCTCAACGGAATGGATGAATCAAAATTAACATTGGACTATGCTAAAAGTCGATTACTGGATGTGTTTGCTAAACAAAATAGTAGTTCAAAACAAAGCAAAACGATTGATGCTTGTGCAATGCAAGCGAAAAATCCAAACATCGTTTGTTTCAAATGTGGTAAAAAAGGTCACATTAAATCCAGGTGCAGAGCCAAAGGCAAAAATTGGAAGGGAACTTTATCGAAGAATGAATCAAGTGCTAATAGTGCAACACACAACAATTCGAATGGACATTCAATTTTATCTGCGATTCAAGATGTTCATAGAGATAATATGCTCGCAGCAGACACAAGAAGTGAACAAAAAGAAGTATTATCAGCGAAACGCAATGACGCATTAGAAATCACGTTTACGTTAGATTCTGGAGCAACGGACGATTTGTGTAAGGATAAACAATTTTTTAATGATTTGTTTGACATCGAAGAAATAAATATTTCTGTTGCCAAGAAGAATGAGAAAATCACAGCAAATCAACAAGGCGATATTTTGATCAAAACTTTCTACAAGGGTGACTCTTCAGTAAGAAAAATTCCTAATGTGTTGTATGTTCCAGATTTAAAATGCAATCTCCTGTCGATCCGAAAACTGACGAAGAGAGGTTACAAAATTGTGTTTGATGGTGACTATGCGTATGCATTGAAAAATGGTATTACACAATTTGTTGCATATGCAAGTGGACAACTGTATGAGGTGACATTTTACTTGGAACGCAATATGTTCGCTGGTATCGCAGGTGAGGACAATTTAAAATCTGTTTCTCAGGATTTATGGCATTATCGATTGAGCCATTTGAATGTATTTGACATGAAGAAATTAATTAAGCATACCATGGTTGATGGCATTGACAAAATTAATGTAAATACAGAAAACAAATTCTGTGAATCGTGCGTTTTGAGCAAGCAAACACGATTACCGTTCGACAAAAGAGGTAACATACGATCGACAAGAGTATTACAATTAATACACACTGACGTTTGTGGGCCTTTTTCAAAACCTGCATACGATGGGTCCCTGTATTTTGTGACATTTACTGATGATTTTACACGAGCATCGATGATTTATTTCATGATGAATAAGAGCGAAGTCTTCAGCAAATTTAAAGAGTATCTCAAAATGGTGGAAACAATGCACAATAGTAAAGTTTCAAAAGTTCGTGCTGATAACGGTGGTGAGTACATTGTTAAAGATTTTAAAGACTACTGTAAGTCGAAGGGGATTCAGATTTCATACACTGTTGCGTACAATCCTGAAATGAATGGCATTGCTGAGCGGTTAAATCGAAATCTTCAAGAGAAGGCACTTGCAATGTTGATGGCAAGTGGTTTAGAACGAAAATTTTGGAATGAAGCTGTTCTTGCGGCGAATTACATCAAGAATCGATGTCCGACGAGCGCATTTGGGAAACAATTCATAAACAAGACACCAGCTGAACTCTGGTATGGTCAACGGCCCAACATTTCCAACATACGCATTTTTGGTTCAATTTGCTACAATCATATTCCATCTGAAAAGCGAAAGAAATTAGAACCAAAGGCAAAGAAATGTTTTTTGGTTGGCTACGCTTCGAACAATTCTTACAGACTATGGGATATTGATAACGATAAGCTGATTATTGGAAGAAATGTTACATTTAATGAAAAATCAATTTTGAATCGGGCAAAAATCAATGTTTTTTTGAATTCAGAGGCGGTTATCAATTTTGACAACGATTGCAACGATCACAATTTATCCATTGCCGGGGAATCATCGAAAAATAATATAGAACTTGGGGATGATGATACGGGCATCGACAGTGTTAAAATGGATAACATTGGTAACATCGAGAACCCAGAAACACAAATTCGAAAAAGTGAACGAGAGCGTAGAAAACCAAATCGACTAAATTTACTTGCGGATTCAGTGGGCATTGATGAGAAATTTGCACTGTCTGCACAAGATTACGTTGAAAATGACCCAAAATCGATTGAAGAAGCAAGAACACGTGATGATTGGCAGGAATGGAAATTGGCAATAGAATGTGAGTATAAATCATTACTTAAGAACGAAACATGGACATTATGTGAACTACCGAAAAATCGCAAAGCTATTCCGAACAAGTGGGTTTTTAAGCTCAAGCGTAAAGCCAATGGTGAAGTTGACAAATACAAGGCCAGATTGGTTGCCAAAGGATGTTCTCAGAAAGAAGGTTTCGATTATAATGAAACATACGCACCAGTAGCAAAATTGCCAACGTTACGCATTTTATTTGCAATGGCTGTACAGTTCAATATGCACATACACCAAATGGATGTTAAGGGAGCATTTCTCAATGGCGAATTGAAAGAAGAAATTTACATGAAACAGCCAGATGGTTTTGCAAAAGACTCAAAAGTGTGCAAATTGAATAAATCACTTTACGGTCTTAAACAAGCATCGCGCATGTGGAACGAGAAATTCAATAAGTTCATTACACGCATCGGATTCAAGCGTTGCTCATCGGACTATTGTTTGTACACAAAATTCGATAAAGGTATTCGATGTTGCATACTTTTGTACGTGGATGACTTGTTGATTATTTGTGAAAGCATCGATATGATTGCTATTGTGAAGACTTTACTTGCTAAAGAATTTGAAATGACAGATATTGGAAAGGTTGAGTCGTTTCTTGGAATGCATATTGAACATGATCAAGAAAATGGAATCATTAAATTGAGTCAAGCACAATATTTGAAAAATGTCGTGGGGAAATTTGGTATGAACGAGTGCAAAACAGTTTCAACCCCCATTGAAAAGGGTTTACAATTAGAAGGAGGTGAACAAATCAGTGATTCAAATATACCATACCGTGAATTAATTGGTTGTTTAACATATGCAACATTGACAACAAGACCGGATTTATGTGCAACAACAAATTACTTCAGTAGATTCCAAAGTTGCTATACCCATGAACATTTTGCACATGCAAAACGGATCTTGCGTTACATACAAGGTACATTGAATTTGAAATTGGAGTATCGTAAAAATGAAAATGCTGATACATTAATCGGATATGCTGATTCAGATTGGGCCGGAGACAAAAATGATTGTAAATCAACTTCAGGATTTGTTTTCAAGCTATTTGGTAACACAGTGACTTGGTCGACACACAAACAAGGTACGATTAGTCAATCATCGACAGAAGCCGAATATGCAGCAGTAGTTGAAGCAATGAATGAAGCTGAATGGATCAAAGGATTACTTCGTGAGTTGAGTATCGAACCAAATGAACCAACGGTTATTTACGAAGATAACCAATCATGTATTAATGCAGCAGAAAATCCGAAGAATCATAAACGATTGAAGCACGTAGCAGTAAAATATCATGTTGTTCGTGATACAATCGAAAAGGGGCTTGTTAAATTGAAATATATACCAACTGGTGAACAAGCTGCTGATATAATGACGAAAGGACTCGGTCGAATTCAATTCGAAAAGCTACGACCGTATTTAAGTTTAATTTGATTTTTTATTTTGTTTGCTCAATGTTATTAATTAATGTTTGATATTCTTATGAAATTAAGAGGCGGTGTCAGTTAGAGTAATTTAATTCGAATCAAAAAGCAACCTTTTATTTATTGTTCGATACTTGTCTCAATTTATAATTAATATTCTTATTCTTATTTTGTTTTCCGTTCAGATCACATCATTGTTATTTATTATTTATTTTATTAAATAACTTTATTTTTCCATAATATTTGTTGGATTTTATATCATAACCAAAGACCTCAATTTCTCAAGACGAACATGTTCATCTTTATTATAGCATCTCCATCCTGTTTGTATGTTTGTGGATGTGTTCATAGCTTCCCATAATAACCTTGTTCGTTTACTTGTCAAATCTACCCATTTCTACAATTTTTAATCCGAAAGACTGTCAAAGTTTATATTAAAAAAAAATAAATCTGGTAGAATCTGGCAGTTTCGGGCAAGTACGCGAACAGACCTAATTTTTCTTTTGTGTTAACAAAATTAAATGTCAAAATAAAGACAAAACACGTCTAGTTGAAATTGGGAAAAATTAATTCAAACAAGAAATACAAAGGTAATTAAAAGTTTGTAATTTGTTTTAACATAATAATATAATAAAATATATATTTTAGTTTCAGTTAACCAACACCGAATTTACGAACTACAGCTAAACAACTTTATTTGGGCTTCTTGAAATTTCTAAAGATCTATCAATTTAAGCTTGGAAAAGATTTTCTTATTTTGCTGTTGCGTTGTTGTTATAACACTAATGGTTTTCTATTTTCTTACTCATGAACAATTCTTAATCAAAGCTGGAAGTCTTCGAGAAGCTCAAGAACAAACCAAATCGCCAGTGCGATAGACATTCGTACACTAATAACCAATCTACCAGATAATAAATGGATTCTTTGATTGGCGGGACACAAACAAAAATTGGCCATTATCGTGAAGAACAAAGGAAACGCGCCTTGGTTCATATGGAGTGGGTTGTTGCTGCTTTGTGTCGCGACCGGTTTCTGTGTGATTGAAGCCATTGAATGTAAATTGAACCAAGGTACAAAAGCAGAACTTTCCTAGAACGGCATCGGATTTTAAAGCTAGTCTATTGTTCGGTTTTCTTGCGGAATATTAGCCGGTATTGGGGTTGACTTGTGAGCTGCAATATTCCCGCTAACTGGCGTCTATTTGAAGAACATCATTGTGCCTTGCGTGTTTCGGACTGACGGCAGTTCTTTAGTTTAGCACAGCATGAGAGTCTATGGTGGAATCAACTACCAATTCGACTCATTCCTTGCACCAAACAGCTGGGTCAGAAGCCGAGACAGCTCCAAAACTGGGTACGCAGAGGCTATTCGTATGAACAAGAATATGGGCAGCACAGTTGTGTTGCTGTTCGAAGCTTCACTTGACTTTTAGTTCCACATAAAAGAGGAGAAAACAGTTCTTTGCTATGTGGAAAAAAGTTGGATGTGCGCGCCTGGACTTAGGCTATTTTCAAGTTGTAGGGTGGGTTCATTCACTCAGAGTCGACCATACTCGCCATAGCTAACAAGAATGTTGCATGTATTTGATTGTGGTTTAATTTCCCTATTTTGTAAGGTTCAAAGAAAATTGTAGTAAATGATTCGTGTTACTAAACGTTTTTCTTATTAAATACAACTACCAGTATGTCTCAGTCGAGTACTTTTCCCGAATTAATTTTATGTGTGTTATAAAATAAAAATAAGTTTTTGTTTGTAAATTTTCTCTTTTTATTTAAATAAATGACTATAAAGTTTAAAGCTGCCTATAAGAGCAGTAAGTAACAGGATGCGTGCTTCTTTTCATTGCAACTTTTGAGTAAAATATTTAAATGCTACTTATAACAGCATTAAATGCTAATCCCAAAAAGGTATCATTCACCTCTGTACGATTCACCGTTGGCCAGATACACTACAAAACCTTTTTCAATTTTCTTAATGTTTGCCATATCATGAAGAAAAATCAAAAACGTTTGGAGTGTATCTGACCAACGGTAAGCCGTACAGCGATGGGTGATACCTTTTTGGAATCAGCAATCGATGCTGAGTATCAAACTTTGTTGAAAAAGAAAAACCATTAAAAAAATTAACTTTTGAAACTCATATTGGATTGGATGGATCGATATACAATTAGTTAACATTGATTTAGAAACATTTTTGTCGAACTGTTCTTTTTTCTCTTTATCATGAGCATAAAAAAAATTAACCTGTTTATCTCAACGAAATGTTACGATTGTTTATTTGTTAAAAATTGAGCAAGCAAATGAATCAATTGGAAATATGTACATACATACATATGTTTGGTTAAAGGAATTCAGATATCATATTTTCTTTAAGTTCTTTTAAAGCACTTCGATAAGTGGTTTTTTGAAACACGAAATGAAATCAATAGTACCATCTTCATTTTTGTGGTTCCCTCATTTTCGTCTTTTACTGACTTGGAGCATAAGTAATAATAATCATAATTGTTGACTTAAATATAAATACGGTTGGTTTAAAGTAATAGTAATGCATACAAAAAAGTTTAATCATTTAAATAATATACAAAGAACTATTTACTGTTTTTGATAACAATTGGCAGATATATATCAAACAAAAATATCTTGCAGCGTTGCCTCTTTTTTTGAGATAACTTTGACAACTTCTTGAGCCAGAACACCGTCAACGACAGATGCGGTCGGTGAAATTTGAATGAAAACATTGGTAAAACAAGACCAATTCATCCAGAATTTTTGTCAATTCAATATCCTTTTCACGAGTTTGATAATTGAAGGCCCATTTTGAAAAAGCTCTCGAAAACTTTGCAGTATACCGTATACGCAAAACCAAAAACGCTGATCCCTTACACTTAAAGGTTTTCTGGAATTCTGCAGAACTATATTCGAAATCGAATATTTCTTTCAAGGGGGAGAAACTCCAATTATCTTTGAATTGTTTTGGTGACAAGTTCTGTCTTGGTCTTTTCGTTTGTCTCGGAGATAACTTTGTGTTTCACAGTATGCCTAATAGGAAAGTGATGTTATTTTATTACCTATAATAATGTGAAAGAAATACTCACTCCAGAAAAGAATGTTTATGCAAATCGGCACAGCTGACAGCAGTATATCCAAACATACCCCATACGCCTCTACAAAAGAATTTTATATTCCTTTTACGGATAATATTGTCAACACGAATTAACTCAGATCCCGGTTATTTAAATAACAACCACATCGAATTCAGTAAAAAAAACAACTTAATTCTTCTTTTCCATGGTTTTGTATCGATTAAAATTTCAACCATTGGGTTTAGCTGCTGTCTGGCACAAAAATCTACCTCCGAGACAAATTTGCCATCGTGTAACTTATAGAGTTGATACCAGATAGCATTATATTCTTTGTGACTTCAGCTCCAATTCCATTAAGCCCGGAAATAAGAACTTTAGCTGTGCATAGGCTAAAACGAGATTTGTTAATGTTTAAAAAAAATACAAAATGTTTTCTTAACGCTTCTGAGGAAACCCCAAAGATTAATTATTATTTTACGGGATGTATTTTTGTATGTATAGAATTAGAATTAGAATTTTTTATGTTGTATATGTATTTACAGATAGAATCTGCAAATTTCATTATATGCATATCATTTCTGCCAATATTTTGAAACGAATTTGAGCCAATGAGATATACAAAATTTAAGGCAAAGTTTTTTCTCTCTTTGAAGAACTTTATTACCATGTTAATTTTAAGCTTGAAATTCTTCGAATGAGGATTTGTCCGATGATTAGGTACTAAACTTTGTTCGTTCGGTTGGTGTGCTTTTTTCTTTTCTCAGAGATTAAAAAGACCCGGTCGCCTTTAATATTTAATTTTAAGAAATAAATATGGAACCAAAATAGAAAAACAAAACAAGAACATATTACAAATGACACTACTGACAGTTGTCAAAAAATTATAACAAAATTATAGCAAGAAAAAGAGTTAGCACTTGTGAACTCTTTCGCCCTTTCGTATTTCGAAATATATCTAACTCCCTTTACTTTTCTTCAAATCTGCAGATGAAGATCAATGTAAATCCGCCATCAGGCGTGTAGTTTACCCGATTAACTACGCGTAGTTAACCGAGTAGATTACCTGACGTAAACTACTCTGCCATCTCTGCTCTGGAGCTATTAATGTTTGATTCTTTTTTTTTTCAGTCTTCAAATAACTCTCCTGTATGTTGGAACCGACGCACGCATGTCTTCGATTGGATCTACTTTATGTACCGGGTGCTGTGATGCTCCTGGAAACTACTCGGTTGATGATGAAAGTTCATGGTTTCGTTCGAACCATTGTGGCAAAAATTTTAGAAGTCAAATAAATACAAGACTAATGGGGAAAAATTAAGTAAAGAAGTAAAAATGACACCTTTTGCACTTGCTATCTGTATTACCTCTTTGCAACAAACCTAATTTATCGGAATACTTATCCTCGTACAAATCATATTCGATGGATGTTTTCTAGAAGTGGTTTGCGTGCCTTTCTTTTATAGCTATATCTACGAACGCCATATTCGAGTTCACTTTTCCAATTTCGAAATCGACGAATTGACTAATAAGGTAGAATTTATGTGAGTATATACACAAAAATGGAACTTACGGTTTAAAAAATCAATATAATCAAGAACAAATTGATTCAAAAACTTCTGAAATTGTTTTGATTCCAAGGTGATGTCCACCATCTGAATTTTTTATTTATGAACAGAAAATTAAAAAAAATATTTTTTTTTATATAAAATATAATTCATGTTTCCAGCTCAAATGAAAAGTGCTTATTTACCACGATTGAGGGACGTAGCCCACGTTATTAGAATGAGACAGCTTTAACAAAAAAAAAATTGAAACGCAATTTCTTAGCATTTTATTAATTGGGAGTCATTTTCGAAATATCAAATTTTTGTAAAGGAGGTATCCTTTATTTTTGGTCCTAAAAAAATTAACAAAACGGTAATACAGTTCTTCTCCATGCTTAAGTTAAGCCCCGAAAATTATCTGAGTTAAGCTCTGCTAAGAATATTGGGGATTAGTTGTTGTTGCATTTAACATGTTAATTACTTGGCCCGAGTCGAGCCGCGCAGGACAAAAAACCAATGCACCATCCGGAAAAATTAAGCAATTTTTCACCTGAATTACAGAAGTGGGGTAATGAAGCGAGAATCCCTGTTTTTGGAATACAGAATAATAGATTTACAGAATTTTCAATCCATTTACAGAATTTTGGTCATGCAGAATTTTAAATACTTACGTTTAATCGAAAAATGCTTACCTATGGTATGATTAACCTTTAAATATGAAAAAACATTAAATACTATTGAATTGTTTAAATATTTTATTTTTATTTAAGATTTTTATTTAGTGTAAAAAATTTAAATGCTTTTTCAGATATGACCAGCATCTGATATCAACGAACAACACATTATATGTATTTTGACAAAAAGAAGGGGGAACATTGAGACGTTCCCTCGAAATTTCCAATAACGCAAGATCATCTTATGGAAATCTTTAAAAATATGTTATTAGAAATCGAATTAAAATACCAATAGTAATAGGTATATCATAAATAATTTTTAAGAAAATATAGGTTTGATTTAAAAATTTAAAATATAACTCACCCATGAAGTGTTCTTCCATCAGTCCCATCTTCTTTTTTGTAATATTTGCAGATTCTTCCCATTTTTATGCTTTTATTCTTTAAATTTTTCCTTAAGTACCTATTAGTTATAAAAGCTGCTATAGTTTAAGCAATTGTTTAAGAAATCGAACATTGATTTTGTAAGATTCCTTTAACGATCGCTTTTTTGAGGTATTTCAAAACAAGGAGGGCTCTACAAAGTTCTAAAATATTTTGTTAACTACAGAAAATAAATACAGATTGTTTTCTTTAAAAAAAATTAATCAATTGGTTTTTTATTTCTACTAAATGTGAAGCTATTCTAATGTTACAGCAAATACACATATATTTGTCAGTGTTGACAAGACTAGTTGAGAAAATTGCGTTAGCTTTTAGAAATTAGTCAAAACTTCTCTTAATACAAGTAACCATATATTCTACCTTACTACTGAATACAAATTTTCTAATTAGACCTGAAAGAAGTACCAAAAATGTGTGAGGCTATCCAAATGGTACGGACTGTAATTCATAAGCTTGTTTGTGAATTTTTTGTAAATAAAAAAAAAAATTAAATTCATGTTTGTTGGAATTTGTGAATTGAAAATAATTCAACCCATAATCGAAAAATTCCCAAAAAAAAAAATATAATTAATGCAATAAAAACATGCAGAATCAGAGCCACCATTTCGCAATTTCAGAGTAACAATGTTATTCTGAACATTTAACAGAATCACCATACAGAATTTGGCAGTTCTGTTTTTAATTTCTGAAAAACAAGCAAAAACAACTCCACTTTACTCGTAGATATGAACCAAAAATATGAGTTAATGTTCTGGTAATTTCTTAAATCTTAAGAGCCTTAATAATTTGGACTCAAGATATAAGTTTTTAAAGCAACCATATCGCTTATACATCAAAAAACATGATTTGATGTTCATCCACCGGGTACCCGATTAATCTGGAAATTCATTGCTCAAGAACTTAATTACCATGCAATCGATTTCACTCTTATATTCTCCATGAAGGTAGCATAAGGAAATTTTGAAATAATATAGAAATTGGAACAATCCCAAAATCCAACCGAAAACAACATAAGGATAATTAATAATAAATTGACGATTCGATTTATAGAACTCAAGATATAAACGTTTCGTTTTTTTTTTCAAATTTTATAGATACAAGGCAAAAGACCCATATATGAACTTCAAGGACCGCTGAATTAAACATTTTTCAATTCACAAATCGCAACTAACTTATGATTTAAATGTTTTTCAATTCACAAAACCCAAAAATCAATTACGTTTATCACTTCTAATTCACAAGATTACAAAGACAATGGGCGGGTTCAATAAAAATAGCTTAACATCTGAATTTTCAGATTTCTGAATTTATGTCGTTGAACGCAAAAAAAAATCTGAAATTTCAGTCGAAAGTCATTGTGTCAAATTCTTGCATTTACCTAAAGGATTTACATTGAAGCGAAATAAAATAGAACTTTAATTACATTTGTAAATTAAACATTGAGAGTGAGTAGTTGTAAGGATGAAAATATATGTAACTAAATCAGCAACAGGTTTCATTACCTTAATTTAAAAGTCCTTTTATTGATATGTATGACTTACAAAAACATATAAAAACTTTCCAAACATCAATTAAAAAAATTGTTGATTTAAAAATTCACTAAACAATAAACAAAAAGTTCGTTCATTTAAATAAGTATTAAATTTTCATGACAAAAACTAAAAAAATCAACCACCAACAAGACGAAAATTATAAAGTTCAGCTTTTATGTGTGCTTTTGGCACTTCCCCCACCACAAACAACTTTCATCTGAATTTTCAGATGAGAATTTCTTGTCTGAAAATTCAGATGAAACGTAACTAAAAGTCACTAAAAGTCATCTAACTTTTTATGATAGCTGGCCAATCAGAAGCTCCAAAAATTCAGAAATCTGAAAATTCAGATGTAAAACGTAATCGATTGAACGCACCCAATTTCTTCAAATAGTTCTTTAGGAAACCATTCTTCATTATACGGCGGAATGCCAAGTTCAGCATTAGTCCACAACGATGAGTCGGAATACTCGAATTCACCCACCAGTAATGTGTTTCTGTTTTGTGAAGATGTGATACAAAATCCATCACCACATTAGGCCAGCTAAGGCTTCAGCACCAAATGTTGTCATGGTCGAAGCGGGAGGGGGACCTTCATGGTAGATAGTTGCATGACTTCGGCGCATGCTTTGGATGCTGGATGTCGTGTAATTTATTAAAATTGGTGGAAATATGCTTTATTTAATGAAAATAAATATCACATTCACGGTTAAGACAATCTACTTTTCTGTCCAAGTTATAGGAAGCTATGCGACAACAATAAGCAAGGTTTTGAACATTATTCAAAGTTAGACAGTTTTCTAAAGTTAGACAACGTTTATAAATAAAACTATTAACTTTTTAATAATAAGAATAATTGTTAAATTAAATTTCTGAATAATAAACAGAAAATTTTACTCTCTCCAATTTTATTTTTTCCACATACAAAATTTACTGTTTTTATTGCCATATATTTTTTTTTGTGAAAATGAGACGTCAAAGGGTGCACACCATTGAATGCGCTATCTAGTGTATTATAGAGATCAGTGGTGCACACGTACCAGTTATGTCATCTTCAATAGGGCGTCACGTGTATTCCCCATATGTATAACAGTTTTTTTTGACTCCATTTGAAGATGACAATCAGTGTACTTTGCTGCGGGTGAGTGTTTGGTAAATTGAGTTTTTTTCTGAATTTGTAAAAAAAATGCACAGCAAATTGCTTTAAAAACTAAAATTGCTAAACAGGGCTCTCTTTTGACATTTCGCCAGTCACAAAAAAAATAAAGTTTATTGTCGATTTTGTTTCGCGCCATAAATTAAATATGAATAACAGGGAAAGGTGCTATCCAAAACAATTAACGAAGATCATATTTGTTTCCTGGCCAAGGGCGTCATTCCAAAAAGATATCAACCATCGATGCATGGCTTACCATGGGTCAGATACACTCCAAAATGTTTCTGCACTAAAATTAAGAAAATTGAAAAAGGTTTTGGAGTGTATCTGGCTAACGGAAAACGTACAGAGATGAATGACACCTTTTTGGAATCACCATTGAATGTTGTTACAAGTAGCATTAAAATATTTTACTCAAAAGTTGTTATGAGACAGGTTCCAATATGCGAGTCCCAAGAGTAAATTTTTTTTAATAGTGATTCTTTTTTAACAAATTTTGATACTCGTTTCTAAAGCATCAATTGCTGTTTTGAAAAAAGGTATCAACCATCGCTGTACGACTTACCGTTTAAAGTAGCATTCAAATCTTTTACGAGAAAAAGCACTCTTCAAATACGCATACATGGTTCCAGTATGCGAGTCCCTAAAGTAAATTTTTTTTAATGGTGATTCTTGTTTAACAAATTTTGATACTCGTTTCTAAAGCATCAATTGCTGTTTTCAAAAAGGTATCAACCAACCGTTGGTCAGATACACTCCAAACCGTTTTTTATTTTTCTTCATGATGGGAAAAATCAAGAATATTGATAAAGGTATCCCAAAAGTAAATTTTTTTTAATGGTGATTCTTTTTTAACAAATTTTGATACTCGTTTTGAAAGCATCAATTGCTGATTTCATAAAGGTATCAACCATCGCTGTACGACTTACCGTTGGTCAGATACGCTCCAAACCGTTTTTGATTTTTCTTCATGATGGGAAAAATCAAGTATATTGAAAAAGGTTTTCGAGTGTATCTGACCAATGGTAAGTCGTACAGCGATGGCTGATACCTTTTTGAAATCAGCAATTGATGCTTTCAGAACGAGTATCAAAATTTGTTAAAAAAGAATCACTATTAAAAAAAATTTACTTTTGGGACTCGCATATTGGAACTTGTATGCGTATTTTAAGAGGGCTTTTTCTCATTAAAACTCTTGAGTAAAATATTTTAATGCTTATTTTAACAACATTAAGTGCTGATTCTAAAAAGCTATAATTCATCTCTGTACGATTTACCATTGGCCAGATACACTCAAAAACCTTTATCAATATTCTTGATTTTTCCCATCATGAAGAAAAATCAAAAACGGTTCGGAGTGTATCTGACCAACGGTAAGTCGTACAGCGATGGTTGATACCTTTTTGAAATCAGCAATTGATGCTTTCAAAACAAGTATCAAAATTTGTTAAAAAAGAATCACCAATAAAAAAATTTACTTTTGGAACTCGCATATTGGAACTTGTATGCGTATTTTAAGAGTCCTTTTTCTCATTAAAACTCTTGAGTAAAATATTTTAATGTTTATTTTAACAGCATTAAGTGCTGATTCCAAAAAGCTATCATTCATCTCTGTACGATTTACCATTGGCCAGATACACCCGAAAACCTTTATCAATATTCTTAATTTTTCCCATCATGAAGAAAAATCAAAAACGGTTTGGAGTGTATCTGACCAACGGTAAGTCGTACAGCGATTGTTGATACCTTTTTGAAATCAGCAATTGATGCTTTAAAAACGAGTATTAAAATTTCTTGCAAGAAAATCACCATTAAAAAAAATTTAATTAAAAAAAAACTTAAATAAAAAGCGCTTTTTCAAAAATATAAAAAAAAATTGTTTAATTTATTTCCTTTGAAGTTTTAACATAGTAAAAAACTTAAGGTAAGCCAAAATTAGTAGTATTCAGTGCACCTATTATGTTAATACCAACAGCACTTCCACATAATTATTGTATTATCGAAATACAATTCTATTGGGCATACAAGACTGCTGCTACGCACGGGTGATAACCTTCATCTGTCTTACTGAATGGTGTTTCAGAATCATCCACTATCCCTGGAACACAAATAAAAATTGACTTCGAGCATTTTCAGCAAGAGAGCATAGGACATCCAAAGTCGACACATTAGCTGCATTTGTTGAGTTCCTAAATATAGAAAGTGTATTATAGGCATAACAAAAACAAAGATTTCATATAAGTTGCTCTTCAATGATTTAAACTTAAAAAAGTGTATTTTTGAAATCGTTTTTAAAAAGGAGATTAATTAAATTTTTCAGAATTTAGTTTTATATGGATATTTTTTAAAATCTTTGTTCGATTTGAAAAGGGTTTTCAGAATCACTTAGGGGACTTAAAACGAAATTTAGAACCATTCCAACCATCCTTATAAACCTAATAGTTTTGAAACGACAGCGTGGTATATCTACCAATTTCAAGACATTTCTTAAAGGTAGTAGAAATTTCCTGAAATTGATAGATATACTACGATGTTAATTCCAAACTACTTGGTTTAAAAGGATGGTTGAAATGGTTCTAAGTTTAATTTGAAGTCCCTAAAGTGTTTCTGAAAACCATTTTCAAATCGAACAAAGATTCAAAAAAATTTCCATATAAAAGTTATTTCCGTCATTTTTCAGTTTTAAAGCAAATGACGAAAATTACTTTTATATGGAAATTTTTTTGAAATATTTGTTCGATTTGAAAATGGTTTTCATAATCACTTAGAGAACTTCAAATGAAACTTAGAACCATTTCAACCATCCTTATAAAGTTAGTAGTTTTGAAACGACAACGTGGTATATGTAACAATTTCAAGAAATTTCTTAAAAGTAATATAAATTTCTTGAAATTTGTAGATATACAACGATGTCATTTCCAAACTACTTGCTTCATTTCAATTATTGGAACGATTTTGAGTTTGAATTGAAGTTCTCTTAGTGTTTCTGAAAACCATTTTTAAATCGATTAAATATTTTAAAAAATTTCTATATAAAAGTAATTTCGACTTTTGCTTTAGAACTGAAAAATGCCGAAAATTGCTTTTATATATAAATTTTTTGGAATATTTGTTCGATTTGAAAATGGTTTTCATAATCACTTAGAGAACTTCAAATAAAACTTATAACCATTTCAACCATCTGTTATGTACATGAGAGTACATAATAAGAAAACATTAATGTTGAATTATTTATTATAAAAGATCTTTATTAAACGATAAGTTGTTAACACTGAGTCTATTGTCTAGTCCTTACGATCGGTGCTTGTAGTTCGTTCTGTTCGTTCGTTCCATCGAGTAGGCGTGTTTATTTATTTGTCATATGTCAATACATTACATGACACGCCCCTTTTATAAACTAATTAAATAAAATAACATACATAATTGATATTCAGAAAGAATATTTTAAAGGTTTAGTCAACATTTAAATCATAGTCTTTAAATTTGATAGGTGGTTTTATAATCCTCTTAGAAGTAACCTTATTAGAAGTGCTGGTCTGCCCAAGGATGTCCGATGTAGATTTAGGATGTTCTTTTAAACTTAGACGATACTCTGGTTGGAAGTTAGGCTTGGGTACTGGTGTTTCTCTATCTGGAAATAATAAGTTAGTATTTATTAAGGAATCTGAGTTACCGAAGATATTTTCCGCTGGAATAACTTGATCTATGCTTTTATTAATTGCCGATGCATTCTTATTAGAGCAAGGCTGCATCGGAGAAGGACAGCTAATATGATTTGTTGGAGTTACTTTTTCTATTGATATTTGAGTAAATGTTCCAGGTGTTTCGATATTATAGTAGTCTTCTGGAGATACGAAGTTTTTGTTAACTTGTTTTTGAAAAATTTCTCCTGGAAATTTATCTAAACGGAGGTACATGCTATTTCTTTCAAAAAATTTTCCATCAATTGTTTTAACAACATAGCGACGACTAGATTTTTTTTTTATTATTTCTCCTTTTGTCCAAGGAGTTTGATTATTCTTACGAAACCATACTTTATCCTTAATACAAAATTCCATATGTGGTTTTGTTTTGAGGTTTGCATATTTTGTTTGTGTTATTTGGTTCTTTTTCAACTGAGCTTGGGCTTGTGCAGTACAAAATTGTGGTTTAAGCTTATCAGGATGAATCAAGAGTTTTGTTTTAAGTTGCCTTCCCATCAATAACTCCGCTGGAGATTTAAGTCCATTGGCTGCAGTCTTTCGATAGTCCAAAAGAATAAGGTACGGATCACGGTTATCATCTTTAGCTTTTCGTAGAAGAGACTTAATTGTTTGAACACAGCGTTCTACTTGGCCATTTGATCTGGGATTATAAGGCGAAGAATGATTATGTTTTATGTTCCATTCCAACTCGAATTGAAACATTTCCGCTGAATTGAATGGTGGACCCTGGTCAGTAACAATTTCATCCGGAATACCAAAACGAGAAAATATACCTTTGAATGCTTGTATAACTGCTTTTGCTGATGTTCCATTCATTAGTTGGATTTCTATGTATTTGCTAAAATAGTCAACAACCAAAAGGTACCTTTTACCATCCAGATCAAAAAAATCAGCTGCTACTTTCTGCCAGGGCCGTATGGGAAGTTCCCTATCCAACAAAGGTGCAAACTGGTTAGATCTTTGAAATTTTTGGCAAATGTTACAAGAAGCTATAAATCTCTCAATAGCAGAATCCATTCCTGGCCAATAGAAGTACTCACGGGCTTTTGTCTTGCAAGTAACTATTCCTTGATGTGCGCTGTGCAATGCTGATAGAACTGTTTCACGTGCTTCTTTTGGTACCACTAATCTTTGTCCACGACAAAGTATTCCATCTTGAATATGAAGTTCATCTTGGCAATGCAAATAAGGTCTCGCGTTTTGGTCAACTTTTTTGATGTCAGTAGGCCAACCATTTTTAATGTACGACATGACAACAATCAATTCCTCATCAGATTTTGTTTGTTCTTGGAAGGTTTCCCAACGCTTATCTGATACTGAGACGAGGACAGAAATGTTTATTGATCTTTTTTCATCCTCAAGCTCTTTTGGTTCAAACGAACAGGCTAAAGGAGCCCTTGAGAGCGTGTCCGCTGAGATTAAATCCTTACCAGGAATATATTTAAGGGTAACATCGTAACGATTAAGCCGTAAGAGCATCTTCTGAAGTCGTGGTGTTATTGAGTCATATGGTTTCTTAATTAGTCCAAGAAGCGGTTTATGGTCAGTTTCAACTAATATTGGCCTGCCATATGTATAGTAATTAAAATGTTCCAAACCATATACTACAGCCAAAAGCTCCTTTTCTATTTGCGCGTAGCGCTGTTGGGTTTCAGATAAACATGCTGATCCGAACGCAATTGGTTTTTGTTCTTGAATTAGCGTTGCTCCCAGACCATACTGCGAGGCATCCACGGACAAAGTTAGAGCCTTTTTAGAATTGAAAACTTGCAATACCGGGGTATTGCTCAATATTGACTTTAATTTATCAAAACAGCGCTGAGTGTTTGCATCCCATACCCAAGCTGAATTTTTTTTTAGCAATTGTCTCATCTCGTGGGACTCATGGGATACATTAGGTATAAATTTTGTGTGATACCTGTACATTGATAAAAACCTGTGCAATTCGTCAGTGTTTGAAGGAGTAGGAAAATGAATTATTGCGTTAATTTTTTCTTTATCTGGAGAAATTCCTTCAGCTGATAAAACTTGGCCTAAATATGTTATTTTTGTTTTCGCCAATTGCATTTTTTCTTTATTAAATTTAAGATTTGCCGCTCGAGCTGCATTTAATACTTTTCTTAATAGTTTACAGTGATCTACCATGTTTTTTGAACCCAAGGCCAAATCATCAAAATATGGGTTAGCTTCTGGTATATGCGCAAATATGTCATTCATTGTATTCTGAAAGATTTCAGGAGCATTAACAAGACCATAAGGGACAACTAACCAACGATATCGCCCAAAAGGTGTGCAGAAAGTTGTCAACAACGAGCTTTTTTCATCTAGGGGCTGCTGCCAAAAGGCTGTTTTAGCATCAAACATGGTAAATATATTATAACCTTGCATTTTTTGTACAAGCTCTTCAAATGTCGGTATTTGGCAGTGTGACCTTTTGATACTAGCATTTAAAGGTCTCGGATCAAGAATAATACGTAATTTGCCTGACTTATCTATCACATGCATACTACTCACCCAATCTGTAGGTTGGTTGACTTTAGCTAACAATCCTTCTTGCACCATTTTGTTTAGTTCGTCTCTCACTGGTTCCTGCAAGGAAATTGGAATTCTTCTTACGGGAGCAATGTGGGGAATTGCATCTTCCTTCAAGTGTAATTTTACCGGTTTAAGTGAACCACGGCCTTGGAATACGTCTTCAAACTCAGCGATAATTGATTCGGGGGTTTCTTTGATTTGTTCATTGTTGATTCTTAGCTCACAGATGTTCTTCTCGTTGATTAAGTTGAACTGTCGACATGCTTCAAGTCCAAGAATAGTTTTGGCATCTAATTGTGTGATTAAAAAACGCTGTTTACATTTAATGCCATTAAATTCTACTTGCAAATAGCATTGTCCAATTAGTTTTATTGTTGAACCTCCAAAAGCTTTTAAAATGTCTTTAGTTGCAAACACTTCTGGTTTGATTTTGAATATCTGGAAGCAGTTGATCGAAATAACGTTTGACTGCGCTCCTGTGTCAAGTTTGCAATTTATTAAATTTCCGTCTATTATCACGTTTACCAACCAGTCTCTTGAACTTTCGTATTTATGAAAATTTCTTAATGCTGAGATTGAGAAAACTTCTCCTTCAAAATCATGATGATCATGGTCAGGATAACTGTTGTAATAAATAATATTATAGTGTTCCATATTATCATTTATCATTGAACAACTCTTTTATGTTAATCTAACAGCACTATCCGGATAACAATAATAAAAGCTCATTACAAATGTCATTTATACTTATGTCATAATAAACTTTCTTTTTCTACTGAATCATCAAAGTACTTGGACGTCTTTTCATTATCTGGTAAATTAATCTGTGCACTGTGAAATAATCCCAACTTTATTTTATCAGGTTATGGGCCCAGTGTAACGATTAAATAATTGTTAAGACGTATTCGTATATATTTCGAGATTTTGGTTTTTTGGTTGCAAATTTTTTGGGTAGACGTGGTAGACGTCTTTGAGATAAAATTGCAATGGGTAAACCAAAGAAATTAGAAGGGCGTAAAAATTTTGATGAGTGGAAGGTAGAGGCAAAAGCGTATCTTGCCACAAAGGGCCACTGGAAATGTTTCGATGGCACAGAAACAGATCCAGATAAAAACTTTCTGGCGATTCAGATGCTGAACTTGCTGTTGTCATCTGCTCTTTATACGTACACGGAAAAGTGTACAACAGCAAAACAAGCATGGGACTCTATTTGTTCTGCATTCGAGGATACAGGCATTGGTCGTAGGGTGGATTTGCTAAAGCAGTTGGTAGGATTGCAGCAACTGGACTGTCCTTCTATGGAGGATTATGTCCACAAAATGATGTTAATGGCAACAAAGGTAAAAAAGGCTGGGTTGGAGATTGGTGATGAAGTGGTGGCAGCGCTAATGTTAGCAGGTTTGCCGGACGAATTTCGTCCTATGGTTATGGCAATCGAGAATTCTACACCAAAGCTGTCGACTGACTTCGTCCAAAACCGCCTTCTTCAAGAAGTTACGTACAATAACACAGAAAGTGTAGAGACTGCATTGTATGCTAAGAAACGCTTCAATCAAAAAACAAAAAAAAAACAATCTCACAAGTCTGTAAAATGCTACGTGTGTGACAAGGTAGGCCATTTCGCGAACAAGTGTCCAAATAGAAAGAATAAAGACGAACGGTTACTCATATGTTCTTTCATGGCTCAATCAAGCTCGTCACAAGATTGGTACATCGATTCAGGGGCATCCGCGCACATGACAATGAGTGACGTCAATTTGGTAGAAGTGCGTGAACCTATACAAAATAAAATCCTTATAGGTAATAACTCTCATCTTGCCGTGGAGCGAGCTGGGGACATAAAAATGTCAATTGGAACAAGTTCACGAAAAAACCACGATGTCACGGTGAAAGATGTATTGCATGTTCCAAATATCTGTGCAAATCTTATGTCTGTGAGTCAGATGGCTAAACATGGCAACACTTTGGTCTTCGATAAAGAAAGTTGCCGAATATACGATTCAACAAAATCATTAATTGCGACTGCACCTCTTATTAATGATCTATATAAATTAAACTGTTCTACAGATCGATCAGCAACTGCGATGATGGCAACCGACAAAAACATATGGCACCGTCGTTTGGGCCATACTTGTGATGCCAACCTAAAGAAGATTCGGGCAGCAGTGCTTGGTGTGGACTTTGCGGAGGGTAGTGACGGCAATAAGTGCGAGATTTGTCTCAAAGGAAAGCAGACACGTGCATCTTTTAAGGCAAGTGACAACCGAGCAGCAAGTGTACTAGAGGTAGTGCACAGCGATGTCGCATTCATGCCCGCGTGCTCCTTCGGAGGAGCAAAATACTTCGTCACATTCATTGATGACTACAGCCGTAAGGTGTTCTTGTACCCAATGAAAAACAAAAATGAGGTTTTTAACATTTTTAAGAACTTCATGAGTTTGGTAGAAAACCAACAAGGATGCAAAATAAAAACACTTCGCACTGACAATGGTACCGAATATTGCAATAAACAATTCGATGCATTTACAGCCAAGAATGGCATCCTTCATCAGCGAACAGTTACACATACACCGGAGCAGAACGGTGTGGCTGAGCGTATGAACCGAACGATACTGGAGAAAGTTCGGTGTATGCTTTTTGATTGCAATCTGAGTGACAGTTTTTGGGGCGAAGCGGCGACAACAGCAGCTTATTTGATCAACCGTATTCCATGTCGAGGTATGACAGACGAAACACCAGAGGAGAGGTGGACGAAGCGAAAACCTGACTTGTCAATGCTAAAGGTATTTGGGTGTAAGGCTATGGCTCATATACCAAAAGTTCAGCGCAGCAAATTGGCACCGAAGGCAGTTGAGTGCATTTTTGTTGGATACAGCGAGCAAAGCAAAGCTTATCGGCTGTATGACAAAAAGGGGAGAAAAGTAATCGTGAGCAGAGATGTTACTTTCATCGAATCGAGTGGAAATAAGGTAACTCAATCAAAACTCAATTCTAATGGTTCTGTTTCTCTCCTAAAGGCACCTACTGAAGATGAAACTCATGTGAGTGATGTTAATGAAAGCGATTCAAGTGAGGAGAGTGAATCGGATGGCGAATTGAAAGAGGCAAGTGATGATGATTTGAGTGAGGCTGGTGATGACGACACAGGTGCGGCTGGGGTAGGCAATCAAAATTCGTCAAATGTCTGCATGAACTATGCAGAAGCTAATGATTCAGTCATTATTATGGCTGAACAAGACGAAACAGTCGTAGAAATTAGCGATATCATGGAAGAAAATGAATCTACAAATAACGAATTCAGTGAGGCTGGTGAGAGTGAGAATTCGTCATATACTTCTGTCGCCGAGACTGATTTCGACGTTGCTGCCAGTGAGATATATGCTGTTCAATGTCCTGTAACAACCGACCAGATCGAAAGCCCAAGTCAAACTGCGAAAGCGCGTGATGCTCTAAGTTTATATGCGATGCTTGCAGCGGCTACGGAAGACGTTTGTGAACCAAAGTCTTATGAGGAGGCTAGGCAATGCAGCGAGAAAGGGGAGTGGGAGGCAGCGATGAAGTCTGAGTATGGGGCTTTGGTGGCGAATAACACTTGGGAGCTGTGTGAGCTTCCTGTTGGGCGAAAAGCAATTGATAGTAAGTGGGTCTTCAAAGTCAAGCGCGATGCAACTGGTTGTATCGAAAGGTACAAAGCTCGGCTTGTAATCAAAGGCTACAGTCAAGTCAAAGGCATAGATTATGATGAGACGTATTCGCCTGTTGCTCGATACTGCTCAATTCGTTTTTTGTTGGCGATGGCAGCCAAGTACAAAATGATCATTCACCAGATGGACGCAGTGACTGCCTTTCTTCAAGGCGATTTGAAAGAGGAGATTTATATGCAGCAACCAGAAGGGTTTTGCGATAAAACGGCGAAGGTTTGTCGCTTGAAGCGAGCGTTGTATGGTTTGAAGCAGTCAAGCCGTGTGTGGAACGACAAGTTAAATGAAGTGCTCGTTAGGGTACTTAAATTCGAGCGATCATCAATAGACCAGTGTATCTATTATAAACATTCAAATCAAAATACCATAATACTGGCTGTATGGGTGGATGATATTATGATATTCTCGAGCAACGCAACGATGTGTACCAAGTTAAAAAATGAATTGTCAACTCAATTTAAAATGAAAGACCTAGGTGAGGCGAAATCGTTGCTTGGTATGAATATTACTCGATATGCGGATGGTTCTCTTTCGATTGATCAGCGTCACTACATATCAACATTCCTTAAGCGCTTTAACATGGAGGAATGTAATCCAGTCAACACACCATTGGACCCCAACCAAAAATTGTCTGAAGAGTTGTGTCCGAAAACAGATGGCGAGAAACGAGAAATGGCAAACGTTCCTTATCAAGAGGCGATAGGGTGCATTATGTATGCTGCACAGATTAGTCGGCCAGATGTTTGCTTCGCTGTTAGTGCACTTAGTAGGTACAACAATAACTATGGTCGTGCACACTGGGCGGCGGTAAAGAGGGTGTTGCGATATTTAAAGGGTACAATCGATTTAAAATTATTGTTTGATCCAAAAAAAAATCATGAAGTGGAAGGTTTCTGCGACGCCGATTGGGCTAGTGACTTGGACAAAAGACGTTCAACAACTGGCTATGTATTTTTATCACAAGGCGCTGCAATTTCTTGGACTTGTCGTCGTCAACCAACAATAGCTTTGTCTTCTACCGAGGCAGAGTTTATGTCGATGGTCGCAGCTATACAAGAAGCACTTTGGTTAAAGCGTTTTGAAACCGAAATGTTTTTGGAGGCATCAAAGACGATTCTTTTGTATTGCGATAACCAGGGCGCAATCAGTTTGGCGAAGAATAAAAATTATCATGCGCGCACTAAACATATTGATGTGCGCAAATACTTTATACAAGAACACTTGCACCAAGATGTCGAAGGTGAAATCAAATTAAATTTACAATACAAGTCGACAAATGAAATGGTTGCAGATATATTGACCAAGGCCGTTAATAGCACAAAGCTTAACAAATTTATTCCAGATTTTGGACTGTATTGTTAATAATAATTTTTGATTTTTTTTTTTCTTTAAATTTGTAATATGTATAGGTAATACATTGAATTCATAATTAACTTTTTTTTAATGAAACACTAGTGAGGCTGTTGTAATAAATAATATTATAGTGTTCCATATTATCATTTATCATTGAACAACTCTTTTATGTTAATCTAACAGCACTATCCGGATAACAATAATAAAAGCTCATTACAAATGTCATTTATACTTATGTCATAATAAACTTTCTTTTTCTACTGAATCATCAAAGTACTTGGACGTCTTTTCATTATCTGGTAAATTAATCTGTGCACTGTGAAATAATCCCAACTTTATTTTATCAATAACTGGTCTGAATCTCATGGACATTGTTTGCATTTCCTCGCTGGGGCTTGCTTCTGTTGAATTTTGGTAAGCTTCTGCATTTTTTTGCCCAATGATTAAGTTTGCCACATTTCTTACACTCATCACCATAAGCTGGACAACGCCTGAGTTCATGAACACGTCCGCATTTGTCACATGATTGATTCCTATTTTTGGCTTGAAAATTCCTTCTTTTGAGAACGTCTACAGAAACTTCTCGATTTTCAGCACCAGCAGATGACATAAATTTTGATTGAATTTGTGATTGCTCACTAATTCGACATTGCTCGACTAAGTTTCTTTCAGATAATGCTGCTTTTTCACGCAGCAGTCGTTCTCTTAAGGCAGAATTCGCAATGCCAATAAGCAATTTGTCTCGAATGTTCCTTGATAGGGACTCTCCAAAATTACAGTCTACAGCATGTTGCTTTTCTTTATTGTAAAACAAATCAAATTTTTCTTCTGGCAACTGCTTTAGGTCTGGGTTCCAAAAAAGATAGCTGGCAAAGATTTCGTTTGAATAAGACTTGAAAAGTACATCAAACATATCCATGACTTGTTGAAATTTGACTTCTGTGGCAGGAAGAATTGGTGCCAGTTCGAGTTGTTCATATTTGCACTTCAAATCCTCTCCGCAAGTCATGAGGAAAACTGCAATTTTTCGTTTGTCTGATTTTTCATCTAACTCATTTGCAATTAGATAATTGGAAAAATCAGATTTCCACCGTCGCCAATTTTCTGCGATATTTCCATTCATTGAAAAGGGTTCCATTTTAAGTGCCGCCATTTTGAGGTTGAGTGATTCAACAATAAATTTAATTAAAGGTATAGTTATGTAATGAATAAATGAAATCCCAATTCTGTCACCATGTTATGTACATGAGAGTACATAATAAGAAAACATTAATGTTGAATTATTTAGTATAAAAGATCTTTATTAAACGATAAGTTGTTAACACTGAGTCTATTGTCTAGTCCTTACGATCGGTGCTTGTAGTTCGTTCTGTTCGTTCGTTCCATCGAGTAGGCGTGTTTATTTATTTGTCATATGTCAATACATTACATGACACCATCCTTATAAAGTAAGTGGTTTTGAAACGACAATTTCAAGAAATTTCTGTTACTTTTAAGAAATTTCTTGAATTTGAAATTCCAACCACACGTCCATTCAATTCTTTAATTACATCTTGGAAGTGTCCCACACTGTCCAAATTCACAAACCCATACACTAGTAAACAAATACACAAAGTCACACTCCACGACCGTACCATATTTCTCAAATCGTTCTCGCACCTCTGGTGCTCGGGTCTTGTTCATCAAATTGCCAACAAAGACATTGGTTGCCGGCGTATTGGGGGAACGACGGCACTTTGCCGCTTCCACTTTCATCGGATTGTTGTGTAAGATGTAATTGTTAAGATTCTTATTGCGCCGCGACCCTGCTGCTCCGATTCCATTCGACGACGGTACTGTATTTCTCGAACAGCGTACGCAGCTCGCCAGCATGAGTATTCTCGTCGAAATTCCCCATGTACAGCTTGAATGTGCCAACGCCTGGCATTTTTGTCGTCTGAATCACTCAATCGTGTGGCTGGTTGTATTAATTTTTATCAAAATTCCTTGAAGCCTAGGTGAGGTTAATGAATGCACGCGGGGACGTAGCGCGTCTGCCGGATCCTAGGGAGCTAGTAAGGAATGAGATAAGAGCCCGTACGGGAAACTTAACGCACATAAACACAGGGCGGTAGCCTATACGACGAGGACAGAGCAACGTGTTCCGGTAGCACTAGCTCTTGAAATCGAATATCTAGTTTCTTAAATTGATTTGTTTTTCGGTTTGTTACGTATACACTTAACTTTAACCAAAAAAAATTATGTATTTTATGATTATTTAGAAAATTTTCGCGGATATGCTGATAAGTTAACACAAATCGCAATACACAAATAAATTTTGAGGTTATGGGTTAAATTTGTCATTTATGTTTTGTTATACTGTTATAATTTAGAACAGTTAAAAAAGTAAATCCTTGCGTTCGGTAAACTATCAAATAGGCTATCCACGCATCCAAAAATTTTCAGATACGTTGGGTTGTTGTTGCATCAGCAACAACACAAACCTATCCGGATAGCTTTGGATTGAATCACGAACGTGGCCAATGTACCTTGCCATTGTTATAAAATTCTTCAAAAGGAGTCAAGTTTTTTGTATGGATACACTATCCAGTATATTATAGAGATCAGTGACTATCCAGTGTATTATAGAGATCAGTGTATGGTGACCATACAATACAGCCATATTCGAGTATAGGCCTAACAAAATACGTATAAAAGTTTTAAGACGTATGGATCATGGAAATCTAGTGAGAATCGTTTTACGAATCCTAGAATTCGATTGACCTTATTGATAATAAAATCATAGTGATAAGTGAAAGTGAGTTTCGAGTCAAGTATTATCCCCAAGTCAGAAAAAACGGATGGTCTTATTAAAGGAAAAGAGTCCAACATGTAATTACACGAAACTATTTTCTTTTTGCGTGTAAAACTCATTGTTTTAAGGCTTAACTACATAAGCCAAAAAGTACTGAAGTACAAAAGTAAAAATATTTTTTTTACCGCTAGCGCCGTTGTTTTGTGAAAAAGAATACACAAATTTGTTTTTAAACCAAAATTTAAGCTTTCTGCATCATTTTTATAAGTTTTCTAGTCAGAAAAACTATCACAAAATCAATTTAAAAATTTTCACTTTTGCACTTTTTCACTTTTTTGGCTTATGTAGTTGAGGCTTTACACTTGTCAACATTTAAAAACAAGCGGTTTTTATTGCATTGGGTTCATTGAAACCCAAGGCTTTAAGTTTTATTTAGCCAGTTCAGGTTTCTTGAGATATCTGAGATCTCAGAGATCTCAGCAATCTCAGAAATCTGAACGTAATTCCTCAGTGAGATTCCTCACTTTTGCTGTCAAAAAGCTGAGACTGAAATTTTTTGGATTCGTTTGCTCAATTATTTTTTGTCGCAGTTGATCAATTTATAAAAACGAGATGGAGAGTGCTTTTGACTTCTAAGGAGAAATTTTGTTCAGGTTTCTCCTTCTCCTCAGTGGAGCTGACAGATGTTTGCTCAGTGAGATCTCAGAAACGTGAACTGGCTAATTAATAAAGTTTTGTGACACAATTTGTCAAAAGCCTTACTGAAATCAGTAAACACACAATCTACCTGCTTCCGTTTTTCAAATGAGTCAATACAAAATGAAGTGAAATGAAACAAGTTTGTAAAGGTAGATTTATTTTGCACGAAACCATGTTGACTGTCACTTATAATAGATCTACAGTTAAACGACAAGACATTACATATATAAGAGACTCAAACAATTTTGGAATGACAGATAGTTTAGCGATGGGGCGGTAGTTGGCAATATCATTTTTTGGTCCTTTTTTATAAATTGGTCTTATATTAGCACTTTTCCACAATATAGGAAAGACTGAACATTTAAGAGATTCAGTGATAAACATTAAAGGGTATAATATTTGGGATGAACACTTTTTTAAAACACAAGTCGGTACACCATCTGGACCCGGACTAAAACAATTTTCAAGCTCAAAAATATTCTGAACCATTGAATGTTCTTGAATAGCAAAAGTTATCTAGTTAAGATGTGAGTAATTTAGGGCCAGTTGTACAAATATTTAAACCGTGGTTCAGCAATTTTTATCCACCGATTCCGGGGGATTAATTGAGTTTGATAATAACCAATTACATGCTTGAACCAGCGTTGAACTTTAGTTAATCCGCCGAAATCGGTGAGTTAAAATCTTGAACCGAGGCTGAACCGCTATTGTACAACTGACCCTTAGGGCCAGTTGTACAAATATTTAAACCGTGGTTCAGCAATTTTTATCCACCGAATCCAGCGGATTAATTGAGTTTCAACAGTGGTTTACTGTTCAAGTGTGTGATAATAACCAATTACATACTTGAACCAGCGTTGAACCTTAGTTAATCCGCCGAAATCGGTGAGTTAAAATCTTGAACCGAGGCTGAACCACTATTGTACAACTGGCCCTTAGGGCCAGTTGTACAAATATTTAAACCGTGGTTCAGCAATTTTTATCCACCGATTCGGGCGGATTAATTGAGTTTCAACAGTGGTTTACTGTTCAACTGTGTGATAATTACCAATTACATACTTGAACCAGCCTTGAACCTTAGTTAATCCGCCGAAATCGGTGAGTTAAAATCTTGAACCGAGGCTGAACCACTATTGTACAACTGGCCCTTAGTTGCGGACCGAAATTATTTACGGGTTCATTAGAACTACTAACCAAATAAGCATCTTTCAAAAAGTTAGCAAACATATTTGAAATTTCGCTGGAGTCATGACTAGTTATGTTTTTGAATGACATAGAGTTGGGGTAATCGTCTGTATTTCTCTTGTTACTTACAAAATTCCAAAAGTTTTTTGGGTTTTGCTTCAGCGTCAGACTCGTGTAATCAGCGTCTAATGAATGAAGATACGTGCTTGTCAAAAAGGTGAAAGACGAAACGAACGAAAAAAAGACTCGTGTAATCAGCCTTAGTTTTTTGTCAAAACCGATGTCAGAGAGAAAGAACTAGAGAGTCAAATTTCCTCGTCTCCGTCCCCTCGAAACCTTTTGTTTACTTTTTTTATAACGTATTGAATTCCTATCGGTGTATACATGTTTTCACCTCGGGCAGTGCAAATAAAAAAGGTGGTGAGTATGCACATCTTCTTGCATATGTTTTTGTCCCCACAGCTTTTTTATATGCAGTTAATAATAATAATTAATCCATATGCAAGATGGTGCCCAACATCGTAGCTTGTAGGCTTAAAGAGAGCCGTCGTCGAATTTGAATTTCTTTATTAGTTCTTTCTGTTTGCCAATGTGTTGACCAGAGAGAGAGAACTAATAGATAGAGTCAAATTTCCTCGTCTCCGTCCTCTCGAAACCTATTGACATTGATACTGAATTATAAAGATTGGAATCTTTCGTACGATCCCCTAAACCCATTTGTTTACATTGTTGTTTTTGTAATTTCATCTCGTGTCGATGAATAGATGTGAATTGCAACAACAATTTATGCAGTGGTGGATTCATATTTTTGCACTAGTGTGCGTTAAAACATGAACACTAGTGCAAAAATATGAATTCACCACCGTCCGCCATTTTGTGTAGCTTGTAGGCAAACCAGAATGACAGCCGAGGATTCTAATCTTTATAATTCAATATGCCTGTTTGGTAACTTTTTTTTCAACAAATTTCCCAAAACCAAGTTTTTTTTCTATGGGTTTTGACAGCAAATTGTGAAATTTTGTGAAAATTTGTGCAAATTCGCAAGAAATTTCACGTTACCAAACAGACCAAGTATCTTTGCCTTTATTGCCAGTTGTACAAATATTTAAACCGTGGTTCAACAATTTGTATCCACCAATTGCGGCGGATTAATTGAGTTTCCACAGTGGTTTACTGTTCAAGTGTGTGATAATAACCAATTTCATACTTCAACCACCGTTGAACTTTAGTTAATCCGACGAAATCGGTGAGTTAAAATCTTGAACCGAGGCTGAACCACTATTGTACAACAGGCCATTAGTGTATAGATTTTTTATAACGTGTTGAATTCCTGTCGGTTGATACATGTTTTCACCTCGGGCAGTGCAAAAAAAAAAGGTGGTGAGTATGCACATCTTGCATATGGATTTGTCCCCAAGGTTTTTTTATATGGAGTTAAGAATAATAATTAATACATATGCAAGATGGTGCGCAACATCGTAGCTTGTAGGCTAAAAGAGAGCCGCCGTCGAATTTGACTCTCTCTATTAGTTCTTTCTCTCTGGTATTGACATCTGACATAAAATTGATAACAGAAAACCTGTTGATAACGAAAATAGTAGGAAGAAACATGATTTTTGTTCCCTTTGCTTTTCTTTTTAATTGAGTGAAATCTGAAAGACAATAGACATTCAACAGTGAATTTTCAGCTATTTTCTAAGACGACACATTCCTTAACTTATTATAAAAAATAAAAAATGGCCAACATTGCAAGGCTTTTCGTCGGTCGAGTTAATAATAATATTCAAGCTGTGGCACGGAACCACAACCAAGTTTCCCGTTTATATTCATCAGGTATCTACTATGAATAAATTATTCAATAATAAAAATAAGTAGGTACTTTTTTCAATCTATTTGAATTTTTTAAGAACAAGGGTGGAAATGCGTACCTATTTACTGGTTGGTAAATAGTTTCTATTTTTGATTACAAAATGTTTTTTTCTGAAGGGGTAATAAAGTTAAAAGTTTACGTAATATTTGAACACGCACCTAATTATTAGTACCTACAGGCTACAACCTACAAGAGAATCAAAATCGACTCTAAAACAAAAAAACACACAATTTATCAAATTATCTACGAGTTTTAGGCACATGGTTCATAACCGGTTCGACACGGTTAAATGGACATGTAATTATGACAAAAAAATCTGGATATTTCAATGGAAAATATCTGACTTCACAAATATATTGTTCGGTCCGAGTTCGAGTCCTAGCTGGGCATAAAAAGTGTTTTCAATTAAAATTGAACAAAGACCAAGCACCACTAAAAGGAGTCTGATGATCGTCCTGGCAGCCGTGAAATAGCTATAACTCCAGCCTATACAAACTTGATGGTAGCTCACTCAAGTACCTATTGTTTATTCAAACCATCAATATTAATATGATGGTGCGAAAGCTTGGCAGCCTAACTGCAAGTGTGTTATCACACAAAACCCCTTCTAAATATATTTTTCATTTATATGACAAATTACACAAAATTAACGTTGATATTTATAAATTCTTTAATGAATGCTCGCACAAATATATTTTATATGAGATTCGTCGCGTTGCTACTTGGTGTGGGTACTCTCATATATCGCCCTGTTAACTAATTTTGACAGCCGAAAGTTTCATCGTTCCGAATGTTTCGCATTGGTTTGGGGGAGCCTTAATACGAAAATAATTTTTTTGAAAAGCCTGTGTTACAAAAACATTTCAATACCCTTTGCAATTCTCGCGACCAGTTATGCCACACGTAGGAAAAATCCTTACACGTAATGATTATCGGTTTGAAAACTACACCGTAGGGAAAAAAGGAATGATTTTGGAAATTTGGAATTTTCTATAAAAGCGTAGGTATTCAATATAATTGAATCCTACTTTCTTTCTTTGACTTGTTTTTGCTGATATAAGTTTTTCGAAAATAATATGAATTTATGTTCAGAACTTGCTGTCCCGCCGAACTTTGTTCCGCCTTAAATTGATTTAATTAATTATGAATGACCCTTTCGAGCTTCGAGCCTACATGTATATTGAATGAATGAAACTGTTTTGGAATAAAATTCAATACATTTTATCTACGTCGAAAATGGATTTAGCACATTTCTGGCCAATGCAACACTGTGATAAACAATAGGTGTGTTTTATTCATTGCTGCATAACCAGCGCAGCAAAATTTCCCTTGGCAAACAAAAACAATTTGATTGCTGGCGAAAAAGAAGTCAGTAAAAAAAAAATATGGGTGTGCTGCCTGCTGAACTTACTGAGTGAGTAATAGTTTTATTCAGACTTGTGCTGCACTGGCTATGCAGCAATGAATAAAACGCAGCTAATATTGTTTGCTTTTTGTCCGGTGCATAAGCAAGCAATGCAAATGGCTTTCCGACCCTCGAATACCCTACTTACAATTGGCCGTGCGAAAAGCAACGAAATTCGAGATTATCTCTCAAACCATCGCGAAAAGAAAAGAAAAGAACTTTCAGCTGTCAATAAATTTTACATTTTATTTTACTTTTTATAGCCATGTATATTTTGACAGCCGTAAGATTCGTCGTCGTTCCGAATGTTTCTCGTTGGTTTGGGGGAGCCTTAAGGCCGATTATGGAATCCGCAATACACGATTCCCAGTGATTCTCAGTACAGTGTTCTCTTTTATTTTCACAATAAATGAGTAAAGAGAAGGAGGGCACTGTACTGCGGATTCAGTATTGCGGATTCCATAATTCGACATGATTAACTTTATTATTATTTATTTTCCAATATAGCTTGTAACTGTAAATTGTTTTTCTTATTTTTATTTATTTAATGCATTTTGTGGGTATAGGGAAAATGAGGGATTTTTTGCCTATGCTGTATGTACTTTTTATGTTTTCATGTGGCTTCACTGCTCGTGCCGCATCAACTAAATTTTGTATATATGTACATAGGTACTAGAGCCTAAAACACTGATACACGGACTCTGTGCAATTATTATTGAAAATCCGTGCTCTTAAAACACGTGTATTTATTTGTTTATTATCCGTGTATTCGGATATTAATAATACACGGATTCTTAATACAAGGATTGGTTTTTGATTTTTATCTTTTCAAGAAGAAGCTTAAAATTTTGAGAAATGATGGCTATTATAGATTTTTATTTTTGATGAAAAATTTAATTTTCTAAGTTACCGTTAGGCGCATAAAAATACAGTTTTACAGTGCCTTTAATTATCAAGTAATAAATCCTGAGTATCTGCTTGGATTAAATTGGTTTTTCTTTAATGCGCATGTAAATAAAGTAACGATTATTTTGATATATCAAACGTTATTGTATACAAGTATGACAATATTAAATTTAAATCAATCGATAAATCGAAAAAAAATCATAACAAATCCTTACTTGGTCGGCTTTAATTGCCGGACCTTCAAGATTAAGGTCTTAAAATAAAGGTAGAATACCAAGCTAAAATGTTGTATACAAACTGTTGGCAAGGCGTAAAAAATTTCATACTAGGTGGTTGATTGAGTTTGCCGTCAATTTTATTTTCGCTTTTACAAATGCAAAAGTTGATGAAAAATTTAAGAATTTTGAAAAATAATATTCTACAAAACTTATTGTTCCATATTTCTCTTTTGTGAGTTATTTTATGTTAGCATTCCAAAAGGAGAGAGAGTAGGGCAACTTAATTCCATTCGATTCACTAAAAAAATCGATTTAAAAAATTAAAAAATTCTCAACTAAAATCCACTAAAAAAATTCGACTACCAGGTCGTTGTTGTATTTTTATTTAAAAAAATCCCATAAATGTTTTGGATTATTTCTGTGGCAATAAGATAGAGAAGGTTATGTTCACAGTTTGAGAGCTACTGTTCGGTCCAATCCCCATTTTGAAATCATTACCCGTTGAAAAGCTATCTTATAATTTCTAAAACAAATTTACATTAAATCCTATTACAGATTGTAGACAAAAATGCTTTTTCTCGAAAACTCTTTTTTTAACTGCCACAGATTTAATATACACCGATCTTCGACCTGGATTTTATAAGAACAAGGTATATATGTTTGTTGACAGTTAGACCAGTTAGGTTGTGACTTTTCACTACTCCATGACGGCTCACCGCTCTCACCCACAAAATCATCACCATGGCGTAGTGAAAAGTCAATTAGTTCAATTTTCCGCACATAAAATCTAACCGTTCGCTGGATGCACCTTTCAGTAAAAAACGTAGTAAATCTGGACATTAGTCCACAAAAATTGGCTTTTCGTTTATTAGATACTGTTTAGATTGTGTCTTTTTTTTCACTCATGTGTATCGCTGAACTCTGATCGAATAACTGTTTTAATATTAAATAGATAAGTAGTTGCAAAATATAGAAGACATTGCAAGTATTATTAATCTTCTACCCTTGACCAATTATCTACACATTTAAAATTTTTATCTACCTTTCCCTTATAATAATAAAATAAGGAACGAGTGTATATCACATATATAGTGCATGTGAGTGAGGCATTTTGATTTTATTTGAATACGTTAAATGCTAACGTTAACATTACGCTTAAAAATAAATATATTATAGAAATGATATATTATATAAAGTATTAATACAAGTGTTGTGGAAAAAAAGTATTTTTAAATTTATCAGACTTGATATTGTCATTAACAGAATTTACAAGGAAATTATTTTTATTGAATACATTAATTAACTGACTGACAGGACTATTAATACCATAGTTAGATCTGCTAAAAATATTTCGGCACTCTATTTCTTAAATTAACGCTGCCTATGTTAAAGCTCAATCGACTTAAGACCGAATAAGATGATATATATCCACTTATAATACCTATAATAAAACATAATTGTAGATACTCTCTGTGAATTGAAGGTGATGGCAGATTTATAAGTTGAAGTCTATGGGAGTACGGAGACAAAATAACTCTGTCCGACCACGGTAGAAAGCGAAGAGTAAATCTTAAGAACCTTCTTTGAACACTTTCTATTGTATTTAAATGAACCGACTATATGGTGCCCAAACAATACAACAGCTGTACTCAACGACTGATCTGACAAACGATACATATAGAGTTTTAATAACATAAGGATCCCGGAATTCACGATTCTTTTTATAAAACCAAGCGTTTAATTTGCTTTTTTATAATATAATTATAAGGATCGGTAAAACTTAATTTTGAATCTAAAATGATTCCAAGGTCTGAAAAGCAAATAGTTATAAATATATAAATTATGTTTGCATGTTAAACTCATTGTTTTACACTTGTCAATATATAACAATAAACGATTTATATTGCACCATTCCCAAAATCTTAGCAGTTCGAAATATTTTCACGTCATGAGCGTAAATCAATGCCATTTAATTTTTTAAAACTGAAGGAAGATCATTTATGAATAAAACAAATAACAATGGACCAAGGTGACTCCCCTGAGCTACACCAGAGTTCACTTTGAACGGACAAGAAAGGTCATTTTTAAAAACACCACTATAATATCTATCGCTTAAGTATGAAGAGATCCATGTTATAAAATAATCACTCAGACTAATCTTCTTCAGTTTCTCTAAAAGTACTTGATGACTTAGTTTGTCGAATGCTTTACTAAAGTCTGTAAATACACAATCTACCTCCTGTTTTTTTTTTGTCAAAAGCATCTATACAAAATGTTGTAAATATGTAGTAGTAAATTTGTAACAGTCGATTTTTTCTTCACGAAACCATGTTGATTTTCACATAAAATAGAAGTACAATTAAAAGAAAGAGTATTACAGACAATAGATTCATACAGTTTTGGAATAACAGACAGTTTGGCTACAGGACGGTAGTTGGCAACTACATGTTTAGGGCGTATTTTATGCGTTGATTTAAGGAACGCATTTTTGTACAGAAAAGGAAATTTGAAACGTTTGAAAAACTGATTAAACAGAACATATAACGGGTATAACAAATGTATCGCACATTTTTTCACCATAAATTACGGTAAGCCTTCAGGACCAGGACTTAGACTTTCATGGAGTTTTAAAATACTGTCTAGTATTGATGCTTCAGTAACCGTTAGATTAATCAAATATGCATATTGTTCAGTGACAGAAGAATGTATGTTACTTAGATTTAAGGTAAAAGTGTCTTCGTAGGCACTTTTAAAATATTCTGCAAACATATCGGATATAACTTCTTGGCAGTGACTGGTTTCATTTTTATAACTCATATTTGCAGGATAACCGTCAAATTTTCTTTTGCAATCTACATATTTCCAAAAATTTCGCGGATTAGTTTTTAATTCATTTTCAGTCTGTGCAACATATTCGGTATAAAGACAGTTTGAGTAGTTAATAAAATCATAATCATATACATAAGTCTTCTTCAGTTCTTGGACGATTAAACTTGACCCAAACCTTATTTCTTTTATATTTAAATGATTTAAGATGCATACCGAACCACGGTGGGTCGGGTTATTATCTTTAGCTTTGATTTTACATAAAGGAATAGTTTCTAGGAAGCAATCAAATAAAACCATATAATAAAATGTCATAATCATATCATCTAAACTCAAATTAAAAAATAATGTATCCGAGTTTAAGCCGTTCAATATGTTAAAAAGCTTATTGAAATTACATTTTTTCAAATTAAATTCAATTGGATTTTTACAAACATTAACAAGATTACATACATTTAAGTTTAAAGAGATTGATACAGCAGCATGGTGGCGATCTTCTTCAATAAGTTTCACGTCACTTGGTAAAACAGCAGTGTCACAATTAACAATTTCAGAACAATAAACAAGATCCAGTATTTTGTTACTTTGGGTTTTCACACTATTGTATCAATAATACAGAATTCGTTTGCATTTTTAGGCATTAACAGGAAGAAACTCATCATATTCATTATGCTTGGACCATTTTAAGTTAGGTAGATTAAAGTCGCCTATTATAATTACTTCGTCAGTTGTATTGATGTTCTCAAAGATGTCATCAAGGGAAATACATATTTTTTTTATAAATTTCATAATTTGAACTGGGTGGTTTATAGATAGCAACCTCATACAGATAACCAAATGTCATCTTTATTTTTATACATAACAATTCTACTTCAAGCCTAGTACGCTGCTGATGCGAAACGAAAATTTCCTGTGATCTCCAAACAGACAACGAAACGCCTGCGAACACACAACGGAAAATATCCTTGGAGAGTTTCACTAATTCCAAAAAAAAACAAACATAAACGCAAAAATTCAGAGAAACCCATGATGTAAGAAAATGATAAACAAAAAAAAACACAAATAAAACTCAAATGTCATTTTTCCGCATACAATAAATAGTCTGTGTAATTAATTCAGTGCGAAAAAGGAGCGGAGACTTCTCCAAATAATCTGCTACAATTATGAATTTCGAACAGCGTACTGCAAAACGAAAAGCAGAACGAAATTTTCCGTTTATGATTTCGTTGTGTCATTTTTGTATGGGATTTTTCGTTTCGCATCAGCAGCGTACTAGGCTTCAAAATGTAAAAGTCATGAACTAAGGTGTTTATAAGTGAGTTTTTAACACCTATTAATAATCCTCCTCCAACCTTCGTAGATTCACTAACAGAGTGTTGATCACGGCGGAAAACTTGAAAATTAGCCTCAAAAAGTTCAGTGTCGCCAATTGATGGACATAACCAGGGGTGGAATCGGCTAAGGTTTTCCGTCTGGTTAAGGTGATTCAACTCAATTCAATTCAATTGAATACTTTCCAATGAAATTTGTCAAAAACGTGGCTGCCATAGTGAATGTTTCAAATGTTTGTAATGAGCAATCGAAAATCTTTAACGAAAATGACGTCCTTGCGATATAATTCTTATTTTTTCTTCATCTTCCGGAATGTAGTAAACTTTTTTGGTCACAAGAATGTTTATTTTTGTGTGTATGAATGAAAAAAAATGAAAAGGAAAGGAAGGAAATTTTTGTAGGCTGGTGGTAACTCTAGTCGTACGGCGGCAGATACGTAAAATTTGTTGGAAAATGACAATCACATTTTTGATGTGATAGCTCTTTAGCTATCAAATGTGATATCATCTTACACAGACTGAATTGTTTGAATGTGACTCTCACTTATCGCAAATCACCTTACACGATTCCACCCCAGGTTTCCGTTAACACTAAAGGTTTGTTCGTTGAGCCCTGAACTCACCCTGGGGTCGCCCTCAAGCGTTTTTTGAAAAACCTGAACTCACCCTGACAATCAAATTCTGTGTTTTTTGAGACCTGGGGTCGCCCTGAACTCGTCCCGAAGTAGAACTAGGTTTTTTTGCTGTGGCGATAGTCCGGGGAAAAGTGGCCTGAACCCAAATTTTCGGTATATACAATACATTTCGATGGTTTCTATATGAAAAAAGCGTGCTGAATCCGAAAATGCCGGGTATACTTCTGAGATCCTTGAGCGTTTTGAGATATGACGTCATCAATAAAGGACATATGGAAAAAGGCTGCAGCTGGTGTGCATTACGGAAAAATTGCGATTAACATTAATTTGGCACTAGATATGCAGATTTCATGATTCCCCAAACACAAAAATATTTTTTTTCGATTTTTTGGGGGTTCACGAGTAGGAAAGGAGAGGGGGTACGAAGTAATGAAAAACTCAGCCTTTGGAACTAGGTCGAGTGGGGTATCGTTTCCATGTATTTTTTAATGCTGAATCAAATGGCACCACTCAATTTTAGATGGAACCACTTTTTAAAAATTTTTTAATATGACGTCATCATTTAAGGACTTCTGACAAAAGACTGCCACTGTTGTGCATTAGGGATAATTTGGATATACATTAATTTGATACTAGAAATAATCTTATGAGTCTCCAAATACTAAAATAGTTTTTGAATTTTTTGGGGGAGGGGTGAAAGGGTACGAAATCAGAGGGGGTTTGAATGAATGAAAATATCAACTATAGGTCAAGTGAGGTGTTTTTGCCATTTATTATTAATCGAATGAATTCAATGGCAAGTCAATTATTTGTATCTTTTAGCAAAAGAAAGTCAACTACTTTTATAGAATAAAGTCGCGTATCCAACAAAAGAAAAAAGAACTGCATATATTTCGATGGTCAAATGTCAACGTTGGCTATAATCTTAGTTCGTCGAAAATAAGAGCTCGTCTGTTTAGCGAAAAAAAAGAAGAAATATTTCGAAATAAGTTGCTTTATCACACTTGGATTATCCAGAGTCTGCAAAAGCACCTGATTAAGAAATTCCCTGCTATGCACTTACAGACGAGAGCAATAAGTGCTCCCAGTATCACGACATAAGCTAATCGGTAGTCGAAACCACCGCACGCTATACCAGTCACCATAAAGACCCATATGGTATGACGATGAATGCTTATACCTGATAAAGGTTACAAAAGATGCACATGCAAAAATGCTGCAGGACAAAATAAGGACATCGAGCCTAGAATACTGGTAGAATATTGAGCTAGGAGAAGTAAGAAGAAGATCTTGCGTAAGAAGAGTAGTATGTTGCCTACTAGTTCGCAACCGAAACAATATCTGGAAGTTTTAACACATAAAAATAAGCATTTTGCCGCTGGTCTTAAGATTGGAACGCAGGTTCATAAAAGCAGCGAAAATTACTTAGAATATTATTTCCAGGTACTGTAGGCTACTATAGGATTCGAATAGAGCAAGTAATAGGGTGAGAATGTCCAATGAAGACCCAGTTTCACCATGCAGTATAGATGAGTTAAAAAAAACCGCCGGTTTTGATGGCTTACCAGCAAATGTACATGCATAAAATTATCAGCCAAGTATATCGGTAGAAGAAAGCATACCCGACGACTGGACATCTTCTATTCAATACTTTACCCAATCTGCTTGTAAACATGCAAGGTGATGTGATTTCATTTCTTCAATTTCGTTCTGTGGCAGATATTGCTCAGGGCGGGCATTAACAAGGAAGACACTTTCAACAAACAAACATCTGTCCACCGGACAAAAAGTCCCTATTGATATCAGCAACTTGGAAATAGTTAAGAAGCTCATATTGTTACCCGCATCAGTTAATTTCAGGGTAAGTAAGGAAACCGCTGTTCTATGTTCTGATGGGAGAGAGGGTTCAAATCTCAGGCGTAGAACCAAGTGCATCGCTATACAAAACTCTAATACTAATTCTGAAAAAAAAAAAAAAAAAAGTGTGAGTGCCGGGACTCACGGTTAAGATGTGTAAACATCAACATTCGTCCGAATTCCTCATAGACCGAGAGCCTACATCAAATTTAGGGTGTGGATGATAGCAAAAATTTACTGGTATTTTTATATAGATCTTAAATTTTCATAAGCAAATTTGAAAATCGGTAATGATGCATGGAAAATGCGTTTTTTAGTTTACCGACAAAGGCCCCAACCACGCTTATAAAAAGTTAAGATCTATCTAAACATACCAGTGAATTTTTGCGATCACTCACACCCACAAACAGCAGTGGGCTCTTAGCCAATCATTAAAATTATATTTAAAAATATTTTCCAGTCAATGACCTTATTTCGTCTAATTTGCCAAAAAAAGCGGCCTTCTATGTTAAAACCATGATGAAAGCGCAGTCCATGTACTATATGGTCTAAGCAACCAACCACATTTCAACCCAAACTGAACTCGACTTTTTGATTTCGTATATAAACACTCAGCGTTTAGTTACTGAGCGTACATAGCGTTGAATGCACTCAATTTTCGTGAAGCTCAGAACAGAGATTATGGATAGTTCATAAGTCTGCTATTACACGATGAATCTAGTTGCATGCACCTTCTTCGAATTCTTCTTTGTTATTTCGTCCGCTGTTTCAAGCGCTATTCCACGTTGAAACCAAAGTCATGAATCTAATTTGACAGTTCTGTTTATTTTTCATTTTCGTGTTGGGCTGTGCTCAAGCAATAAAAAAACTTTTTCTGTTTTTATTTTTGTTTTCATTATTAGATATATTGAAGAAAGAAAGGTTTGTGTGCCTTTAAATGAATATCAGTCAAGAAAAGCAATAATTTATTTTATTTATGTTGTTTTTAAAGATGAATTTCTCATTTCTGGAAAGCCTATAAGGCTATCAATAACAGTGCGTTGCATCGAAATTTACTCTTTGAACAACAAAACCATATGAAGCAGAATAGTAAAAAACGGGACAAGAGAAAAGAGAAACGTAAAATAGTTGCATCGAAAATTTTACTCACGCGACACCGGTCACTTTTTTTCGTCTCATCTTTTAGTTTTTTTTTCTCTTTTGCACTTACGTAGTTCGAAAAGTCGCATGCGTCTAGATGCATCGTGTAATAGCAGACTAATCTCTGGCTCAGAATCAAAATCACGACCACGGCTACAAGATAAGAATCACGACTAGGATATACGTTACGTTTTTTTCACCCTACCGCCAGTATAGATGACATCAAAAATCTCTGGAATTGAAAGGAAAACAAAATAGAAAAACCGCTCTGGGGCCTATTTCACAGAACATACATCACATACATTACAGAAATGTATGTGACGTAAAATATGTCTAATATGAGTGGGCGTAAATTTTAATTTTTTTTTTTAAATTATGCGTTTTCTAAGATGACGCAAAGTTTTTCAAAAAATTCAAAATTTACACAGAGCCATCTTTGGCGTCTACTTTAAGGTACATACATTCATACAATGTATGTGATGTATGTTCCGTGAAATAGGCCCCTGGTCTCAAAGCAGTCATGTAATTGAAAAAAAGTAATGCAAAGAATACAAAATACGGATAAAGGTAGCTGCAAACAAACGCGATAGCGGTGGCGATCACGATAAAATTTTGGATGCCTACACATAAATCATAGGGAAGGCACACATCTACACGATTGAAGTATGCTTTGATTTTTATATGAGGCATCCACATTTTTATCGTGACCGCCACCGCCATCGCGTTGGTTTGCGCGTAGCCTAATGCTAAAGAAGCGTTAAAAAGTGTCTCTAAAACTTGGCCCATGACTCACAGGGCAACTGGTCTTCCATCTTATCTTTTTTCTCTTTCGCACTCATTATGTTCGAATAGAGTCAGACGCAAAGAATCATCGTGTAGTAGGGGCTTAATATATCCTCTAAACAGCCAACCAAATTTCAACCCGAACTGAACTCGACCTTTCGATTTCATATATAAATACTCAACGTTTAGTTACTGAACGTACATATTGTTCAACGCACTCAATTTTCGTAAAGCTAAGAATCACGATCATGACCACGATCACGATCACGTTTTCTTTTCACCCTACCGCCAGTATAGATGTTTACACATCAAAAAGGGATATACTTCATGCGCACTCCATCCCTTTTCCTTTACGTTCACCCCAAAAAAACGAAAAACTATTTTTGTATTTGGAGACTCATAAAATCTGCACTTCTAGTGTTAATTATAATGTAAAACACAATTTTTTGTAATAGACATCAGTTGCAGGCTTTTGTCAGAAGTCCTTAAATGATGACGTCATATTACAAATTTCGTAAAAAGTGGTTCCATCTAAAATTGAGTGGTGACATTTGATTCAGCATTAAAAAATTCATGGAAACCATACCCCACTCGAACTAGTTCCAAAGGCTGAGTTTTTCATTAATTCGTACCCCTTCTCCTTTCCTACTCGTGAACCCCTCCCCCAAAAAAATCTAAAAAAAATATTTTTGCATTTGGGGAATCATGAAATCTGCATATCTAGTGCCAAATTAATGTTAATCGCAATTTTTCCGTAATGCACCCCAGCTGCAGCCTTTTTCCATATTGATGACGTCATATCTCAAAACGCTCAAGATTCTGAGAAGTATACCCGGTATTTTCGGATTCAGCACGCTTTTTTCATATAGAAAAGTTCAAAATGTATTGTATATACCGAAATTTTGGGTTAAGGCAAAAAAGTCCATTTTCTCCAGACTACGAGTGAGGTAACGAATAAACAGCCAAGTGGGATGATTTGTGAGGAAAATATTTTGTTGTGGATTTGCTTGTTGCGGGTAATTGCTTATTTTTGAAATAGAAATTAAAAGAAAAATTGTAAGATAACAAATAGAAATAGAGAAGAAAAACCCTTGATATTGTTTCAATTCATTTGTAAAACTAATTTAAAACACATTTTTTGTTTTTATTATTGAGCACAAAGCTTCTTGTTTCTTACGTTTAATGTCAACAACACAATTTAAAGCCCTTGGCGTTTTTTGAAAACCGAAAAACCCAGGTTTTTTGACAATGCTTGGAGTTGTCAAGAAAACCTGGGTCAACCCTGGGTAAAGTACAACGAACGAAACTTATAACTTCGTGAGGTAGGTTGTTGATATTTGCATAAACATTATTAGTCTTTGTCTGTAATCCATTAACGTTCTGATAATAAATAAGTAGTTGCTGAAGGTGCTGCGGCGGCGCGGGCGGCGCACTGTGGCGCCTTTTTGCAAAAGTGCTTGCAAAATTCAATTTTCGTGTGTGCATAAAATCCAAAACTAATTTTGGATAATTTTTTATTTTAGGAAATATTGGAAGCTTCAAAAGCCGAAAGAAATTTTAAAATCGGTCGAAGGATTCGGATGATACAGGGTGTCAAAGTTTCCTTATTTTAAAAAATATTTGTTTTATGAAAAGTTTCAGAGTTTCGGCTTTAAAATCTAAAAACTTTGTTCGAAAATTATAGTTTTTTTATTTGAGCTTGTAAAAATGACCATTTGTATTATTATTGTTTTTTTATTGCAAAATTTTAAGACTTTCGAAAAGCTGTTTTTGGCTCAATTTTTTTGACTTTGAGTTGAGTTATAAAAAATCCCTCAAGAGTCCTTGGTCTAAACTAAATGGAAATTTAATCTTTGACTATTTTTCAAACATTTACTTTGGAAACCAGCTGCCAGTTTTTGCCTATTTCCGGTTTAGAGAGCTTTTTATTAAAGAAGGTTATTTTTTTCATTTATGGCTTTTTTTTATTATATTCTTAAAAATGCAAGTGGTCATAAAAATATTATTTTTACATCTGAAAATGTATTCTTAACTACATATAAAAAAATTTTATGGCCTTTCGGTAATTTTTTGACTACCTCAAATTTAAAGAATTAGGACATGAGGACAAGGTTATATGTTTTTATGATAAATCTGGTAGTTTTCTTGATTTGTAAAAATCTATTTATTTTGTACATACTGTTGTGTAATCCTTTTTATTTAATGCAATAAAAATGTTAGGTACTTATACATATTATCATCACAAAAGAAGTAGGTATATAAATATAAAAAAAAAGTTTAAATGATTAGTTATAAAGCAAACACGTAATTGATAAGTCATAGACACTTCTTGAATTTTAACAAACAAATAAGTTAAAAAGTATAAAGTATAAGTATAATCGAGAATCAGTCGTTACCAATCGGAAAACTGCCGGAAGAAGCTCTGGGGCCTATAACACAATACAAGAAGTACTTGTTTAACAAGCAAAATTCAACAGGTGTTCAAAATTTGTGTAACACGTAACAACAAGTCTTCCTAATTTATAACAATTGTTTTTAGGTCTTTCAACAAGTGGGAAATTTTATATATTAAACGGTTCTGTAACTGGAAACAACAAGTGTTTAACTAAATCTTCTTTCAATTGTTGAATAGTTTAAAAATTCTAACTGACGATTTCAAACTTGTTTAGAGTGAACAAGTTGGGTATAGATTGATTTTATATAGTGTTTACCTATTTATATCATTATATAATATATTGTTTATAAATATATGTATGCACATGATATGGAAGATTATACAAAATGTTTAATCACAATTTTATTTTGGATGAAAAATTTGTTTGATACAACTAAATTCCAACTTTAAAATACAAAATAAAAATCGAAACTAGTTTGTAAATTAGAAAAAAATAAATGTTGCTTGTTTGAGCCAACCTTTTACTTCAAAATTTTGTTGGGTTAAATTGGAATAGTCCAAATAATAATGTGTTCAAATTTGTTGCTACATATTTCGTTTCCAGAATATTTTTGAAGTTGCGAACTGTTTTATATCGGATGCTTTTGCATAAGAATTTGATGATGATGCATTTTTAAAATTTTTAAATTTTTCGAACGGAGATAATTGAGTTCAAAGAGAAGCTTATTTTGAACATTTTTTTTTTTAATTTTCATTAAAAGTTGAATTAAAATTGTTTATTATTCTTGTTTTGAAATAATTTATTGTCCAAAGAGTCATAAGTAGGTACTGTTGGCTTAACTTACGCAAAGTTTTTTTTTTGCAACTTCGTCAAAGCAGCTGACGACATTTTATCTTCGAACCTTTTTGGTGTTCTTTTTTATAGAGTACAAACATTTTTCCGAAATAATAACAAATAATATAATATAAATTATTAAAGAATGTTAATAATATTGTAAGAAAATGTCTAACCTTGTTATAAAAGTAAGGTCATATTTTTTTCGAGAACATTTCAACGCTACATCAAATTAAGATTAAAATTACAACTATTATAACGTCAAGAAATTGAGTTTGATTACATTTTTGGAATCGTTTTTAAACCTAAGCTTATAGTACTACACAAAAAACGCCTCATACATCCCTTAATTTTTGTCATAGTTTTCGCTCCAAATTGTTTGTATGAAATGTGTTCTGAAGATAATATAGCACTGCAGAAATTATATACATAAGTATATCTAACTAATTTGTAAAGCTTTTTAATTTTGTATTCCAAATTGTGAAGAAAAATGAGAATCGAGTATTTACGAATATACCTACGTATATACAAAATTGGCGTTAATTTTCATTTTGATTTTTCTATTCCTCCCAATATTTAAAAAAATTATTAAACAACAATTTGTACATGCGCATAGTCTTTACCAAACTTCAACTTCGCTTACTATACGACTGAACACGTAAGATTTACTTGTTCCACAAGTCGAGGGAAATTATATTTTTTAACAATTGTTACAATTTTTGTTGTGTTACAGAATTGAATTTAACTTGTTGAACACGTATATTCAAACAATTAGTTGTTGACTAGTTGACTTGTTGTTCTGTGTTATAGGCCCCAGGAATCCAAAAATAAAGACTACACAAAATATATGTACCAAAATACCCGCAAGGTTTCAAGGAAACGGCAGAACGAAGACCTATTTAACATGCTTGCAGCCTCATCGGACTCTCTTATTTCTTCGCTAAGGCATGTTAGAACCGAAAAAGACCTCAAAGCTCGATACTCTCCAGAAATGATTAGTTTATTAGAAATTACCTCGGAATTTGACGAAATTTTCCAAGAAATCTAGTTTTTTGTTTTTATTTATTTTTACTTAATAATTTATTTATTCTCCACTGTTAAACTTAAACAGCCGTATTTATAAACGCATTATAGCGAGTGCATAAACTTATAAGCTAAACGCGTTTGAGGGTTGAATAGTGTCTATATAAGGATATTTAAGTATCGAAATGTCACTTTGAATCACACACAACAATATAATACATAGATATTAGGGTAGCCCATATTTTGGCAATGTTTGAATTTCTTTTTTGTCCTCCCCTAAAAATGATTATTATGTACCTGTACTATGTATCTACATACAAACACGTTGTGCATTTTTTTTAGAGCGGCTAGCTTAGTAACACCGAAACATAATTATACGGATTTAATCCCAGAATTTTTTTCACCTTAAAAGTAAACAATAGAAATGTTTTTTTTTTTGGATACTACCTCTTCGAGGAATTAAATTTTTACACTCTTAATAGAACTTCAAATGTGTGCCAAATTTACTTCAAATGTGTGCAAAATTTACTTAAAATGTACCAAATTTGGAGATTTTTGGTCACTTTCAGGAAAAGACTTTAATAATTTTAGACATTGCCAACAAAAGACCCACCCTAATAGATATATTTTCTTTTCAATAAAAACACAAGTGTGAGTGAAGAAAACACAAATCTTCTAATGAATCAATAAAAATGATTTTTTTTTCCAAAATATATTACTTTATTGACAAACAACACAAAAACGACACAAATAACAATAATCTGAATAATAATATTAGAAGAAAATAAAAGAATCCAATCGGCTGCGCAACAAAAAATTTTTTTTTATGAACCGCTGAGATTGGTTAGTCAGTTTTGGAAGTAAAAAGTAATAGATTTCCTCTTTTTGGTACTTTATTTGACACAAGCGTATTATAACTATACAGGGTTGGGAAATCTTTTATAAATAATAATTTATGTTGCGTTGAATAGTGGCTACATAAATGCTTATTCATTACATAACTATTCAGCCGTTTAGGGGTGTTTAGCGAATTGTAATAAATAAGGCTGAAAATATATTGTTGAAATAATTTGTTGTGTTGATGTGCCCTAAATAAAAAAAAACTTTTTGCAACACAAATAAAATTTAGATGGTTCTTTTTTTTCCTCTATAGTTTCACTTGAACTAGTTTTCAAATACTCTGCAATTACTGCGAACATTAACATTTGAGTTTTATTTTAAAGTAAAATACTATCTACTTTTACTTTTTTATGTAAATTTTTTTTTAACATGAAATTCTGGAACACCCTGTAAGCATTTTTCTTAAATTTAATTATCTTATAGCACTTTACATACTTTCTCTATACTTCGACTTAAAATTTACCACCGAAGAAGTATATTTTCACTCTAAAGTGCAGCAAAGTAATAAAAAAAGGCTTGTAATACACATGCAGAAATATTTAAAAAAATTATTTTTTTTTACTTTTATGCATCACTGTGACTTTGTTTGACTTTAAGACACCCTGTTCTTCCTTCAAATATTTACTAAAGACATTTTTTGAGGTAAAATATTAAGTACATTTCCTATTGGGAGAAAGTCGTATTTCACCAGAAAATTCTGAAACACCCTGTGAATATTTTTTCTTCAAATTCACAAAATTTATAGCCTTGGAAATTTCCTTCAAGCTGAAAAAAAAAATTATCATGATATCTTTATTTGTTTACGAGCTATGATTTTTGCAACCAAAAAAGTCAATATTAGCCACTGTGCGGCGGCGATATAGGTTTGCGTTGTCAGGTGTTGTGGGAAATGGTAAGGCTGCTTTTTTAAAGTCCTATTTTCGAATTCTTGCATGATAATTCCATCGAATTTAAAAGGTGGCAAATAGAATCCGGACACCTTATTTTAAAAGAATATTTTGAAAAGTGTGCATGTTGTTTTATATTTTTTTTAATAAAGTATTGCAAGTTTTCACGTCCCTTACTTTGGCGGACACTTTTTGGCGGAATCAAAAAATGTTGATATCTGAATTTGTAGCTAATTAAATGCTAATTTGTTGCACAAACCAAAAATTTGTAGCTCGCATAGTTTCGTAGTTATTCAAGTTTCCGCTAAAATAAGTCTGAAGTTAGCGGACAAATTCTAAAATAATAAAAAAATTAAAGTTTGATTGACACCCAAATTTGTAGCTTTTTAAATGCTCTTGAGTTGCGAAAACCTCGATTTTGTAGCTTAAGTGGTTTATTTTATATTCAAGTTTCCGCTAAAATAAGTCTAAAGTTAGCGGACGAAAATACGAAAACCATAATTCTCTCGGTGTCAAAATTTGTAGCTTTTTAAATGCTAATTTGTTGCACAAGAATTAATTTTTTAGCTTTTATGTATCATTTTGTATTTGCATTTTAAGTTTAAAAAGTGCATTTAAAAAGCTACAAACTTAAATTTTTTATTATTTTAGAATTTGTCCGCTAACTTCAGACTTATTTTAGCGGAAACTTGAATAACTACGAAGCTATGCGAGCTACAAATTTTTGGTTTGTGCAACAAATTAGCATTTAATTAGCTACAAATTCAGATATCAAAATTTTTTGATTCCGCCAAAAAGTGTCCGCCAAAGTAAGGGACGTCAAGTTTTCACTATTCTCACTATTCTCACTTTTATTTAATTTTTTTATCTAGTTTAATTATCTTTTTCACTACTTTAACGTTTGAAAATCTCGAAACATCGGCAAAATGACAGATAAACACCATTTAGTAACAGCCAAATTAACTTACTCCATTTTTTTTTTTTTTTTTAATTTGGTGCCTCACTCACGTACACTGTATAATATGTGATATACCTACATCTCTTCCTTATCTTCTTATTCTTAGTCTCTTTTCACTCAAGGAAACTCAGTTTCCAGCAACTTTCTGTTTCTAGGAGAGAAGGGCACCAAGTAAGAGGAATGAACGGTCTACAATTGGTGGGAATTGGAAATTTAAAGAAAACGTCTCCAGCAACTTGTTTCCTAGTATGAAAGGGGACAGGGAAAATCTCTAAGATCTCATTTTTCTGAACGCACCAAATGTTTTACTCAATGTTTTGACAACAACAGTCAACACAGACAAATTTTTCTGAGAATTAATGTTCCTGTAACAGAGATATGATATCTCAGTATATATCATTTGTTGCTTGTAGGCCAAACAGATGCCACTGTTTTAACGCTGTAGAAATCATTGGTCGCGTTCGGGGATCAATCCAAAACTATCCGGATAGGTTTGTGTTGTTGTAATCTCTTGTGACAAAACAGCTGATGCAACAACAACCCAAAGTATCCGAAATTTTTTGGGATATGTGGATATTTTACCAAATGCAAGGATTATCTTACTATGTGTGGACTGCCAGGAGCCAACTTCACGATAGTTCCACCTATAATTAAACGCTGTTAGCGCTAATAGAAGACAAGCGGAAAACCCGGTGAAATTTTTTGACACTTCAGTTTTGTGATTGTTTTTTTTTATTCTTTTTGTGTTTTTTTTTTTTGTATTCATTTTAGAAATGTTTATTTACAAAAATAATTAAAAGATTACGAATAAATTAAATTTATTAATTTCACCTTATATTTTGAACGTATATCCTTTGTATATAAGCACTATTGACACCTGGTAAGTTGCTTTCCATGCCGCCTGCATCTCAGTCCGTGAACGCTGAGAAGGGGATAAAATATTTTTCGATTTGACATTCAATGTATTTCCCATAAGAGAAAACCCAAAACAGGTCTTAAAAACATTACTTTTAGTAATTAATTTTATATGAACGGGTGTCCATATTATTATTGTATTAGAATCATTAAATGTGTGAGTTTATAAATCAATTCAAATATTATGTATTAAAAATGATAACTAATCGTGTTTAATTTTTAATACAAAAATGTAAACAAACCATGTTTTAAACAAGAATACAACAACAATTTAACAACAAACGGCTTTGCCATGATAGAACTGTCAATTTCTTTTAATCGTGTTCGAAAGTTATTAATAAAATTAATAATTAATTATGATCAGAAAAGTGCATGTTGTGAAATTCAAAGTCATTTTTCTGATGTTTAAATACAAAATTTGCAGTGCCCGTTCAAATTTTTATTTCGGCAGCTTTGTAATTAAATCAATCAATGATAGTGCTCTTTTTACACTTTTTGGTGGCGATTTATCTAAGGGTAATATTCTTTTTTAATATGTTTTCAACTTGATTTATAAATTCATATACAGCTGTGTGAAGCCAGAACCCCGAGCTCAAAATTTTGGTTCCAAATATATCAGAATCGTTTGTCCACGTTTGTCCAGGAAAAATTTTCGTTTGTCCAACCCCAGGAAAAAAGTAATTAAGCTTTTCTTTTTTATAGGAACACCTCCACAAATTAAAAAGTCGCCTCACGCCCACAAATGATAACTTATATGGATGGGACATGGTGCATTCGTTTGTCCAGCAAAAATTTTTACTTTCCCAACCTTAGTTTAAAAGTTGTTCAACATTTCGTTTTTATAGGAACACCCCCACAAATTAAAAAGTCGTCTACCACCCACAATTAATAAATTAGGAGTATTGCATTCGTTTGTCCACCGGCTGATTATGATTGTCCACCAAAAATTTCGTTTTTCAACCCTTAGTTCAAAAGTTATTTAACATTTCTTTTTTATAGCAACTATCACAACCCTAAAAACTTTAAAAATCGTCTACCACCCACGATTTTCAGCTTAGAACGTCGAAACAAAAAGTCTTCGTTAGTCCAGCGGCCCATACTGATTGTCCACCAAAAATTTTCGTTTGTCCACCCTTAGGTCAAAAATTATTCAACTTTTCTATTTTATGGCACCCAACCCCAAAATTGAAAATTTCACTTAGCCGAATCAAACCTTTTGCAATCGTTTGTCCAGGCTAGAAAAAAAAATAAAAATAAAGAAAATTGTTGTTCATTAATTTATTTACGTGTGAGTTCCAAAGTTGTGAGGTAGGTAGGTATGTAGGTATGTAGATGTGAAATGTATATGCTCCGATTTAAGGAACACGGTATGACAAGGTCATTTTACATGGGTTTTATTTGTATTCTATTTTTTTTCGGAGTCCCCTCGCCTCTCACTTTTCGGGTGCTTGATTAGAGTGAGTCCCTTCGCCTCTCACTTTTCGGGTAGATATACGTATACGTTGCTCAAAGTTCCACATTTAACATTTTCATATATGAAAACGTAATGCTTTATAAAAAATTCACATTACCTAGGTACTACTGTACGACTGCAGCAAATCTATATAATTTCTTAATATGTTTTTTTACATACCTATATATAATGCAACTGTAACGCTTAATTAATTGCTGTACTTTACTTACAAAGATGAAACTATCATCAACATTAATCCTCAAAATAAATACCAAAAATCAAAAATCTCATAAAAAGTAGTTTTAGTAATTTTCAATCTTCTCTTCTCTTCTAACTATAGAAGACGTAAAACCATTCGGTTTTTTGTGTTCGATTCAGAATTGATATAAGCATTGACCACAAAAAGCCAATTCAGTACTTCGTTTCACAATTTTGAAAAAAAAAACTTTTTTTTTTCATTTTTTTATACAAAATTTGAGTTTGCATGTGAATTTTTCAAAAACTATTGACATCAATAATTTAATTTAAATTTGGGATTGAAAAACAGATTTTATACTTTCAAAAGCGTATAGAACTTTATTGTGAGAGTTGCTGTTGTTTTTTAATATTTTTTTTTTCAATCTGAATCTAAAACTGCCCCTACCTTCTAAACGGGGTGAGACATACCCCCCTCGCATATTAAAAAATTCTTCATAAAAAATTAAATTTATACTTCATTCATACATTCCTACGAAAGACAAAAAACAAATACTTTTGCCTTTGAGAACTGAGATATACATTTTGAAGAGGATTCAAATTTTAAGTTGTATACAGGCAAAGATCTCTCGCTCTTTATACTGGCCAATACAACATTTGACAAATAGAAACATGTTGTGGGATCCCACATTAGATCTCAGCCTTTAATTTTTGGGTTCCAATATTTTGTATGGGATGCGACATCTTGGTATTATATTATCATTGCTATAAGTCACGTACCTTTGATTTCCTAAAGGCCAATTTTCAGCTTCTTTTTGAACACTTGAGTGCTTCTGGTATTGAAAACATACTATTTTCTGGTGACATTGACGTTGCAGTTTCATACTTTTATCAAGTGTTGAAAAACTGTATAAATGACACTGTTCCTCTAAAAAATTCTAAATACTCGAACTTCGTCTAAACGATAGCGTTTGGACGATAGCTAAATTGGAATCGTCTTGAATTAATTTTGAAGTTTTTAGGTACTGTAGTCCAAGAAGAAGTTGGAAAATAACCAACTGTTCACAGTCTTTGTGTTATTTTGCTCTCGCATGAAAACAATCCTTACATAAAAAAGGAAGAAAGGATAAAATTGATAATTATCGCCCAACAGGTAACCTGTCGGCTATTCCGAAACTCTTCGAATTCTTTGCAATACATTGAGTTTTTACACAAAATCGTTTATTGAATTCGTTTAACAAACTCTAAAAAGTGAGTAAGTTGGGGTTTAGCGGAAAATTCATAGCTTGGCTTACATCTTACTTGCTTGACCCCAATCTGTGAATTTTAGGTAATTGCTATCAGTTTTGTTGTCTGAACAAAAATAGCAATTTGAGATTGCGTGACTGCCCTATTAAGTACATATTTAAATTATTTTAATTTGTAAAAATACATATAACAAAACTACAACTTACATTTTGAAATGATTTCCCTTTAGTTTCAATCGGCACCAAAAGAAAAAAAAAAAAAACCATACAAATTTATTTTATTGACAATTATGACAGCCAATTTGATTGGAATTACGAACGATAGACGAGACGATAGTGACGAGTTACGTGAAGCAAATCATGGACGATCTCGTCGACGATTATCGTTTTGACGATTATCTTTTAGAAAATTACGGAATGACCCCCCAGGTTAAATTCCGAAACTCTTTCTCTAACCCTTTCATTGCCCAATCGGGAGTTCCTCAGGGAAGTCACTTAGGTCCCCTTCTTTTTATCTTAGCTATAAATGACGTATCCCTCTGTATACGTTATAGTGAAATTCTAATTTTTGCGGATGATATGAACATTTTAAAAGCATTAAATCTGCCAGTGATCGTTTTCTTCTGCAAGATGATTTAAAGTTTTCTTATTTGGTGTAACAAGAACGGTTTGAATCTTAACCCAATTAATTGTCAGGCAATAACCTTTTCTAAAAAAACAAACTCCTTCTTCGTTTGATTACAAAATATCGCAGCACACTTTACGCCGTGTTCATAGTTTTAAAGACCTCGGAGTTCATTTTACTTCCAACCTTGATTTTACTGAGCATATCTAATCTAATCTAATCTAATCTAATAATCCCAAGTTAAGGTTTATTAAAAGATGGTCTAAAGAATTTCAGGATCCCTATGTTACCCTCGCTCTTTACAACTGTTTAGTCCTCTCCCATCTTGAATACGCATCTCAGATATGGATTCCTTTTTACGTAACCCATAAAAATAGATTAGAAGCAGTACAGCGTAATTTCATACCGTGGTCTGATTCTTATAACCTTCCTCCTTATGAACACAGGATTAAACTTCTTCAGGTTCAACCTTTATCACTAAGGAAGACTAATATGGATATTATATTTATTCATCAACTTATAACTGGCGTTATTGATGCACCAGATTTATTAAATTGTATTAGTTTTAATTACCTTGGGGGAAACTACAATATTCGTAATTTGGAATTATTACATTTATCTCAACATTGTACTAATTATGGCATGCATGAGCCTCTTACCCGCATGTGTAGGCTTTTGAATTTGAACTCAAACCTATTTGATTTTAATATTAGTAAGAACAGTTTAAAACATACGTAAAGGACCAGTGCACCACGCTCTTAAATGTTTCCAATTATATGTATGTAATTTAATTTCTTATTGTCATTGTATTTGTTTATGTATTTATATTGTACTCGTATGTAATAGTTTTGTATTAATTGTTTTTCAAGTGTATGTTTTGTAGTAGTTATTTTTTGCTTACTAACTACAAACACTGCACTAAGTGATGAGACGGTTAACACGCATACAATTGTTGTGTTGGCAAACTGCTGGATGGCAAGTTTGATAAAAATCGATTGAGTGGTTTTCAAGTTATTAAGTTTAAAAAAAAAAAAAAATGCTATACGAAACCTTTTAAAACATTCGTCATACAAATCTGAACAAAATCAGTTGAAACGTTTTTGAAAAAATCAAAATAAAAAAAAGGTTCAATGGATGGTACCATTTTTACTAGAAAAAAAATGCATATCCAGTAACAAAGGTATCTCATATCTGTTGCACCGGTTTTAATGAAATTTTTTACACAAGTTCTTCTAATAAGTTTGAATAAAATTTTCAAACAAAACATTTTTTGGAAATTTAATATTTCGAAAATGACTAGATGATTTTTTTTAAATTCATTTCCGCTTAATTAATTAAAGGCTAAAAATTCCATACCAATTTTTTTTTAATGTTTACAAAAGGTGCCGTGTGATAAGGCCATGCATCATAAGGCCATATTTTGAGATATGGCCGTATGACGCTTTCACAAAGTGACATAAGGCCATATTCCAACATATAGACTTGGGACTCTTTAATAAACTGAGGGCCATAGGCCTTATGTCACTTTCAACCGTATTTCCTTGTTTGATAAATAAACCTGGCCAAATGTTTTTGTCCAACAATTTAACTGTAGATAATTAATTCAGTTACGGCGTATAAACAGTGAGGTATGTATGCAACCCTCCTGCTTGGGCACACTATAAGATATGGAGTAGGTGCGAGGTTGGGTGTATGCATAGTTACTTTTACATTTAAAGATTCTGGATAAAAAAAAAAAACAAATCAAATTTTTCACTTAACGAAATTATTGTGAGGCCATAGTTAGATGTGGCCTTAAGTCGCAAAAAATAGGGCACTATGACACTTCGTCAAAGCGACAAAAGGCCATTTGTTCGAATATGGCCTTATGTCACTTTATATAATAATTTTTAGTGACCTTAATATTTTAATAATTTTCATATGTTAGGTGGGCTATAGGTCACTTATTTCACTTTTCTAAAGCGTCATTAGATCATATTTTGTAATATGGCCTTATGACGCATGGCCTTATGTCACGGCACCTTACAAAATTGTATATAAATAGTATGTACATAAAAGCAAAATTATTTATTTATTTATTTAACATCAATCAGAGATACAATAACCTCTTATAGACTACCAAAATAAGAATAATAATAATCTACATATACAGTCTTGGCTAAATGTATTAGGCACCCCAAGAATGTTGCCATATTTTAAAAAGAGGAAGTAAGGTGAAAAGAAACGATGTAGGTATGCAATAATGTTAGAAATTTATTTTTATTAAAAAAAAAAATTAATATTTAGCGTTGCCACCTTTGGCTTTTATTACTGCCGCAATCCTTTTAGGCATAGACCTTACGAGTTTGCGGCACTCCTCTGAACTTATTTTTTTTCATTCTTCTTTTAAAACGCTTTTTAGCATTTCCTTGGATGTTGTAGGGTACTTCCGGACTTCAAATGGGTTCAGATCCGGAGATTGTGCAGGCCATGGGAGCAGGTCAATGTTGTATTCAACAAACCACTGCATTGAAATGGCGGACTTGTGACAGGGTGCATTATCTTGTTGGAATAAGACGTTTCGCACGTTAGTGTCGCCGAAAATATGCCTAAAAGATGACACGTTGGCATGTTTCCATGACGTTAATATACTTCCTTGAGTCCATACGCCCATCTTAAACGAACATTTTTCCAACCCCGTCCGCAGCCATGCAGCCCCAGATCATAACGCTTCCTCCTCCGTGTTTAACAGTTGGGACTAAGCATTCTGGGTTGAATTCTTCGCCAACTCTTCACCTCACAAAAGTTGTATCAGGATTACCAAACAACTGTAATCATACAAAAAAAATATCTGTTTTCAAAGCTCAACAAAAATAAGTGAGTTGGCAACCGTAACCAACTGTTACCGCCATATTATTCACTTGATACATCCAGATAAAAACTTAAATCCAGATGTAAATTATACAAATTCAATGTACAGTGGCTCCAAGCCAAACTCGGACACCTTCGAAATAACAAATTGAATGAAAATAATTAATCAATTAGACGAAGTTGGACAAAAAATCAGTTATTTTAAAATAACACTACGTTCAACAATTGTAAAACAAATAAAACTTATAAAGAAATTCACTAATGTAAAACAAATAAAACTTATAAAGAAATTTACTAATGTGAAAAAATTAAACCCAAAACACAAATATACCAGAAATTGCAATGCGCAAACAAAACTCGGACAGTTGGCAGCATTGTTTTAAATCTTCATTATTTTATATTTGAATCTTTACCAACTTCATTACACGTGTTCCTTAGATTGTTTAATGGTAATTTCCGGTCAGTAAAGCTTCAAGTTATGGTTATATTATTATAAAACTCTAAATGGGGAGACAAAGAGGCCAAACTACTCTCGAAGTGAGAAAATTAATTATAAAACATTCACAAGATGGAAAATCTGTGCGAGATATAGCGAAAATCATTGATCGAAGTCATTCCACCGTTCAGGATATCATTAAACGTTTTCGTACAACCAAAAATATTGTAAACAAACAAAAAACAGCACATAATAAAATTTTTAACGAGGCGGATGAACGGTTTTTGGTAAGAAAAGCGCGCCAAAACTCGCTGCGGAAAAAGAAATGGGAAAACATGCGAGCCCATCGACCATTAGGAATGTTCTCCGTAAAGCGGAATTGAATGGAAGAAGAGCTAGGCAAAAGCCACTAATAAGCAAACAAAATAAGATGAAAAGACTACAGTTCGCTAAAGATTACCAAAATAAGGATTTTTCGTTCTGGAAAGATGTTTTATTCACGGACGAAAGCAAATTAAACATTTTTGGTTCTGATGGCAAACCATATGTGTGGAGAAGAACTAACGAAGAGCTGGTTTCGAAGAATTTAAAACCTACTGTTAAACATGGCGGTGGATCGGTGATGGTTTGGAGATCCTTTTCTGCATCAGGGCCAGGTGCTTTACATTTTATAGACGGAATAATGAATCAACATGTTTATTTGGACAATACAATTATCTGTCCAAAAGCTTGGCCTCGGTGATCGCTGGAAATTTTATCAAGATAATGATCCTAAACACAAAGCTTATATGGTTCAATCCTGGCTTTTGTATAACTGTCTCCACGTCATCGAAACTCCACCTCAAAGTCCCGACATAAATCCCATTGAGAACCTATGGGAACATCTCAAAAAAAATATAAGAAAACACGTTATTTCTAACAAAACTGACCTAAAAAGGATTCTTTTAGAAGAGTGGAATAAAATTGAATCAACATTTTGTGCAAAGCTAGTTCAATCACTGCCTTCTAGACTTAAAATGGTTCTTAAAAATAAAGGACTGCACACAAAGTATTAAATTTTCCAAAAACCCAACAACTTCAAGCGTTTTTCCTGGCTGTCCGAGTTTTGCTTGCGCATTGAAGTTTCTAATGTTATTATGTTTTGGGTTTAATATTTTAAAATAAATGAATTTCCTTATAATTTTTTTTTAATTTACAACTGTGAAATATAGAGTTATTTGAATATAATATTGTTTTTTTCCTACTTTTTCTTATTGCTGCATTATTTTCCTTAAGTCTGAAATTTCGAAGGTGTCCGAGTTTGGCTTGGAGCTACTGTAAATATATCTGGATTTAAGTTTTAATCTGGATGTATCGAGTGAATAATATGGGCGTTAATGTTTACAAGTACGTGGGGCTTCATAATAATGCTTACTTCAAAGTTTGATTCATCTGACCACAAGACATTACACCAATCCTCTTCGGTAAAATGTTGGTATATTTTTGCCCATTCCAAGCGAATTTTTTTTTCCGAGAGCCATGGTTTTTTCCTCGCCTTGCAACCTTTTAGCCCTCCTTCTGTGAGCCTACTTCTAACGGTTCGCGCCGAAATTTATATTCCAAAATGTTCCGTTACATCAGCAGCCAGTTGGTTTGACTTTTTTACCGATTTTCTATTGACGTTCGTATTAAAAACCGATCTTCCCCATGGGTGGTTAGTTTTTTTCTGCCGGCCCTTTCACGATTAACATGTGTTCCAGTCTTTCAATACCGAACTAAGGCACTTTGTACGGCACAACGCGAGCATTTAATTTTTTTTGCTATTGCACTTGACTATTGCCTGAATCAAATAAAAATTGAATTTTAATGCGTTTTGATAAACTTATCTCACTTTTCTTTTGTATTTTTGATAGGCTTTGAAATCACTTTAAAAAAATATTTAACTTATAGCTTTTACTTACATATACCGTCTTTAAGATTGGAGCAACAATTAATCACTGATTACGTACTTAAAAATCAGGTCAATTTAGTATTTCCATTAATAACGGGACATAACAGAGAAGCCTCAAGCCTCAGTTGTCCATTTTTGCAACGGTATTCGTCATTTTCAAATCCAGTACAAGAAAAAGAAAATAGACAAAAGAAGCGTTTAATACAATGAAGCGAAAAATAAAGGATGCCTAATACTTTTGGCCAAGGCTGTATGTATATACGAGAATAAAATAAGAAACAAAAATATGAATTTATTTAATTGTTTTAAAATAATTTAGCAAATACTAAAAACAAATCATTTAACCTACATATATTTATGAAGTTTAAGAATAAATTATTTTCAAAGTTAATCTGTTTACATTAAAATTAATATCGACATAGTTACTAAGAAAATTAGTCTCTCTGACACAGCTAGAAAAAGGTTCATTTAGTGCATAATTGACTCTATGTTCCTGCTCGTGAAGAAAAAAACGCCGGCGAGATGGAGCATATAAATATATTAAACATAAAAGATGACATTTTATACGATGTGTTAAGATATCACTAACAAACATTACAGAAAAAACTTTACGTCCTGCTTCAAGCGAATTTATACCAATTAGTTGACGTATAGTTAGGTAGGGAGGAGTTTCGATGTTCCAACCAAGTTTCAAAATAACAAATCTCGTAAATTTTCTTTGGATGCTTTCAATTCTTTTCGAATGAGTATTGTAATAAGGATTTCATACCACAGAGCAATACTCTGCATTGGACCTTTCGTAAGTAGTAGTAGTTTAATAAATCCTAACATAGGATTTGGTTTTGCTATAATAAATTCTATATGTTTCGCAAAGATAAATTTTGAGTCAAAGATTACACCTAGGTCTTTTTTTCTGAGACTCTTTCAAGAATGTTGTTTATGCTATAATCGAAGAATATAGGCGAAAAGTTTCTAAAAAAAAAACATTGACATTTAGAGACATTTAAAAAGAGTTCATTAGTAGTACACCATTCATTTAGCTTTTGAAGGTCATTTTGCAAAAGGAGATTATCTTCTGGACACTTAATACAGCGAAAAAACTTTAAATCGTCTACAAACAAAATAGGAGAAGAGTTCAAAAAAATGTTAAGTAAGTCGTTAGTAAAAACAAGAAAAAGGAGTGGGCCCAGGTGGCTCCCTTGTGGAACACCTGAGGAAACAAAAATTGGACATGAGACTGTATCATAAATAGAAACATATTGAATGCGATCTTGAAGATATGATGAAATCCATTTTAACATGCTTGAATGGATACCTAGATTTTCCAGTTTATTTATTAATATGTAATGATTGACTCTGTCAAAAGCTTTTGCAAAATCAGTATATAGGTATAACATCGATTTGACATCCTTCCTCAAGTTTATTAAGAATAAAGTTTGAAAAAATCGATAGATTGGTTGACGTCGACCTTCCAGCAAAAAAGCCATGTTGGTACGGAGAAAAAATTTCCTAAGAAAACCAATTTCTCGTAAACAATTTTTTCAAATAGCTTTGGAATTACCGAAAGTTTACAATTAAAAGGAATCGTCCTTTTGCGTAAAAACACATATTATCTAGGTACATATTAGGTGTGTTTTTTTCAATCCTGGAGGGAACTGGTTGAAAAAAACGATATCGGTGATTAGCGACGCCATTACAGAAAAAATGGAGTTTCCATACAAACTATCTATACCAAGTATGTAATTACCGCCGGTAATCAGTTCTTCTTCTTGCTTAAGTTAAGCCCTGAAAATTATCTGGGTTAAGGTAAGTCCATTGGGGATTAATTCCTGTTGCATTTAACATGTAAATTATTTCGCTCCGAATCGTTTTTTTTATCCAATTTCCTTCGGGTTTGGGAAAAAACACGCCTATTATTTGTCTTCATTCACAAATATACCTACAGTTCGTTTTCAAAAAAGATGCCAGAAGGATTTTTTGAGCAATGTGATATATAAATTAGCCTTAGAATAAGAAGATATGGAAGAGGTATATATCACATATACATTATACAGTGTATGTGAGTGAAGCACCAAATTTAAAAACAAAAAGGTGCTTATCTGTCATTTTGCCAATTTAAGGAAAGTGTTTCCATCGGTAAAATAGTAAAAAAGATAATTAAACTAAATACAAAAATGAAATAAAAGTGCGAATAGTGAAAACTTGTAATACTTTATTAAAAAAAAAATAAAACAACATGCGGTGCTGTGTTAAATTGTGTAAAAACACCTAATAATATGGAGTTAACAATCTTTTCATTTCACAAATAAAAACTCGAATGTCACTTTTCCGCAGACAATTAATGGTTCGTGCAATTAATTCAGTGCGAAAAAGAGTGGAGACTTCTCCAAATAATCTGCTAAAATTATCAATTTCTCTCGGTGAACAGCGTACTGCAGAACAAAAATGAAAACGAAATTTTTCGTTTATGATTTCGTTGCTTCAATTTTTGTATAGAAATTTTCGTTTCGCTTCAGCTGCGTACTATGCTTTACAGCGAAGGCTTCTATGTTTTTTCATTTTTTGTTTGCAGGTGACATTAATTTTGCCCAAGTCGTTTCGTTTACGTTTTCGCTATCGATTTGGAGACCATAGACAATTTTCATTTCGGTTCAGCTGCGTACAAGGCTTAAAATGCATGTAAATAAAATGTCTTTCGATCGATAGCACTAAACATTTGATACAAGAATTTAGATTTCGGGTAACAAGCAATGGATTGAAGTTTGTTAAATTAAATAAATAAGTGAATCAAAAATCTTCATGCATATTTGTTTAAACAAAAATAAGATACTAAAATACCTACATATGTAGATCTTAAAAATTGTAACAAAATTATTGACGGTATGATGAAAATCAATTTATATTAATTTCTCCAAAAAATTAAACGCGTTTGAAAAACTTTTTCTTTAGAGTTTTTCATTTTTTCATTTAGAGTTTTAATATTGCTGTCTTCGGAGTTCCTACGCTGAACCAAAATTCTAATTATATTATGCATACAATACAAGAATGTATATAATTTTCACTGGAAATATTTTTCAGTGTTGCTATTTTTTACAGATTACATTCTATATATTCAGTTATAACTAAAGTAACTTGTTTCAATTAGTCATTAAAAAAATAATTCAATCCAAAACTACCAAAAAAAGCATTTTCCCAACCCTTATAACAAACTGAGTAAGATAAATACCATGCTTAACAATTTATGAGATCGATCTCATATATTCAACCATTTTCTCAACTTTTTGCATACCAAATCAGGAACTTTCTCATACAGAGCTTTTGAAATAAGATCGATCTCAACATATAGAGATCGATCCCACAACATGAGATCGAGCTAGTTCTGTTGAATTTTTGGTTGCATACTATACCAGGAAAGATGTCAGAAAAGTGAGTGAAGAGTTTTAACTCATTTTTTTGCATATGACCCAAGGGGGGTCGTAGCGGAAGCCCGTATTTCAAAATCCCGTTTTTTAAAATCCCCAAAAAAAATGTTTAAAATCCTGTTTCGAAAATAGTATTTTTTTTAAATCCCGCTTAAATAAAATCCCGCTTTTGCAAAGCCCACTTTTTAATATCCCGTTTAATCCCGCTTAGTCCGTTTCGTAATTAGATAAATACATATAACTCAATAGGTATTGTACTCCTCTATGATTATTGATTACTTAGCAGTTCCCCAATGTTTAAAGTTGGGCTGAACAATAAAATTCTTTGTTTTATCTAAACATTGTTTTTATCAGTTTATACATATTACAGAGAAGCTGGGATAGATCTCTCAAGTCTCAACAGATAACGGATACCTGTTTTCCTTGTTGCATTTTCTTCAAAAACTGGTTTCTTTAGTATAGTCTATTCTTATTTGGGAAAAATATGTTCTTTTTTGAAATCGCACTTTTTTATTATGTTTTATGTTCTTTATTTGTTTCTGTATTGTTTTCGTTAATCAATAAAATTTTTTCATCAAATATTTGTTTGCTTTTTTCTGTTTTCTTACGCTTTGACGCCCATGAACATTATGTCCTTTAGACTTTATGTCACCCCACCATCCCGAGCATTGGGGCGCAAAATATATTCAATCCTGCTTTTCGAATCAACCTTCACAACGCATTTATCAGGCACTAAAATGGCAGTATCATCTGCAAATGTGGCCATGATAGCATTATTGTCCACTGGATATCCCTAGTATATAACAAATACAGTGTTGGTCCTAGGTCACTTCCTTGTGGTACACCGTCTTTAATTTTATTAAGTTCCGAATACTTAACATAGGATTTCAGTATTTCGTAGAACTGCCTTGGGAGATCTCTATGCAGTTTGTACCTAAGTCCCAAATGCCAAACCTTGTCAAAGGCTTGAGCAACATCTAGAAATAGAGTGGAACATACTTGTTTTTCTTCAAGTGCCTTTTTAACGACATCCGTAATTCGATGCACTTGGTCTATCGTCAAATGTTTGTTTCTGAATCCAAACTGATGGTTTGGGATTAGCTTTCTTTCTTCAATTCAATAATATCGCTCTTATATTAGCATACAAATTTTAATAAGCTTCTAAGAAAAATAAGATTTTATTTTTGATCATAAGCATAATTTTTATTTTAAATCTGCTAGATAAAATCCAAAAAAACTGCATGGTGCCAAGTTTAATAAAAATCGACCAAGTTGTTTCCAAATTATTAAGTTCTCAAAAAAGAATTTTGAAACTTGAAAGATAGCTGTCTGGTTTACATAGGTGAGCGTGGTGAAATCATTTTCGCACTAGTATGCGTGTTTTAGCGAATACTGGTGCAAACGGATAATAATCTCTGGTTTATTTCCAGGGTTGTATTTTCAATATGCGATTGCGTATACATATTATATCAATTACCCTTTTGTTTGTATTGTTATGTTTGTAATTTAATTTATTTTCCGCGAATAGATGTGCAATTCGTACGAACACGATGAAGGTTGGCAAGAATGATATTTGGTATTATGGTTGTGTTGTTTTACACATACCAAAATACGACGACCAGCTGGTAAAAAACCACATGTAGGGAAAATATAAATGCTCTTATCTTCATACTAAATATATTTTTTATTTTTCTACTGATTGTTTACAATCAGGCGTTTTTCTTTTTTAGCTCAGAATATAGTTCTGAACAGAGTCCGAGCATATCGAGCATACAAAGCGTGTTCTGAGCGCTCTGAATTATTTTTGAAACACTTAGCTGTCACTATTTGACATTTGTTTTTATTTATTTATTTTATTAGTTATTTCTTATATAAAGTTAACTTCTGCAGTAGACCGACTATTTTCTTGTGCCATTTTAATTGTTTAAGTCCCCTTTTCCACGATGGAACTTTCTGCATGAAACTTTTGATGATTTCTCTTAAAATTCCTTTGACCTTTTGCACGATGAAACTTGTTTCTCGTTGTTCAACTTTATTTTAGGTTTGAAGAAAGGGGAAACGTTAAAAAAGTTTCTTCAAATCGTAGCCCGGCGGTATTTGGCTTTCCTACCCTTCTTGTATACAAGCGAAAAAGTTTCATGCAGAAAGTTTCATCGTGGAAAAGGGGACGTAAGTTTTTTTCCTTTCAATTTCACCTGTCAAATGATTGTGTTCAGCATTCAACTCGGTCTGCTCAGTTATTTTATTCTGAGATCATAGAGTGCGCTCTGAACAAGCTAAACATACGTAACGTAATGTAAATCACAATCACGAGCACGATCACAAGATACGTTTCGTTTTTTATCACCCTACCCTAAGAAGAACTTCGCCCAGATGTTAGTACGAACCAAAATACAAGTTTAATACTTTCGATTTTCTAAGGGGTGCAATAAGTTTTCCAAGGGGGCAACGCTCCCCCTTGCCCCCCCTGTTCATTTTGCGATTGTCGTGTTTGGTGAATCGTTTCTGTTTGTTGTGATGTGATTTTGAAACCACAGTTGTGAAATTGTGATTTTCAATCACATTTAATGCACTCACAGGTTAGGTTAGGTTAGGTTAGTGGGCTGACGGTTGGTCTTGTTACCGTCACACTTAGATCAATATAGATCCATTGTGATACCTTAGAGAAAAAACCTATGATTGGAGTCCTATGACAGAGCCCGTTAAGGGTGTGGATGCAGATGTAGCTGGAAGTTACAGGGGAGTGTCTTATTTATGCCAGTGTACAACGCAGAGGCGGCAACAGCTGCTGTATGGGCGAGGTGCCCATTCTCCGCTGATTTTCGCCACCGTAGTGCACACCCGCACTTACAGACACATCTGGTTGGCTTATTTAATGCCGGTCTGCAACGCAGAGGGGGCAACAGCTGGTGTATGGACAGGGTGCCCATTCTCCGCTGGTTGTCGCCACCGCAGTGCACACCAGCACTTTCGGTCACGCTTGCTGGCTTACTAATGCTGATGTACAACGCAGAGGCGGCAACAGCTGGTGTATGGGCGAGGTGCCCATTCTCCGCTGGTTGTCGCCACCACAATGCACACCAGTACTTTCGGTCACTCTCGCAAGTCGGATTGGTTTACTAATGCTGATGTACGACGCAGAGGCGGCAACAGCTGGTGTAAGGGCGAGGTGCCCATTCTCCGCTGGTTGTCGCCACCGCAGTGTACACCCGCACTTACAGGCATTCTTGCAAGTCGGGTTGGCTTATTAATGCCGGTGTACAACGCAGAGGCGGCAACAGCTGGTGTACGGGCAGAGTGCTCATTCTCCGCTGGTTGTCGCCACCGCAGTGCACACCAGCACTTTCGGTCACGCTAGTTGGCTTACTAATGCTGATGTACAACGCAGAGGCAGTAACAGCTGATGTATGGGGGAGGTGACCATTCTCCGCTGGTTGTCGCCACCACAATGCACACCCGCGCTTTCGGTCATTCTTGTAAGTCAAGGTTGGCTTATTAATGCTGATGCTCAAAACGGAGGCGGCAACAGCTGGTGTATGGGCGAGGTGCCCATTCTCCGCTGGTTGTCGCCACCGCAATGCACACCCGCATTTTCAGTCGTTCTTATTCGTTGCCGTGTTATATATTTAAGCGTTGTTTGACGCTTGGTTAAGAGGAGCGATTTCCTGCCTGTTGGTAGGCTAGATCAATAGGGGTTAAGTATTTTCAAGCCATTTAGTAGCTTTGGCGAAGTATAACAAGCATTTGCTTGGAATAGCAGAGAGTTCATCATCCAAGGAACCTGTTTCTCAGATGGCATAGCGCAGGGCAGTGGCACAGGTAATAAGTAGTGTCCTCATGTATGTCCTCGTCACCACAACCTCTGCATAAATCGTCCATACTGAGTTTCAACTTCTTCTTATGGTATCCCAATTGGTTGTGTCCAGTGGTAACACTCACGAGAAGAGAGAGAGATTTTTTACTCAGTTGGATAATGTTTTCGGTCTTATGTTTATTTAACTTTGGCCATAGTTTTCTCTTGTTTGCTAGATCAAGGATTTTACTCTCGATTACCCGTTCTAGATTACAGGGTGGGATCTGGACGGTTAAGTCTGCCTGATTTAGATCAAGTGTTGATCCTAATCTTGCCAGTTCATCAGCACTTTCATTTCCTGGGATACCATTATGACCAGGAACGGGGTGTTATGTAGTCAGTGCATACTTTATTGCCCGTGTATTTCTGCAGAACCAGTGCGTGACCGATGGTGCTGGATTTCCAGCAATCAGTTTGGCTGAACCGCAGTGCGCTATTGGCTGCCGATTCTTGTACAAATAGATCCAGGGGTTTTAAATTGAGAATAGCTTCCAGACCCGCAGTGGGTGTGGTTCTCATGGCCCCTGTGATCCCAATACATGCCAATCTTTGTACCTTGGTCATGATTCTAAGGTTGGTAACTTTGTCCAATGCGTTCCACCAGACTACGTTACCATAAGTTAGTACAGGTCTAACTATGGCTGTGAACATCCATTTCATCATTTTGGGGTTTGGCCCCCAGGTTTTACCAAAGATCCTGTTACAGGAGTAGAATGCAAACATGGCCTTGTTAGTTCTGTCTTTAATGTTAAGACTCCTAGTTAAGATTAGTTCGGTTTTTTGCGGGTTAACCGCTAAGCCACAGTCCATGTAAAACCTGTTGATAAAGCATTTTCTATTTGCTCGCTGATGGTGGAGGGGAATTTACCTGTTGCTAGCAATGCTTAATCATCTGCGTATGCAATTACGTTAACTCCACTGTATTTGAGTCTCATGAGGATTGTGTTCATCACGAGTACCCAAGGAAGTGGAGAGAGGACCCCACCTTGTGGATTCCCTCTGGAAGCAGATACTTTGATCTGTTCTCCGCCTAACTCAGAGTTGATCTGTCTGTTTTTTAACATATACATCGTCCATCTGATGATGGCATTGTTTACGTTAAGATTAACGAGTGCTCCCTGCACCGCCTCGTTTCCAACATTGTTGAAAGCTCCCTCAGTGTCTAGGAAGGCGCCCAGGGTGTATTCTTTGTTTTTTCAATTGTGTTTTTTCAATTGTGCTGACGACACTGTGTAGTGCGGTCTCTACACTTTTCCCTTTTGTATACGCATGCTGGGCTGGGGATATGATTTCCGGGCTCAGTGTGTTGCGTATATATATATGTCTATTAGTCTTTCAAACGTTTTTAGGAGAAACGATAAGAGACTGATGGGTCTGAAGTCTTTCGCACCTGTGTGGGTTGGTTTTCCAGCTTTCGGAATAAAAACCACTTTGACTTCTCTCCATGCCTTAGGCACATATCCCCATTTCAGGCTACTTAGCAATATGTTTTTTAAGTGTGGGATTACATGTCCTATACATTTTTGTAGCATCATGGGGAAAACACCATCCAACCCTGGTGATTTATACGGTGAAAAGGAGTTAATAGCCCATTTAATCCTTTCTTCCGTAATCAACTCCGTTGGTAGTGAGTTTTCGATGCACGGTTCCAATTGTGGATCTCTGTTAACAACAGAGGTGCAACCTGGAAAGTGAGTGTTTACTAGGAGTTCTAGTGTTTCACTGCACTATTCAGTCCAATGTCCACTGGGTTCTTTAAGGGATCCCAGGACAATCGGTCCCTTAGCAAGTATTTTTCTGAGTCTTGCTGATTCGTTTGTACTTTCAACTTGACTACAGAATTTTCTCCACGAGCTGCGTTTGGCTCTTTGTGTTTCAATCTTAAACTTTTTTGACTAGATTTGTAAATTTCCCAGTCAGTGTCTGTTCTTTTGCGCTTGGCAACATTGAAAAGTCTCCTGGTTTCTTTCCTAATACTACCATTCCTACATATGATATTTTATGGTGTCAACGCAGCCGATCCCAGAACCACTGATACCAAGACCACTTATCCCACTCAACTGGTACCAGCAGCCAACTGCACCCAGGACAACTGGTCCCGAGACACCTGGTCCCCAAACTCATCCCGGAACTGGCCGTTAAAAGACCAATTAAATTTAAACTCATCCCGGAAGTTGTCGTAAAAAGACCAATTAAATTTATATCGAAAATAAAACAATGGTTCGTGTATTTAATACTTTCGACAAGATGGTTAGTGAATTCGAGTAAGGAATTTTTGGGGGAAGTATTTTTTTGGAGGGTTTTTTTCTGTTAGGTAGGTAGGTAGGTAGGTATTTTACGTTGCCGATAATGAGAACAAATTATGGGTAGGTATAGGTAAGCAAAGAATTGAGACTTTCAAAATTGTAGCTTATAGGTAGGTAGGTACCTACTTTATAGGTATAGGCAGGGCCAGTCCTAGCCAAAATTGCGCCCTGTGCAAGATTTATAGTAAGCGCCACTTTTTATATTCGCACACATATATACACATAGCAAATGGGGGAACCCGACTAATCCTCGCAAAACAAAAACTCCGCACGACACATCCTCGCAAACAAAATCATCGCAAAACCAAATCTCCACAGAGACACATACCCGCAAACAAAATCTTCTCAAAGACACATCTCTGCTGCGACACATCCTCGAAAAACAAAATCATCGCAAAGACACATTTTCGTGGTTGTTGATATACGCAAGGCAGTTGACCTAATTGCAACAATTAGGTAAAATTATGTGGTATAGCAATGGGGTAGGTGATAGTAAGGTTGAACGCGAGAGGAGTAGCAAATATAGAAATAGGGCGCTGTTATTTGTGATTTGTCCATAAGGAATCTAAAGAGGTTGGGTGGAATGGGAGATGGGTTTATTTAAGTACGGGGCCGGATAAGAAAAATGTTATGTCGCTGTTCATAAACGGGTGGTTCATAAAAATGTCAACTTCGTTGTTTCTTGAGTGATTTCAATGAAATTGACACTAGTAATAGGTAAGATAAAGTTATGAAAGAAAAAAAAATGTTCAATAAATATTGCAAAAATTGCTAACTTCGTAGTTCCTTGGGTGATTTTGCTGATACTGACACTGCTAAGAGGAGAGATAAAGTTATGAATGAAAAAAATATTTTCAACAGGGTGGTTAAAAAAAAATGTCAACTTCGTTATTCCTTGAGTGATTTTAATGAAATTGACACTACTAATAGGTTAGATAAATTTATGAGAGAAAAAAATATTTTCAAAACAGGGTGGTTCATAAATATGGCAAAAAAATGCTAACTTCGTAGTTCCTTGGGTGATTTTGCTGATACTGACACTGCTAAGAGGAGAGATAAAGTTATGAATGAAAAAAATATTTTCAACAGGGTGGTTAAAAAAAAATGTCAACTTCGTTATTCCTTGAGTGATTTTAATGAAATTGACACTACTAATAGGTTAGATAAATTTATGAGAGAAAAAAATATTTTCAAAACAGGGTGGTTCATAAATATGGCAAAAAAATGCTAACTTCGTAGTTCCTTGGGTGATTTTGCTGAAATTGACACTGCCAAGAGGTGAGATAAAGTTATGACAGAAAAAATATTTTTAAATTAGGGTAGTTCATAAAAATGTCAACTTCGTTGTTTCTTGCGCGATTTCAATGAAACTGCCATAGGTATTAGCTGAGCTTGAGTTATGAACAAAAAAATTATTTTCAAATTAGGGTGGTTCATAAAAATGTCAACTTCGTTGTTTCTTGCGTGATATCAATGAAACTGACGTAGGTATTAGCTGAGCTTGAGTTATGAACAAAAAAAATATTTTCAAATCAGGGTGGTTCATAAAAATGTCAACTTCGTTTTTTATTGCGCGATTTCAATGAAACTGACATAGGTTATAACTGAGCCATAGTTAAGATTACACTGTCTAAGAGTTGTATAAGAACAGTTTTGTCTCTTCTAGCACTGAAGATATTACTTGGGCAACCAATAGTCTGTTCAACAAAAATTGTCACTACAGGGCGAGCTTTTTTCAAAACAGTGGCGCCTGTATTTTATCACAACACTTCAACTTCAACAAACTTATTATTAATAGTAAAATAAATATATTTCGCTTTCAATTTCAATTATGTTATTTTTTCGTCTATTTTCTTGTCAATAGGAGATTTTGAACCGCTTTTTTCTTTTTTCTTTATTCTGAAATGTTATTTGATTGAAAAAAATTTTAATTTTACTTCGGTATTTGATTTTTCCAAGGATTGAACTCATGACCTTCCGATCACTTCTCCAGCACTCTACCACTAGGCCAACTCGCTATTCGAGAGATAGATGTAAAATTTGTAACAAGTAGATGCATTTGCTATTGACATTTTATAAAAGCTGTTTTCCTTATGAAAGCCAATAGCTCACCAAGGAAAGCAATATTTTACATAAGCTTGCTATTAACATTTTATAAAAGCTATATTTTTCTTATGGAAGGTAATAGCTCACCAAAAAAAGCAATAATTTCTATTAGTTTGCTATTAGCATCTTAAACAGGCCTTTTCATACTTTATTAGACAAGCCTTGTATACAAATTTATTATTCCACTCTTAAAAAGCTATTATTGTAAATAATTTTGAAAAATAGATGACTTGTATAATAGAGCCCTATATTAATTCTTTATAAGCTATAGCCTACCAAATATTCAAAATTGGACCCTATACAAGTTAAATTGTTAGGCACACAATTCATGTAAGCCAGTGAGTAGCGTAGTGTTTTTAGTTGAAGTTTTTTTCATTCAGTGTCGTGATAAATACAGGCGCCACTGTTTTAAAAAAAGCTAGCCCTGTAGTGACAATTTTTGTTAAACAGACTATATTACAGATCATGTAGGTTGTCCAAGTAATATCTTCAGTGATAGAAGAGACAAAACTGTTCTTATACAACTCTAAGACAATGTAATCTTAACTATGGCTCAGTTATAACCTATGTCAGTTTCATTGAAATCGCGCAATAAAAAACGAAGTTGACATTTTTATGAACCACCCTAATTTGAAAATATTTTTTTGTTCATAACTCAAGCTCAGTTAATACCTACGTCAGTTTCATTGATATCAAGCAAGAAACAACGAAGTTGACATTTTTATAAACCACCCTAATTTGAAAATAATTTTTTTGTTCATAACTCAAGCTCAGCTAATACCTATGGCAGTTTCATTGAAATCGCGCAAGAAACAACGAAGTTGACATTTTTATGAACTACCCTAATTTAAAAATATTTTTTCTTTCATAACTTTATCTCACCTCTTGGCAGTCTCAATTTCAGCAAAATCACCCAAGGAACTACGAAGTTAGCATTTTTTTGCCATATTTATGAACCACCCTGTTTTGAAAATATTTTTTTCTCTCATAAATTTATCTAACCTATTAGTAGTGTCAATTTCATTAAAATCACTCAAGGAATAACGAAGTTGACATTTTTTTTGAACCACCCTGTTGAAAATATTTTTTTCATTCATAACTTTATCTCTCCCCTTAGCAGTGTCAGTATCAGCAAAATCACCCGAGGAACTACGAAGTTAGCAATTTTTCAATATTTATGAACCACCCTGTTTTGAAATTTTTTTTTTCTTTCATAACTTTATCTTACCTATTACTAGTGTCAATTTCATTGAAATCACTCAAGAAACAACGAAGTTGACATTTTTATGAACCACCCGTTTATGAACAGCGACATAACATTTTTCTTATCCGGCCCCGTACTTAAATAAACCCATCCCCCATTCCACCCAACCTCTTTAGATTTCTTATGGACAAATCACAAATAACAGCGCCCTATTTCTATATTTGCTACTCCTCTCGCGTTCAACCTTACTATCACCTACCCCATTGCTATACCACATAATTTTACCTAATTGTTGCCAGTTTAAAAGCCCACCGAAAAAATACCTCGGTCAACTGCCTTGCGTATATCAACAACCACGAAAATGTGTCTTTGCGATGATTTTGTTTTTCGAGGATGTGTCGCAGCAGAGATGTGTCTTTGAGAAGATTTTGTTTGCGGGTATGTGTCTCTGTGGAGATTTGGTTTTGCGATGATTTTGTTTGCGAGGATGTGTCGTGCGGAGTTTTTGTTTTGCGAGGATTAGTCGGGTTCCCCCATTTGCTATGTGTATATATGTGTGCGAATATAAAAAGTGGCGCTTACTATAAATCTTGCACAGGGCGCAATTTTGGCTAGGACTGGCCCTGCCTATACCTATAAAGTAGGTACATACCTACCTATAAGCTACAATTTTGAAAGTCTCAATTCTTTGCTTACCTATACCTACCCATAATTTGTTCTCATTATCGGCAACGTAAAATACCTACCTACCTACCTACCTACAACCATTGACCAATCTACCTTCCTATAGAGCTGACAACCCACGCACAGCACACTACCTCCTATTACCTAATTATAGATAGTACAAATAAACCAATCAAGAAATAGGTACCTACAAGAAACTTAATCACAACAACAAAAAATTGTGGTTTCACGCCTCATCCCAAACATCCCTCACACTTCATCTATAAATAGGAAGCATTTTTCCTTTTTTGCTCACATTTCATTTCAATAAAAAAAAAAACAACACCCAATGAACGAGAGACACAATAGATTTCAGAATATTTCCATGCAAAACCAATATACCTACAACTATACATAACTCATGCTCATCGCATTAAATAGACCAATGGCCGTTAATTATCCTTAAAAATCCCTAGCAAAAAATTCTTCCCACAAAAATTCCTTACTCGAATTCACTAACCATCTTAACGAATATATTAAATACACGAACCATTGTATTCGACGAGTTTTATCTTCGATAAAAATTTAATTGGTCTTTTTGCGATAACTTCCGGGATGAGTTTGGGGACCAGGTGTCTTGGTACCAGTTGGCTGCTGGTACCAGTTGTCTGGGATAAAGTGTCTTGGGACCAGTGGTGCCGGGATCGGCTATACCCAACCCATATTTTATAAGAGCCAACAAATTTCGTGGCCAATTTACCTTGTGTCATTTGGGTTCTCTTTATAGCCACTAATTCATCTTTTTTTATTCAATAGGGGGTTTTCTTTTTTTGTCAAAACTTTGCCTATTTGCCTCCTGGACTTCGTATATTTTCTTTCGCCAACAGTCGAATCTTATCTCTTTCGTGATTTAATTCATTATATAGTTCATTATCTAAAGCTTTAGCAAGGCTATGTAAGTCAGAACTAGATTTAATTTGCATCTCAATTCCAGTTAACATTTTAAAAGGTGATACTCCAGTACTTCTGGAATTGGTCGAGTTTATAAATTTCTTTAAAGTGCTTACATGTTTATACCAATCGGATGGTTTTTTAAGGGATAATTTGGCATGGGAATTATGATACGGTTTACCCGTTAAATTTGACCATTACCTAAGGCAACACCCGTGGTAATCAAGACTAAGAAATACCCTCTTCAGCACAGTATTCTTTGAATTGATTAGAGTTAAATGCCGAACCACAATCTGATATAATCCTATTTGGATTACCGAAAACGTCAGATTGCTTTTTTAACCTATCTATTACTTCTTCACTTGAGGTACTATTGGTCCGGGTATAACCATACAAATTTTGTGAAGGCATCCACAATAGGGTGGAGCGTCGATGTATGGAGAAAAATAAAAGTTGTTGTATCAATTTCGAATACCTCCATTTTTTTGCGTTTCGATGAGTAGAATAATTTGACATTAAAAAAAAAAGTTTGGATTAAGTCTTTAGCCCTCTACCTTAGCTCAAAGTTTCGACTTTTTGGAACAAACAAAATTTTTTTTCGGAAACTTTAAAATTTTTCACATTTTCGAAATAAATTAGATGATAATTCATGAAAAAAGAAAACATAAATTATAATATATTAACTTTATTTAGACAAATAAATTATCACAAGCTTGAAAATAAAAACTTAAAAATTCAAAATACGCCATTCAGAAACTAACCCAATTAAACTTTTTATTTTTCAAGTTGTTATTTTTTTTTGTGTGGAAAAATGGCAATATATTTCGAGAATACGTATTATTTTTTATTAGCCCGTCTCTGGCCTTTTCACCAGCCACTGTTATTGAAGCTTCGTCCACCATCTTCACACAGCGCTCAACAGCTTGAGTGTGACAAAGGAAGTCCGAAAATGACATGCCAATAAGAGATTTTTTTTTAGAAATTCTTCCAAATCCTGATCGCTAGTTCTATCCAACAAAGGGTTTGATGTAACTTGTGACTCGCTCCAGCTAAAAAAGATTTCCATAGCGCAAATATATGAACAATTTGAATTTATGTAGCGCCTTTTAACATATATCTCGAGAACGGCTAATCATACAATATAAGTTGTTGTACATTTTTTATAGGAAATTTAATTATCTTTCTTTTTACTACAAATATTATTTTGTAGGATTTATACTTTCGGAAATACAGAATAAAGCAAACAAATTTATGACTTTTTTTCCAATTTTGCAAAACTTTGACCTGTGGTAGAGGGCTAAGAAAAACAATTTTTATTTTTTTTTATTTTTTACGGGTAGCTTACGTAACTACACAACTTTTTAATGCTATTCGAATAGCTAAATCGGAAAAAAAATTTGACGCTCCACCCTAATCCACAACTGCGAAAATATGTTTATAACGTTTTTAAGTAATTTCTAAAATTCCTAAATGGTCAACATGATAGGTCTGAAGCGGCCGATCTTCTTTTTCAATCGGATTAAGAAAACATTCCTGTCTTCCCGTTCTCTACAGGGAATGCAATTTGCGATACTCTGGTATGAAATACTGTTTAAGTAAAAGGTCTGATGTTTTTTCAAAGCAAAATGTCCCTGTTCATGCATCTGCTGGATTCTCCATAGAGGTAGGAATGACCAGCAATTCATTTCCGTTATGTAATTTGTAAACCAAGTCATTTTTTAAAAAATAGTCTTCGTATTCACGGTCTTTTAAAATTATCTTTAAAGCATTTAAATAAGCATCATCAGATTGAGCTTGTCTTAACTGATGAGACACTGTAGCATCAATAACCATGACGCATCTGAGTACCACCACGATGCACAATGTGTATATGGAATTCTTGTAAATAAAGTGCCCATGGAGCGGAGCTATTTTCAAGGGAACATCCTTTTTCTTTAACGTAGCGTCAAAAGCGTTATAATCAGTAATAACTTTGACTTTATGTCCAAAGAGATAGGGTCTCCACTTTTTTAAAGCTTGAACTACGGTTAGTGCTTCTAGCTCGTATGAATGAAATTTATTCTCTGAATCTGGGGCCCTACTATGTAACTTGCTTCTACTTTCGAATCCATTCGAAAGTTGTTTTCAATGTTTATTATAAGTGGTAATATGGGGTTGGGTATAGCCGATCCCGGCACCACTGGTCCCAAGACACTTTATCCCAGACAACTGGTACCAGCAGCCAACTGGTACCAAGACACCTGGTCCCCAAACTCATCCCGGAAGTTATCGCAAAAAGACCAATTAAATTTTTATCGAAGATAAAACTCGTCGAATACAATGGTTCGTGTATTTAATATATTCGTTAAGATGGTTAGTGAATTCGAGTAAGGAATTTTTGTGGGAAGAATTTTTTGCTAGGGATTTTTAAGGATAATTAACGGCCATTGGTCTATTTAATGCGATGAGCATGAGTTATGTATAGTTGTAGGTATATTGGTTTTGCATGGAAATATTCTGAAATCTATTGTGTCTCTCGTTCATTGGGTGTTGTTTTTTTTTTTTATTGAAATGAAATGTGAGCAAAAAAGGAAAAATGCTTCCTATTTATAGATGAAGTGTGAGGGATGTTTGGGATGAGGCGTGAAACCACAATTTTTTGTTGTTGTGATTAAGTTTCTTGTAGGTACCTATTTCTTGATTGGTTTATTTGTACTATCTATAATTAGGTAATAGGAGGTAGTGTGCTGTGCGTGGGTTGTCAGCTCTATAGGATGGTAGATTGGTCAATGGTTGTAGGTAGGTAGGTAGGTATTTTTCGTTGCCGATAATGAGAACAAATTATGGGTAGGTATAGGTAAGCAAAGAATTGAGACTTTCAAAATTGTAGCTTATAGGTAGGTAGGTACCTACTTTATAGGTATAGGCAGGGCCAGTCCTAGCCAAAATTGCGCCCTGTGCAAGATTTATAGTAAGCGCCACTTTTTATATTCGCACACATATATACACATAGCAAATGGGGGAACCCGACTAATCCTCGCAAAACAAAAACTCCGCACGACACATCCTCGCAAACAAAATCATCGCAAAACCAAATCTCCACAGAGACACATACCCGCAAACAAAATCTTCTCAAAGACACATCTCTGCTGCGACACATCCTCGAAAAACAAAATCATCGCAAAGACACATTTTCGTGGTTGTTGATATACGCAAGGCAGTTGACCTAATTGCAACAATTAGGTAAAATTATGTGGTATAGCAATGGGGTAGGTGATAGTAAGGAGTAGGAAATATAGAAATAGGGCGCTGTTATTTGTGATTTGTCCATAAGGAATCTAAAGAGGTTGGGTGGAATGGGAGATGGGTTTATTTAAGTACGGGGCCGGATAAGAAAAATGTTATGTCGCTGTTCATAAACGGGTGGTTCATAAAAATGTCAACTTCGTTGTTTCTTGAGTGATTTCAATGAAATTGACACTAGTAATAGGTAAGATAAAGTTATGAAAGAAAAAAAAATTTTCAATAAATATTGCAAAAATTGCTAACTTCGTAGTTCCTTGGGTGATTTTGCTGATACTGACACTGCTAAGAGGAGAGATAAAGTTATGAATGAAAAAAATATTTTCAACAGGGTGGTTAAAAAAAAATGTCAACTTCGTTATTCCTTGAGTGATTTTAATGAAATTGACACTACTAATAGGTTAGATAAATTTATGAGAGAAAAAAATATTTTCAAAACAGGGTGGTTCATAAATATGGCAAAAAAATGCTAACTTCGTAGTTCCTTGGGTGATTTTGCTGATACTGACACTGCTAAGAGGAGAGATAAAGTTATGAATGAAAAAAATATTTTCAACAGGGTGGTTAAAAAAAAATGTCAACTTCGTTATTCCTTGAGTGATTTTAATGAAATTGACACTACTAATAGGTTAGATAAATTTATGAGAGAAAAAAATATTTTCAAAACAGGGTGGTTCATAAATATGGCAAAAAAATGCTAACTTCGTAGTTCCTTGGGTGATTTTGCTGAAATTGACACTGCCAAGAGGTGAGATAAAGTTATGACAGAAAAAATATTTTTAAATTAGGGTAGTTCATAAAAATGTCAACTTCGTTGTTTCTTGCGCGATTTCAATGAAACTGCCATAGGTATTAGCTGAGCTTGAGTTATGAACAAAAAAATTATTTTCAAATTAGGGTGGTTCATAAAAATGTCAACTTCGTTGTTTCTTGCGTGATATCAATGAAACTGACGTAGGTATTAGCTGAGCTTGAGTTATGAACAAAAAAAATATTTTCAAATCAGGGTGGTTCATAAAAATGTCAACTTCGTTTTTTATTGCGCGATTTCAATGAAACTGACATAGGTTATAACTGAGCCATAGTTAAGATTACACTGTCTAAGAGTTGTATAAGAACAGTTTTGTCTCTTCTAGCACTGAAGAGACAAAATTCAGTGTTGTGATAAAATACAGGCGCCACTGTTTTGAAAAAAGCTCGCCCTGTAGTGACAATTTTTGTTGAACAGACTATTGGTTGCCCAAGTAATATCTTCAGTGCTAGAAGAGACAAAACTGTTCTTATACAACTCTTAGACAGTGTAATCTTAACTATGGCTCAGTTATAACCTATGTCAGTTTCATTGAAATCGCGAAATAAAAAACGAAGTTGACATTTTTATGAACCACCCTAATTTGAAAATAATTTTTTTGTTCATAACTCAAGCTCAGCTAATACCTATGGCAGTTTCATTGAAATCGCGCAAGAAACAACGAAGTTGACATTTTTATGAACTACCCTAATTTAAAAATATTTTTTCTGTCATAACTTTATCTCACCTCTTGGCAGTGTCAATTTCAGCAAAATCACCCAAGGAACTACGAAGTTAGCATTTTTTTGCCATATTTATGAACCACCCTGTTTTGAAAATATTTTTTTCTCTCATAAATTTATCTAACCTATTAGTAGTGTCAATTTCATTAAAATCACTCAAGGAATAACGAAGTTGACATTTTTTTTGAACCACCCTGCTGAAAATATTTTTTTCATTCATAACTTTATCTCTCCTCTTAGCAGTGTCAGTATCAGCAAAATCACCCAAGGAACTACGAAGTTAGCATTTTTTTGCCATATTTATGAACCACCCTGTTTTGAAAATATTTTTTTCTCTCATAAATTTATCTAACCTATTAGTAGTGTCAATTTCATTAAAATCACTCAAGGAATAACGAAGTTGACATTTTTTTTTAACCACCCTGTTGAAAATATTTTTTTCATTCATAACTTTATCTCTCCTCTTAGCAGTGTCAGTATCAGCAAAATCACCCAAGGAACTACGAAGTTAGCAATTTTTGCAATATTTATTGAAAATTTTTTTTTCTTTCATAACTTTATCTTACCTATTACTAGTGTCAATTTCATTGAAATCACTCAAGAAACAACGAAGTTGACATTTTTATGAACCACCCGTTTATGAACAGCGACATAACATTTTTCTTATCCGGCCCCGTACTTAAATAAACCCATCTCCCATTCCACCCAACCTCTTTAGATTCCTTATGGACAAATCACAAATAACAGCGCCCTATTTCTATATTTCCTACTCCTTACTATCACCTACCCCATTGCTATACCACATAATTTTACCTAATTGTTGCAATTAGGTCAACTGCCTTGCGTATATCAACAACCACGAAAATGTGTCTTTGCGATGATTTTGTTTTTCGAGGATGTGTCGCAGCAGAGATGTGTCTTTGAGAAGATTTTGTTTGCGGGTATGTGTCTCTGTGGAGATTTGGTTTTGCGATGATTTTGTTTGCGAGGATGTGTCGTGCGGAGTTTTTGTTTTGCGAGGATTAGTCGGGTTCCCCCATTTGCTATGTGTATATATGTGTGCGAATATAAAAAGTGGCGCTTACTATAAATCTTGCACAGGGCGCAATTTTGGCTAGGACTGGCCCTGCCTATACCTATAAAGTAGGTACCTACCTACCTATAAGCTACAATTTTGAAAGTCTCAATTCTTTGCTTACCTATACCTACCCATAATTTGTTCTCATTATCGGCAACGTAAAATACCTACCTACCTACCTACCTAACAGAAAAAAACCCTCCAAAAAAATACTTCCCCCAAAAATTCCTTACTCGAATTCACTAACCATCTTGTCGAAAGTATTAAATACACGAACCATTGTTTTATTTTCGATATAAATTTAATTGGTCTTTTTACGACAACTTCCGGGATGAGTTTAAATTTAATTGGTCTTTTAACGGCCAGTTGCGGGATGAGTTTGGGGACCAGGTGTCTCGGGACCAGTTGTCCTGGGTGCAGTTGGCTGCTGGTACCAGTTGAGTGGGATAAGTGGTCTTGGTATCAGTGGTTCTGGGATCGGCTGCGTTGACACCGGTAATATGTATGAAAGTGGGATCAAATTTTGATGCTTTCGACTTTTTGCCACAGAATCTTCAACTAGCGCTGTTCTATTTCCGTTTATATGCGTTTTCTAAAGAATTAGCGAGCTGAGATTTTGCGAATTCGAACATTTTTATTGTAGAATCGAGTAACATAGTTGGGCCTCTGTTGTTTTCCTACTTAAGTATTGTACTGGGTGCATCTCACCTGTTTCATTATTTTTCTGCATCATTACTGCAGCATAGCCATTCTGTGAGGCGTGAGTGTGAACCTCGGTATATAAGCCATACTTAAATAACTGAAGGACTGGATCCTTTGCTAATTCAGATTTCAATTTTTCAAAGGCCGAGGTTTGCTCTAGGCCGAATATGAATGAAGTATTCTTTTTAAGAAGGTCTGACAGAGGTTTTGCTATTAATGCAAAATTAGCAATAAATTTCCGAAAATAGGAAGCAAGTCCTAGAAAACTGATTTTTTTTTACATTTTTATTAGGCATAGGATAGTTAATGATAGCCTTTATTTTTTTCATTTCCTGGGCGCACAAAACCATTTTCAACTGTATGTCCTAGATAATCTATTCTCCTCTTAAAAAATTGGCATTTTTTCCAATTGATTTGAAGGCCGTGATCTTGAGCTATCACCTTTTTAAATGTATCAAGACCTTCTTCTAACGTTTCTGATCGAATAATCAAATCATCTATAAATACTAACAAGTATTTTTCACGGATAAATTAACCGTAAATTGCATTGATATATCTTGTGAAAACAGCCGGGCTGTTACATAGTCTAAAGGGACAGAAACAAAACTGATATTGCCCGTTATTGGTGACAAAACTTGTATACTTACGGGAATCCTCAGCAATGGGGACATGTACAAATGCTGAAACTAAATCTAAAGTGATAAAATACACTCCATCCTGTAACTGGTCTTACTGTTCGTCGACCAATGGAAAAGGGAATGGATCTTTATTAATTGTGTTTTTAATACGCCGATAGTCTACACACAATCGTTTTGAACCATCTTTTTTCGTTACAAGCACCACAGGGCTAGCGAATCCAGAAGTACTTTCCTCAATTTTCCCTTCATTAAGCCAGGTTTCAACCTGAGCTTCAACTTCCAACCTATGTTGATATGGTAATCTTCGAGGAGATTCGTAAATCAGGGTTTCGTCTTATAAAATAATTGTCATTTCAATGGGTGATTTTACTATTTGATTCGGAATGTAACCTTTAATAATTTTTGAAATTTCTTCACGAATGTTGAGATCTTCAACATTAATTAAATCGATTTCATTTTCATCTAAATTGTAGCATTTGAGGAAGTCAGATAAATTTTGAGGAAATTCGTTTTCCTGTCTAGAGTCAGAATTAACATCCTCGGTCGAGTCAGAGTTACATTTAACCTTAATTATTTCCATTCTGAATTCAGAGTCGGAATTTTCTTTCAGAGCTATGATTGGCGTAACGCTTATTTTACTACTGTTGAAGTGTATGTTAGTCAATTTAAAAAAAATGATTGCCCAAAATTATTGGAACTTTAATGAGTTCATTTGGAACAATGAATAATTTCAAGCCATAAATAAAAAGGTCAATCTCCACATCTAACTGACAAGAACCTATCGTTATGATATCACCACCAATTCCTGAGATTAGAATTCTTTCGTTTTCACGTTCCATGTTGAGACTGGAAAATGTCGAGCCTCATAATGGAGCTATCAGCTCCAGAATCAATAAGTGCTTAATAATTAATAATTTTTGGCACAGGATAAAATATTTATTTCATTATTTTTCTTAAAATTTGGTAATTGTAATTTTTGAATATCACAATTGGTGGACTTGTGACCAAACTGGTTGCAACGAAAGCACTTTAAACCTTTTGCTTTATTCGGGCAAACCTCTGCAGGGTGTCTTTTATCACCACAAATATGACATATTTTAATATTGCCTAACATATTGCCTGAGCTACCTGCACTTTCCGAATTATGTGAATATTTATTTTCTCATTTCTTATTTTTTATCTTTTCTTATATCTTAATGGCCTCTTTCAATTCTTGTATTGAAGAAGCTCCATATAAAATGTGAGATTCAATGCCCCTGTCACCTATACCTTCAATAATATAGCTAATTAAAGCCTCCTCTTCTACATTGCCATTGTTTGCCAATGTCGACATTTTATAAATATACTCCAAGAGTGTTTCATTATATCATCTTTTATTTTTGTTACTCTATTTCGTTTTCAATTCTTATATTGTATATGTATTTCGCTCTCTTAAATAATATTTTGCAGATGTAACCGACTTAAGCACACGTAGGTGAGTATCTTATTAGGTTTTTTTTTCTTCTTTTCGATTTTTGGCCGTTAAAAAAATGCCGTTTTCGATTGTAGGTTGTCTCCGCACGTAAATGAATCTTTTTCTTTGCAAATGGGCATTGAATTTGTGGTATGTATCTTATTTGTCACTTTATAGGATTAAATATTCACTTTAGAACAATTATTTAGAGGGAATTCATGATGAACTTTCTTAAAACAGTTTTTCACTTTATTTTTCTTTTCACATAAAACCTTAGAGCCCCCAATTTGTAGTATCGTATCTGATTTACCAATAATTTCAATAAAAAACACGTAATTGCAATTTAATGAGATACTTTTTATTATTATTATTAGCAAAGGAATAAAGAATACAGAATAAAGCATAAGGAATAAAGAATAAAGCTGATCCGTTCCTACATACACACACATACACACATATATATATATATATATATATATATATATATATATATTGTATATATATATATAGATTGTTTACGTGTAAACAAAAATTGCTTAGTTGGAATAAACTAATATAAGGTAGAATAGCTTTTCACTTCAAAATTATTTCAAACTTTGAACTATATCACGCGTGGTATGAACAAATTTTCATTACGATATCCATACCTATAGTTTTTTTTAAATTAAAATTTAACAATGTTGTTAAAGTTAAAATTTTACAAAATTAAAATTTGCTTGGAGGGGGCTCAAGCCCCCTTAGCCCCCCCCCCTGCGTTCGCCACTCCCTTTACCTAATTATTATTTTCAATAAAGAAGAAAGGTCACCATAATAATTGTCATACAATTTAGTTCGTTTTATTTCATTTAAAATTAAAAGTTTTTATAAATGTATTTACAGTTGTCCATCCATTGGAATATATTAAAACCGAAGTAACTGGTGAAAAGAAAAATGTTGCACTTATCACCTTGAATCGACCTAAGGCTCTTAATGCACTGTGCAATGGTTTGATGACGGAGTTAAGTACGGCTCTTACCGCCTACGAAAAAGACTCAGCTATTGCTGCTATAATCATCACTGGCAGTGAAAAAGCGTTTGCAGCTGGTGCTGATATCAAAGAAATGCAATCAAATACCTACGCCGATTGCGTCATGGGAAACTTTCTAAGTGATTGGACCAGTGTAGCGAAGTGCCAGAAGCCAATAATTGCTGCTGTAAATGGTTATGCATTGGGTGGTGGATGTGAATTAGCAATGATGTGTGACATTATATATGCTGGTGATAGGGCACGTTTTGGTCAACCAGAAATTGCCTTGGGAACGATTCCAGGAGCTGGAGGTACCCAACGTTTGACACGAGCCGTTGGTAAGTCCAAGGCTATGGAAATCTGTCTCACCGGCAACATGATTAACGCAGAGGAAGCTGAAAAAATGGGTTTAGTCAGTAAGGTTATTCCAGCTGACCAATTAGTCAACGAAGCCGTAAAACTTGGCGAGAAAATTGGATCACATTCGGGCTTAATAGTGCAATTAGCTAAGGAAGCTGTAAACACTGCATATGAAACTACTTTGCAGGAAGGATTGAAGTTTGAACGTAGGATTTTCCACGCAACTTTCTCTACTGTATGATTTAATTTTGTTTGTATAATAAAAATTACCGATTATTTTTTTTTATCTTCTAGGATGATCGTAGGGAGGGTATGACTGCTTTTGTTGAGAAGCGCCCAGCTAAGTTTAACAACAAGTAAACCTTTTTATTTTTTTTAAATGCAATTTATATATTTTCGAAACCAGATTTTTGCATTTATTGGTAATCTTGTAGTCTAAATACGGAAATATAATATAAAGTGAAACAACATCTTAAGTTTTTATTTTTTGGTTGAGGTAGAACATAATTAAGATAAAGCCCTCCACGGGTTTTTATAAAAAGGTGGTTGAGTTTGTACCGTGAATAAGAACGGTTTCGATCAAACTAAAAAGTGGCTTTTCTCATTCCACCCTAGGCTTAGGCTTAGTGGTTCAAATTGGTGATACTAAATATAGTTACTTCAAAAGATTATATCCATTCAAAGTTTTTTTGGTCAATGTATCATATCAAAGGAATACGAAAAGACGAAAAGACGAAAAGAATCGATTTTTTTTGTGATTGTGTGTGTGGCACTTGACAGCAGCAAATTTTGAAGTAAAATATCCAGAAAATATTCAATTTGGAAATTATTATTATTATTAATTGAAAAACAACCACAAATATTTACTATAAAATTCACCGAAAATTCGTTGCAACCAAAAACACAATTTGTTTTCATAAAAAAAAATTGTTTTCTTAAAACACTGCGGCATTGAATTTGACATTTTTAGAAATTTCAAATCTTGCAAGTGTGTGTGCAAATCGGTGTAAAATCTTTCTTGAATCTTGCAAAATTAGCAAGATTTGTTTTGACAGAAAAAATTCGAATTGTTCAGAAAAAAAATCGATTCTTTTAGAAAAAAATTCGATTCTTTTGTTGAAAGGAATTCGACATAAGTATTTTTGACGTGTAAACATCTATACTGGCGGTAGGGTGAAAAGAAAACGTAACGTAACGTTGCAATCGTGATCGTGATTCTGAGCAAAGATACTGGGCGGGTTCAATAAAAATAGCTTAACATCTGAATTTTCAGATTTCTGAATTTATGTCGTTGAACGCAAAAAAATCTGAAATTTCAGTCGAAAGTCATTGTGTCAAATTCCTGCATTTACCTAAAGGATTTAGATTGAAGCGAAATAAAATAGAACTTTAATTACATTTGTAAATTAAATATTGAGAGTGAGTAGTTGTGAGGATGAATATATATGTAACTAAATCAGCAACAGGTTTCATTACCTTCATTAAAAGTCCTTTTATTGATATGTATGACTTACAAAAACATAGAAAAACTTTCCAAATATCAATTAAAAAAATTGTTGATTTAAAAATTCACTAAACAATAAACAAAAAGTTCGTTCATTTAAATACCTAAGTATTAAATTTTCATGACAAAAACTAAAAAAATCAACCACCAACAAGACGAAAATTGTAAAGTTCAGCTTTTATGTGTGCTTTTGGCACTTCCCCCACCACAAACAACTTTCATCTGAATTTTCAGATGAGAATTTCTTGTCTGAAAATTCAGATGAAACGTGTAACTAAAGGTAACTAAAAGTCATCTAACTTTTTATGACAGCTGGCCAATCAGAAGCTCCAAAAATTCAAAAATCTGAAAATTCAGATGTAAAACGTAATCGATTGAACGCACCCACTGAATTATAAAGATTGGAATCAAAGATACTGAATTATAAAGATTGGAATCTTTCGTACGTTCCATCCCCCAAAAACCCATTTGTTTGCATTGTTGTTTTTGTAGTTTCATCTCGTGTCGATGAATAGATGTGAATTGCAACAACAATTTATGCAGTGGTGAATTCATATTTTTGCACTAGTGTGCGTTAAAACATGAACACTAGTGCAAAAATATGAATTCACCACTGTCCGCCATTTTGTTTAGCTTGTAGGCAAACCAGAATGACAGCCGAGGATTCCAATCTTTATAATTCAGTATCTTTGATTCTGAGCTTCACGAAAATTGAGTGCGTTCAACAATCTGTACGTTCAGTAACTAAACGCTGAGTATTTATATACGAAATCGATAGGTCGAGTTCAGTTCGGGTTGAAATTTGGTTGGCTGCAGAGTATATATTAAGCCCCTATTACACGATGATTCTTTGCGTCTGACTCTATTCGAACATAATGAGTGCGAAAGAGAAAAAAGATAGGACGGAAGAACAGTTGCCCTGTGAGTCGTGGGCCAAGTTTTACGAGACTCTTTTTGACGCTTCTTTAGCATTATCCGTATTTTGTATTCTTTGCATTACTTTTTTCAATTACATGACTGCTTTGAGACCAGAGCGGTTTTTTTACTTTGTTTTCCTTTCAGTCCAGAGATTTTTGATGTGTAAACATCTATACTGGGGGTAGGGTGAAAAAAAAACGTTGTAGTTCTGATTCTTATCTTGTAGCCGTGGTCGAGATTTTGATTCTGTGCCAGAGATTAGTTTAAGAGTTTATGAGAGTTTATTTATTTATTCATCAATGGATATATATATCTGCTGATTACATTTAATATACTTAAAATATAAATTATAAAAGACAAATAAATATTAGGTGTGTTTTGTTGACCTTCTTAATGTTCGCATTAGGAAATGCTCAACAAAACTCTTTAGCTTTCCAGTTTCAATAAGACATTTTGCATCGGAATGTTGGCACTATTTGCTCGGGTCATCTGTCATTTGCCGCGGTATAAAATAGTGTTTCGAGATTTTAAAACGATAAAATAGTGAACAAAGCTTGTTAAACTAAATAAAGAACTGAAATAAAAGTAAAAATAGTGAATACTTGTAATATTTTATTTTGAAAAATATTAAACAACATGGGGTGCTGTGAATAAATAATACACGATTTAAATACATACATATTATAACAAGGAGTTAACAATTTTTTTTCATTTTGAGAGCTCATTGTGTCTCATATTCTACAAAAAGTAATGTGAAGTGATGTTTTTTAGTTAATAACATTCCCGTAGAATAATTTTAAATTGATATATCATAGTATTTCGCTGTAAAAAAGCAAATTATCTAAATATAAAAACATACTTCAATCACGTGAATTGTAGTTGGGTGATATTTGTCAAAATTAGAAATTCTGGTCCATAGTCGCATTACGTTTTGTTGGTGATGGCAAGGCGCTCACATTTGTTGAGCGCCCGTAGTGCAGTTATTTTTCAACGTTTTAAATTTTCTTCCTATTACTTTATATCTACGTATTGAATATGATACATAATCAGCCAGTGAGATGAAAAAATTGTAAACGTTTACAAGATTTAACACAGCACCGCATGTTAATAAAGTATTGCATGTATGCACTATATTTTTTTTATTTCACTTTTATACATAATTTAATAAATTTTTTTTTTTTTAAATATTTTAATGATTTAAAATCTCAAAACACATTCCTTAAAAAACCAGCTAAAAATTTCCTTGGGCGCCAAGCATTTAGCTCTAACTGCATGCCGATGATGTGTCAATGCATTTGTATATTTTGTATAATACTACGTTTTCATTGGAGCCGAAATGAGCTAATTTCGTAAATTACAGAAAAAGTGTTTTCATTGCAAATTTTGTTATGGACGCCTGGTTCGTCAAGACGAGTTCAACAACGCAACGTGTAGATCCACCTTGCTCAGATATGAGCCCTGGAAAGTGAGGAAGCTCGAACCACCCTGTGGCCTGGAAGTTTTTGTTAATTCTAAACAATAGTGACAGACTAACACTATTAAAAGTAGGAGAAGTTCGTATACGAATATATAAGGGATAACGGGTGACCAGACGGCAATGAACAGTATGAAAAAAAAAAAAAAAAAAAAAGGGAACAAAAAAATAACAAACAGAAAAAAAAGAAGAGGTGGTGTGATGGCTATAGCTACGGTAACTATATACCGAAAAATATTGGTACCGTACACCGCTTCATCTCAACGTTTAGCCTAAGGTAGATTAGTTAGTTACATTCACAGTACACATATTAAAGGTAATATATTGCGCAGGTTGTCAAAGTTGGAAATGTCAAAAAATTAAAAATGGCTGTTCGAGTGACCACAGGAACTCAACGCGCATCATTAGAAACAACAACAAAATATTGAAATTAGACAAGGAAAGGGGCACTGAATCCACCATTTTACCACCATAATACCTCGATTTTGACAGATGCGCAGAACTGAACAAAAATGAAAACGCTAATGATATTACCTTTAATATGTGTACTGTGAGTTACATTAGTTGAAAAAATATCCTCCTAAGGTGGTGATCTCGGATTTGGTAAATTAAATAAAATAAGAAAATCAGAGTGTGGTGTTTCACGATTTAAACAAACAAAATTAAAAAAAAAAAACATCTTTTTTGACGGGGTAAAGAAATAAAGTAAAAATTAATATTTGAAAAAGTTTTAAAAATAAAATATTAAAATTAGGAACCCTTCGAGAGCCAGCAAAGTCCGGATCCAGAGGATTTGATCAATTTAATTAGGAATAATCCAAAAAGGAGCAGAAGAAAAAAAATTTAAAGGGTGAGTTGGTTGGTGAAGTGAATAAAGAGGGAAAGAAGAAAGAAAAATTATTTTAAAGAAGTGAATAGTTCAGAGCTAACTCGTGGTTTTATGTTTTTTTTTAATAGGTGTTTTTGGCGGTCATAAATGAAACAATACCCACGGTTGTGGCCGCCAACCCCTTTTTTTTTTCTTGTGTGCCTTTCGACACAATCGTTTGGGAGACTGTCGTAAATCAGCTCTAGCCCTATACCTACTGTCCTGAGGAGGCGGACTTACTCAACAAATTCCCGATTCAAGGCAGTAAGGAATTGGAAGGTCACGTGAGTCCTAAAGAAAAAAAAAAAACAAACCTAAAGACTACAATTTCAAGAAATTTAAATTCGGTACCTATATTAAGAAAACCTAAAGCAAAAGAAAAAAAAAAAAAAAAACAAATTATATATAAAATTGTTCGACATTCGTTGAACGAATTGCTACTTACCAGTGTACCTTAAACTACCTAAAAAAAAAAAGAAAAAAAAAGGTAAAAAGAAACAAAAAAAAAAGACAATATAAATATAAAGGAAAGGATAAGAAAACTACAAATGAAATAAAAAGAATCAAGAAAAACCAAAAACAAAAACCTACTCTTGAAGAAAATATATTACAAAGTTTCTAAATTGTGTCTACTATTAACTACAACTACTTAAATTATTGAACAAATTATACCTTAACTTACAACTATTTCGATTACTACTTAGAAAATTATATAAAACCAAAAAACCAGAAAGTCCAAAACTAAATTTAAAACGTTCTTAAAACTATGACTTGGTATCAAAGGTCTTAAGCTACCAAAATATTTAATATATACTTCTTAAATCTATTGTCTACTACCAAGTATCAAACACTTAAAGTGAGATACAAATTTCAAAATCTACTAAAAAGGTAAAAGTTCCTAATACTATTTCTTATAAGTAACTATATTTAAATTCAATAAAAGATTCGGATATCTGAAAAATAAAAACTTAAAGAAAACAAAATTCGTAAAGCTGTATATGTTACGTTAAAATTCAAAACTATTTGAAAGTTAAAAAGTTAAAGAAAACAGAATTCGTAAAGCTGTATATGTTATGTTAAAATTCAAAACTATTTGAAAGTTAAAAGGTTAAAGAAAACAAAATTCGTAAAGCTGTATATGTTATGTTAAAATTCAAAACTATTTGAAAGTTAAAAAGTTAAAGAAAACAAAATTCGTAAAGCTGTATATGTTATGTTAAAATTCAAAACTATTTGAAAGTTAAAAGGTTAAAGAAAACAAAATTCGGAAAGCTGTATATATGTTATGTTAGAATTCAAAACTATTTGAAAGTTAAAGAAAAAAAAACTTAAAAATTCGTAAAGCTACATATTACTACGTTCAACTATCGGAAAAGATACAAATTCTTAAAACTAATTGAAAATTAAAACTTAAAATTAATTAATTAATTATTTTCTACCATAAAAGATAGACATTTCTAAAACTAATATAGGATTAAGTGAAGCTTTATGTGAACCTCATATTTTGTTTCTGGGTCGGTTAATGAATTATGCATATATTTATGTTTGATAATAGGGCCATTGAACCAATCTTTAGAGAGCTCTTTGAAGGTAGGGAAGTGGGAAAGCCGTTCTTCAGAGTGCAAAAAGGCACAGTTACTTTTGTTACTCGGATACAATTTGAGGTCTTATGTTTTTTTCATTGTATTTTAAGTAACTCTAACTCTATCTCTTGAAAAAAAGATTTGTATCATTGTTTATTTGAAAAAGCAAATCAGTGTTTCAGTTGTTATAAAAAAACAAAACATGTCTTGTTAGAAGAAAATTTTCAGGGGTGACGGTGGAAGCTAAAGTAGCCGGTGGTGCGGAGTGACCTGAACGGTATTGGACCGTTCTTTTGGGGGAATCCAAATATGGCCGTCGGATTCCTAGGTTGGGTAGGGAAAATGGCCACGCTGCATCGACATCCAGCAGCGCCCTAGTGTGGTGAAGTCCGTCCGTGGTCTTTTCTCTTATTTTTTTTGAATTTTCCTAGGCCTGATATGTGTTTTGTTGGGAGGTGAGGTCTAGTTTCGGGGACAAGATCCCCCCCATTCCGGCGAGCTAAGTCGTGCTTCGCGAGCAGGCCGCGTTCCCGAACTAGGCATTCCAGTCCGTTCCTTTTCCGATCCGTCTCCTTCCGATTACCTTTTTCCTACCTAAGCCTCATACCTACTGTCCTAACTCACATCCTCTTGCCTCGCAACAATTTGCTAATTTCGTTTGACAGATAATTTCATTTTGAATTTGATTTGGCAGTTAATAGCTTCTTTTTCTTGTGTTCTGTTTCTGTTTCTTATACATCAAATTTTGACATTTTCAATGTTTCCACTGGGTTTCCTCTGCGGATGCATTTCACTTGGTTGTGTTCATAAGGTTTTTACGTAATTTCCAACCTAATTTCGCGCAAATTTGGTTGAAATTATCTCATTTCGAAATGTGAATTTGTATGGGAAATAAGATAATTTGGAATCGAATTTAGAAATTTTCAACGAAATTACCTAATTTGGCCCAATGAAAACGTAGTATAACTCACACTTTCTTGAAAAAAGCCCCACAGCGGATGCCTTCATTGAAAATGGTTACTTACCAAAACCAATATTACTCTGTTCGAATCTTGTCATATATGATTTAACAATTGTGGATGATAATCTTTATTAAAATAATTTTATTTGCATCGAAAATGTATTTCGTTATGTTTTAATAAAATAATTCGCTGTATAATTCTAAACCTTCATACAAAAGTTATTTTTTCAAAATATTTTCAAAACTACCATACTCACCGAACATATTTTCCTGGAAAAAATGCAAAGATACCAACATAAGAAGCAAATTCATTGGAAAGTTAATGTTCACATTACAGTTACTGAAGTTTGAATGTGCTGTTAACTTGTTGTTTTTGCATTTGCATGTTAAAAGTTGGCTTAATGTGAAAAATTTCTTAATGTTCACATTAGAAAGTCAACAAAACACGCCTATTATATACATATAATTGAATTTTACATCAAATGAAATCAAAATTATATTATTTAGAAATTTTTAGCTGAAATCATGTAAAGCATTTCTTTTGAATTGGTTTCTATTCATTGAAATGTCGACTTCATTGCAAATGGAATTGAGCAATGATAATGAACGCGAAATGGGTTCATTTAGTCCATAATTAGTTCTGTGGGTTGAAACATAGAAAAGGACACATCTGTTCCGTAATATTCTCTCTGGGACATAGAATTTTATAAGATTGAGTAATTCAATAGAATTAATACGATTTGAAAGAATATCCTTTATAAACATTGTGCTTTGAGCCTTTCTTCTGACTTCAAGTGTTTTCATACTAATCAGAGCACATCTTGAAAGATAAATCGGCATATCACCTGACCAGTTGAAATTGCGGAGTGCAAATCGTGTGAATCTTTTTTGTATTTGCTCAATTCTTTTAATTCCATTCGCATAGAATGGGTACCATATTATCGAACAATATTCTAGATAGGGAAGTACAAGTGAATTAAACAAAGACTTAAGTGTGTAAACATCTTTAAAATCAGATGCGTTTCGTTTTAGAAAGCCAAGTAGTGAATTACCTTTGGAAACTATAAAATCTATATGGGCACGAAAGTCTAATTTAGAGTCAACGATAACACCGAGATCTTTTATCAATACAACTCTTAAAAGCGCCTCACTGGCAAATTTGTAAATAAAATCAATAAGGTTGTGTGACCTAGTTGCACTAAAAATTTTGCGTTTGGAGAAATTTAATTCAAGGTGATTATATCTGCACCATTCAAGGAGCAAATTTATATCTGCCTGAAGTCGGTGGCGTTCTAAAATCGATTGAATGCCATAGAAAATTTTCACATCATCGGCAAACATTAGACAAAGTGCTTTTTTAAAAACTAAAAGTAAATCGTTTATAAATAAAACGAAGAGCAATGGGCCTAGGTGACTACCTTGAGGAAGACCTGAGTCTGCATGGATATGACTTGAATGATGTCCATTAATCTCAACAATTTGTTTTCTGTTAGAAAGATACGAGTTTAACCACTTTAGAAAAGTGCTATTACAACCCATCTTCAGTAGCTTTTGTAAAAGCAAACCATCATGGACTCGGTCGAATGCTTTGATGAAGTCTGTGTAGAGGACATCTACTTGGTTGCCTAATTCCATTTGGTTTAAGCAATAGTTTGTGAAAAGACAAAGGTTCGTGGCTGTTGAGCGACCCTTCATAAATCCGTGTTGACTTGGTGACAATGACTCTTTTACAGAGAAATAGAACTTTTCAGTTATAACCTTTTCTAAAAGTTTTGGTATAGCCGAAAGCTTCGAAATTGGCCTATAATTATTAATTAAATTCTTGGAACCATTTTTGTAAATGGGGTTAATAAATGATATTTTCCACTCTTCCAAGAACTCACCCGAAGAAAGAGATTTGTTAAAAAGAAGAGTTAGGGCAACACGTACTGAGGAAGAGCATCTAGATAACAGGGAAGGCGGTATTTTGTCGTAACCCGCTTTTTTGGGAAACATCAATTTCGGATAAAGCAACCAAAACTTCTTCCACAGAAAAGTGTGGGGGCTCAAAGTTGATCAATAGATCTATATTTGAGTACATAAGATTAACGTCCTGAATAAAATCAATATTATAAGACGACTTGAAAAATTTTGCAAACAGTTGACAAGATAACTGAATATCGTTAGATTGGGCGTTATTGTATTCCATCGACTGAGGAATAGAGGAGGTGCTGTTACGCTTAGAGTTTATAAAAATCCAGAACGATCTACTGTTTTTCTTTATGTTTGATTCAGTAGTATCTATATATTGTTTATATAGGTTAAGAAAATCAAATTCTCTTCTGAATTGAAAGAACCGATTTCGATCTTCAAATAGACCCTGTTAATTTAATTTAATTAATTTGTTTATTTATTTATTTATTTCTTCTATAAAGCACCAGTCAATTTCACCGAGGGTGAAATCGCCTAGCACACACGGATACTGATTAGTTGTCAATTCCCTAATTAAAGCATTAATATTAGATATATGCATAGAATATATTTCTGCACTACTACGTGGTCTAACATAACTGACAATAAAGTAAAAATCTCTGGAACAAGAACTATTCAAGCTAATGCAAACACAGAGCTGTTCGACGTCATCCAAATCGTTGATCAAATTACACTGTTTACTGCTGAACTTCGATCTTAGGCCCGGTGCACACATGCGTTTTTTTGACGCCGCGGTGACGCAGCGTCACCGCCTTTGCGTCTTACAGTACTTACAAATAAATTGAGTAGTGCACACACACGTGCGGTGACGCTGCGTCATCGCGCGTCATTCTTGCAGGAAAAAACACTCGCAGGTCTTCGCGAGACCGCTGCGTCACCGCAGACGCTTTTGCATCTTTCAGTACATTGTTGGTTATGGAGCAGTGCACACATGCGTCATTTTGACGCAAATTAAATTTGGAAGAAAGATTTCAAACATGGATGAATTTGATATCGAATTATTTATCGGTGAAATAAAAAAGTGTCCAGAAATATAGAATATTGCTTCCGAGCCTTACCATGACCGGCAAAAGAAAAGATACATAAAATACGCCTTTTGTTATCCAATGATTAACAAAAGGATGTACCCAATAACGTCCTTTCTTCTTAAGATCATAGTTTTTATCCACTAGTTTCTTTTTATAAACCTCTATTGCTGCAAGCAAATCGTGATTTGCAGATTGAGTCCAGCGAGAAAAACCCGCATGTGTGCACTGAACGATTGCGTCACCGCGGCGTCAAAAAAAACGCATGTGTGCACCGGGCCTTACCGCTATCAGGACACCCCCTCCGCGCACCATATCAGTTGTTGGTGGCCTATCTCGTCGGTATACATTAAAAGAAGCGTCGAAGATTTCGGATGAAAGAAAGTTCGTATTCAACCATGTCTCAACAATAACAATGACGTCGTAGATACTCGTGCAATGTAGATGAAATGTATAGTTGGTTTGTTTTGGTGCGTATACCACCAGCATTTTGGAAATACACACGCAGATGTGACGTGGATAATAAAGATGGTTTATTTTTGGAATCATCTACGTGGGGGCAATTGGAGTTTGTGGATGCAACCCGTTTTTAGAAATTTCTTAATCTGAACTCCAACTGGCCAGATGGATGTTTGTAAAGCAGCATTAAATGATCAAAGCATCATGACGAGAAGCGGCTGTTGACAGCTCATCAATCAATTGAGAAGAGGAACCGGCTACATTATATGGAAAAATTACATCAACATTTTCCACAGCAACAGCAACAGCAACATCGGCAATGTGGGCATCATTATCATCAAAATTAACAACAGTAGCAGCAATGTACTCATCAACTCCACATTATCATCGGTATTGACAACAGCATTAGTAGAATTGGAAACATCACCAATGCCCATATCAAAACTTCCAATGAACGGAGAAACAACATCGACAGCTCCAGCAACAACTCCAGCATCAAAAGTTTCAGCAACCTCAATGCTATTTTTTGCAGTGGGGACTTAATGGGAAGAATTGGCCGTGCAAATGGGAGATAAATAAAATAAATTATTGCTTTTCTTGACTGATATTCAATTAAAGGCACACCAACCTTTCTTTCTTCAATATAGCAAATAATAAAAACAAAAATAAAAACAGAAAAAGTTTTTTTATTGCTTGAGCACAGCCCATGAAAAATAAAGAGAAATCTCAAATTAGATTCATGACTTTGGTTTCAACATGTAATAGCGCTTGAAACAGCGGACGAAATAACAAAGAAGAATTTGAAGAAGGCGCATGCAACTAGATTCATCGTGTAATAGCAGACTTATGAATTATCCATAATCTCTGTTCTGAGCTTCACGAAAATTGAGTGCGTTCAACGCTATGTACGCTCAGTAACTAAACGCTGAGTGTTTATATACGAAATCAAAAAGTCGAGTTGAGTTGGGGTTGAAATGTGGTTTGTTGCTTAGACCATATAGTACATGGACTGCGCTTTCATCATGGCTGCAGGGTTTCAACATAGAAGGCCGCCTTTTTTGCCAAATTAGACGAAATAAGGTCATTGACTGGAAAATATTTTTAAATATAATTTTAATGATTGGCTAAGAGCCCACTGCTGTTTGTGGGTGTGAGTGATCGTAAAAATTCACTAGTATGTTTAGATAGATCTTAACTTTTTATAAGCGGGGTTGGGGCCTTTGTCGGTAAACTAAAAAACGCATTTTCCATGCATCATTACCGATTTTCAAATTTGCTTATGAAAATTTAAGATCTATATAAAAATACCAGTAAATTTTTTCTATCATCCACACCCTAAATTTGATGTAGGCTCTCGGTCTATGAGGCATTCGGACGAATGTTGATGTTTACACATCTTAACCGTGAGTCCCGGCACTCACACTTTTTTTTTTTATTAGCATATATGTAAGGGGACATGGGTTCTTGGATGAGTCTTAAGGTAAGACCGCACTTGGCGGAACTGCACTTCAGCGGAACTGAACTTCACGACTTATTTGTTTGAGCTATATCGCACTAAGCGACAACTGCACTTCACGGCGCGACACTATGCGACAAAGTTGATAATCTGACCAACTGTGTCGCGACATGAAGTTTCGTTCAGTTTCGAGCGAAAGTACGTAGGGTGTCGCTGAAGTGCAGTTCCGCCTAGTGCGGTTCTACCTTTAGTTTCAATGAATTTAGCTTCAACTATTTGTTATTTTTTTAGAATTCCTTTATTTTCTCGAATCTTCTGAAGACGTTCATCTTATTTTTCCACGCGAAGTTTTTTTTATCATTTTCTGTTTTTATGTTTAGATTTTTTCCAATTTGAAATAAAAAGTGAAAATATTTGAAAATATTAATTAAACTGTTTATATACTCAATATAAACTCAATTATGTCATGTATTTAAAAAAAAATAAAATCGAACTGAACTGAACATTTTTAATTTTAATTATTATATCAAACAGTTAAAAATACTTACCACGGTAATGACACCTGTGGGAACGAAACACCTTTTATACATTAAAGACAACCCACTCCTGATATTTTTTTGCACTTATTGCAAAATGATCCAAAACAAACAGCGGGTCCCATTATTTATGTGATCTCAGAAATTTATTCTGCCTAACATTCTATATTTCGAAATAAATATAAAGAGTAGGTAGGTACGTGTTTGTATGTTTTTTTAATTTCAAACACCTGACCGCAGAATATAAATATTTTAAAATAATATTGATCTCGGCACAACAAAAAACTAACAATAAATTAAAACGATTACCTTCTAATATAATGTCGTTATTTTATATTATTATAACTAAATATATTTATTGCAATTAAACAACAAAATATATATTACTTATTTTTATACACAAAAATATACTAACAATAAAATATTTGGTATTGTAGTTTCATCATCAAATGTTAAATTATTACTCTTAGCTAAACTAATTTTGTATTTATTTATGATTTTTTGTTTCAGTATCCCTCTTTTTTAAAGTTATTTAAATGAATATAAATATGTATGATAAATTCTTGTCTGTTTAAATTATACTAATTATACTTAAGCATTTTAATTTTTTTTGTCAATTGGATTCTTTTAAATTTGATATCTCTTTAAATAAATAATGATATAGGTTTTTCGATAGAACTTTTTGTTTAATTTTAATGGAGGAGTAGTATTTTATTGTGTTTAATTTTTTTTTTACTTTGGTATCAAATGAAAGAATAATATTCACAAGAACAAGGTGGTTGTTTTGTACTTCATGAATTTATATAATGTTTGTTTAATTATTTAGCTGATTTTAACTTCATTAATATTCATTTTTTAATTTGTGGACGCATTGCAAATAAATATACGTTTTAGATTTTTTTTTCAACCCGGCTGGCTTGCGTACCATTAGTATATTTTTTATTATTGCAACATTAAATTTGCTATAAATACTAGTTAAGATTTTTCTAATATGCTAAGAAACAATTACTTTCCTAGTAAATTTAATTCAGGTTTATATAATATCTATCAATAAGTAAAAAATTTAAACTGGCATAAGGAAACGCTCATCCCATGAAACGATAATGTTCTATTTTGCAATTGAATTGGTAGTTTGAAGCAGGTAACAAGCGCCAGCTTCTTTAAACCCTTCGCCGTCGTGCCGTACCGATTCAATTGACCCCTAAATGTTCGTATTAAAAACGATAATTACAATATCGCAAAATATGTATGCTTTTTTGATTTTTTAAGAAAAAATAATGCTAATGGTATAATGACCACTGAACAATTGCCCAAAACGACTCTGACATGACAATTGTTTGAAAAATGATATCATACGAAAAAAACTTGTACCTTAATTACAGATATATGTATGTACCTATATAATTTGGTATTAACATATCGGTATTTTTTCTTTATGGGATAAAAATATACAAACTCGTTGAGCAACTAAAGTAATAAATAATTATTTACTTTTGCGTTTATATTTTAACATTACATTACTTTTATATACAATATAACTTTTTCAATTTGTGATTGTTATTAAAGTTTCACAATTCTTATATTTTGTTTTCTTTTATTATATATTTTATTTGAAGCTATAAAGCCTCAATTATAAGAGATTTTTCACAGGACTATACATAAAGGTTGGTGTTAAGTTACTCTTTTGGTAGGTATATTATAATTTTTTCCAATTTTCATGTATATTTTAAAAGATTTTACTTTTTGGTATCATCCATTTTGATGTAATATAGATAAGTGTTGTTCGGTATCTTAGTAGGTCGGTTGTTGATATTCACCTGGAACTGCAATTGCGATAATTTAAAGTTAAAAATATTATATTGTTGATAATTGTTCGTGCTTTTTTATTTAATTTGCGTTCAATTAACTGAGAATTTCTTTAAAACATACTAACACATAATATTAAACATCAATTTAGTACGATGTTAATAGATAAGATTTATATCCGATTCTTTATTCATAACAAATTTTACAGTAAAGTCGTCACATGATAATAATATAATGCATGACAATTAAGTCGTCTGTCGATGTTAGTATGACTCTATAGGTTAAATGGAGAATTTTGAAATTTTTTAACGAGTTTAGAATCGTGTTCCGTTTTTAGCAATTTTTTTAAATAAAAATTATCAAACGCCTATTTTATTATTTTACAGCCCTTTTTCTTGCAAACCTCACTGATACCTCACAAGTCACAACAACGTATTCTGGTAGCACCGTCACAACTTGTGAGCCTCACAAGAACTATAGAAATTTGAGCCCTCGCATACAGAGGCCCCCAGGTAATGCAAGTTTTGAATTCTGAATAGAATTAAATTCCTAAACTGTCGATTGTTTATTAAAAATAGTCAAATCGAAAAAAAAATAGTTTTTTGCGAAAAAAATTGCCAATAACGACATTTCAAGTTTTCAATTTGAAGAATTTTTAATGTTAAATAAGCTATTTCGGTAGTTTAATTCATAACTTTATGTCTAAAGCGAAAATTAGTTATTCAGCCCTTTTTTACCTGTTGGATATTTTACTTTCCCGTTGTTTTTTTTGTAGTTTTTGGATCAATTTTTTAATTATAAAGCGGCTTCTAGACGATACAATCGTCAATCTGTCGTATGGTGTATATGCGTGCTTGCTTCGATTGTGCCGATATCCCTATGCAAATTCGAGTCGACCATGAGGTTGGTCAATCCAACCAAACCAACTGCCAATCTGGCAGTGATGCCAGATGAGATTTTAAAAATTCCACCGGATTCGAAAAAAAATCCCACCATTTTTGTACTGGACGGAAAAAACCCCATTACAATGACCGCTTATGCTATCAAAAAAACGTGACGCTTAAAAGACTGATCACGCATGCATACACAAATGAAACTTAAAATCCCAGCAATTAAAATAATGAAGCAGATTCTGCTTTTTGAAAGTTTTTTAGTCGCATAATTAAATAGATCAAATGCAAGCAAATGAGCCTCATTTTTGGCACTACTTTTCGGACTAAAAAGTCGCGAGATTGAAATCGCAAGTGCGTTTTAAGCCGTAATATCGACAAACAAATCGTCAACAAATTATTTTTTTAAACGTTGCTATCTATCTGTAAAAAAATGTAAAAATGTGTAAAAAATGTTTGTTTTCTGGGGGTAAGTTCATTGTTTTAAGAAGATGCAAACCAACAAAATTATTGACGAAAGAGAACCTTAACTCTATACAGATTCTTGATCAAGAATCTAACTCCGTATCACAGAATCTTATTCAAGAATCTGTGATATAGAGTTAAGGTTCTCGTCCTTTAACAATAGTGACAAAAGTTTTTATGTTTTTCGTATTTATTTATGTATTTTGTTAAAAAATTATTGTTAACTGTAATTTATAACTGTAATCAATCAATGTAAATCCTAAAACAATGAATAAGTTGGAAAAAACCAACGAAACGTCGAGAAAAGGATGAAATAAGTGTTTAATTTACATTCAGAAGCTAAAGATCTGTAATCCCAAATTTTTTAAATAATAAAATCAAAAATAGAAAACTTGATGGTTTCTCTAAGAAAATAAAATTGGAGGAAAATAGGTAGGTAGCAGAGAATAAAACGAGTCGAGTAATGTTCACGAACATCGAATACTCACTCGAAAAAAGCGAGTTCAAACAAACAGTCAAAGCAAGGAATATGTTTAGGACTTTTTCTGGCCACGAGTATAATGACTCGTGATTCACCACACAAATCAAACGAATACGAACGAGTATACCTTGCAACCGAGTTAAATTGGTTCAAATAAAAACGAGTCAAGCGATCGTGAACAAAGTGTCCACGATCGATATGCTCGAATGTGCTCGACTCGATTGTGTGTGTAGTGTGTATTGTGTTTTCGAGGTTGATCGTGGAAGGGTATTGGATAACCAAAACTCTGCTGTGCGAAATTTGGTGCTTGGTTTTGTGATTTTCTTTGGGCATTTTTAAATTGCGAATGACAAATTTTACGAATGTTAAAATTAAATTATATATTTTAAGCTGCTTGACGTTTAACGAACAGCTGATTTGTTTACCATATCGTTTTACATTTACGCAAAATGTTTTTTGGTGCGTTCATGAAACGTGTGTCGGAAACTTTACGATTTTACGACATCGTAAAGTTGACGATTTTACGACATCGTAAAGTTTAAGACGTTGCATGAATACCCTTATTATATAACGTGTCGTCACCATCCAATGAAATAGGATTAATTTTCAAATTTGAATTTGCAACCATCAAATTGTTGACAGTTTTCGGATTCAATCTGGTTCTTTTTTCTGTTATAATATTTCCAGACTGTGAAAAAGCACGTTCTGATGCTGCCGATGTTGCAGGGATATAGTTAATGATTGTATGCGCTTGGTGAAGGTGCTTGAGGAGCTCTTTATTTTCAAACCACCATTGTAGAACGTTTATAGTGCCTTTAAAATTGCCTTGAATGGAAGGAGTTACATATGTTTTTAGGTAGGTATATTATTTACCTTACTTAAATACACTTGTCTCGGATATTGAAGATTTCGGTGTTGCATAATTGCATCTTAACCCATTCAGTATAATCGGAAAAACCAGAAACTAGTTTATTTTTTGCGACATCAACTCAACCCTAAAAAATACACTAAATAGAAACAAAAAAAAATTTTGGTATTCAAATTCTCCCACAGGGATATATGTATCTACCTGCATTATGTACCTAACTTGTCGCGGAAATTGATGACCATTCATAATCTATACAGTGCAATCGGAAAAACCAGAAACCAGTTTATTTTTTGCGAAATCAACTCAACCCTAAAAATCCACTAAATACCAACAAAAAAGTGTTGGTATTCAAATTCTCCCACAGGGATATATGTACCTAACCTACTTGAATTATATGTACCTAACTTGTCGCTGATATTGAAGATCATGGTATTGCATAGTTGTGGAAATACAGAAATCACTATATTTTCTGCGAATTCAGCCAATCCTTAAAAAAAACTGAATAGATAACAAACAATTTAGGTACCTATAGTACATAGTAGGTAGGTACCTAGTAGGTACATACATACATTACATGCCTATCTATGCAATACGCATAAAAAATTTTCCCGAACTTAAATAATAATTTCGTAATGATGACCGTTTTAAACTTTATTTTTTCAAGGGAGCTGTTTCCCGGTTAAAAACAAAAGATCCATCCTTTTTAAAACAATTGTCCAACAAGTGCACTGTCCCAAACTTTCCTTTGTCATGTGTAGTTTTTAGTATGAATATGTTATGGACGCCTGGTCCGTCACCACAATTCCAATTGCTAGGGAAAACAAACGGGCTAGAAACTAAGAATAGAAGGAAAATGTTTGAGGCCGTTGACAATAATTTATTTTTCATTGTTTCTAATTACTAACTATTAATTAACTAATTAACTGCTAAAAGGGCAATAGAGAAAAATGTGTTCAGTTGATTTTTTTTTTAAATTCCATTCACCAACCGGGGCCTATTTCAAGGAACATACATCACATACATTGTATGAATGTATGTACCTTAAAGTAGTCGCCAAATTTGGCTCAGTGTATGTTTTGAATTTTTAGAAAAACTATGCGTCAACTTAGGAAACGCATAAATTAAAAAAAAATTTAAATTTACACCAACTCATATGGGGCCTATTTTACGTCACATACATTTCTTTAATGTATGTGATGTATGTTCTGTGAAATAGGCCCCAGGAAGAAAAAAAAATCGCACAGTGTGAATCCACCGCTTTGAGAGTTGCACCCTGGAAAGTTGGGTTGCCTGAATCACCCTGCGGCCTGGGTACCTTCCATCATTAGAAATGTCAGTTGACCAATACCACCTTAGAAAAAAAGGAGAAAAGGTACATATATAAGGCGTGTTTTTTTATCATGCCCGGGGGGAATTGGTTGAAAAAAACGACAGCGGGGATTAGCGACGTCATGACTGTACAAAATATGGAGTTTTCATACAAACTATCGATAACATGTATGCAATTCATGTCGTAAACACAGTTTTTCGGTGCGCTTAAGTTAAACCCCGAGAATTCCCCGGGATTAGTTGTTGTTGCATTTAACATGTTAATTGTTTAGCACCGACGTCGTTTTTTTCATCCAATTCCCCCCAGGCTTGCAAAAAAACACGGCTGTAGTCAATATGTCAGGTTACATAGTTAGAGGATAACGGGTGACTACGGACTAAGCAGCAAAATTATTAATTTATATAAAAAAAAATAAATGGAAAAAGTGGTGTGATGGCTACGGTAACTATATACTTTTGATATTGTTACCGTACCTCGGATCAGCTCAACCGGTCGTCTAAAGGCCGGTTCAGTTGATAGAAAATCCTCCTATAGTACGCGCACTCTTTCCACTCGATTAGAAAAAAAAGGTCTAAATTAAATAATAAGTACAGTACATTTATATCAACGAATAACAGAAAAAGAAAAACAAGAAATAAAAAGCTATACAAGGGTGCTTTTGGCGGTCATACGATAACTATACCGATAGCTGTGGCCGCCCACCCTTCTTTATTTTATACGGCGCCGTCCATCACATTTCTTTTTGGCGCCTTCAACAATCTTTAAGATACACCGGGACGGCTTTCAAGAACCCCTAAATACTTACCTTCGTATGGAGGAAATCACCCGCAACAGAAAGGGTCACGTGAGTCAAAGAAAGAAAAAAACAAGCTACTAAATTTAAAGTTATTAATATCTTAATTAATAATACTTAAAACTACCTAAATTATATACCTAACTATTTGGATATCTAAAACGAAACAGTAACAAAACTTTTTAAAAACTTATCCAACTATTAAAAACTATCTAAAATTACGTATATATAGAAAACTAAAACTAACTACTATTTAAAATTAGCTAAAAGAAGCAAAATTTCCAAAACCACTGAAAAAAGAAAAACAACAAAAAAAAAGAAAGAGTTACTTAAACTAGCTACAGGAAAAACACTGAAAAAAAAATTACTTAAAAATTAAAAATCCCTAATATTAGATTTAGATTTAGATTTCATTTTATTAGGCTACTTGCATTTTAAGATACAATATCTTATAAACTAATACAAGTTTCAATATGAATTACATTTCTAAGCTTACATCAGATAATATTTTAATTTAATTTGAAATAATACAAAATAGATATTGAAATTATTAATAATACGTATATATTTTCCATTTTTATACTAAATAGGTATATAATGTTACGACCCTCTACAGGGGCTTTAGACTACCAGATGACAACATGACGAAGATGTAAGACGTATGCCATCATGAAGCTGTCAAGAGAAGAGAGACAAAAAAAATATACGACACGAGGTAAAAAAAAGCATCAGAATTGCGCCAAGACAAAAAGAGTGCTAAAAAGTTAATTGTTCTTTTTATTTTAATATTAGTTTTGCAAATAAATGAATTATCGACTAAAATTAAATTGTCCTATTTTTTATTAAAAACTTAAGATCCGTAACAATTGGTGTCAGGTGTGGGGTCGACGAACGACTTCTTAAACGAGTCTTTACCACATAACACATTTTATTTTAATAAAATGGCTGAAGCTGGGGAAGTTACGCACCAGTTTGAACTTTTAATAAAAAAATTAGGAGAACAATCTAATCTTATGGTGGATATGCAAAAGTCAATTGCAGACATCAGCTCGCGAGTGGCGCAAGTAGAAGCCACTCAGAGTCAATCATTTATGACACGATTGGACGCACTAGCTAATCTCTCTACTCCTACAGGTGAAGTTCCTACGAATTTAACTGCACAACAAAGAACTTATGGACTTGCGAGCACTCATAATGCACAATCAATTCAAGGAACTGGGCCTCAATCAACAAACGCTAACCTTCCGTCCAACGAAAGAAGAACATTCCATTTTCCTCAAGATAGGTTCTCATCTACGAGAAATGCAGCTGCGGCCACGAATGTTTGGGCAAACGCTGACCAGGGCCCGACATCTGTATTTTTGTCACCACCGCTCGGTCAATCATCACATATTGGGCTACCACAGCGAATTAAAGTGTAACCTCGGGAATTTGATGGCAAATCAACTTGGCACACATATCGATTACATTTTGAGACTGTTGCTAGAGTAAATGGTTGGGTTAACGAACATAAAGCAATTTATCTCGCGCCATATCTTCAAGGAACTGCTCTAGCTTTTTTCGAAACGCTTTCTGTAGATATTCGCGATATTCGACAATTACTTGCACCTTGATGCAGCTTTGGCTAAACATTGTGAGCTAAGGGGACGAGTTCAACGACCAAAGGAATCATTAAGCGAATTGGCTACTGACATTCAACGACTCACTTATCTTGCTTTTCCGGACTGTCCCGAACACGCCAAGCAACGTATTGCTCTCGCTCAGTTTGTTGATGGAATTTTCGACTTAGAACTGCAACAAAGGGTGCGCGATTTAGCGCCAGACACATTAGAGAGAGCCCTTTCAATAGCTGTACGTGCTGAAGCCAGTCGTGTTGCTACCCGTCTAAGCCGAAAACAGATCCGTGTTGCAGAGGTTCGTGTTGCTGATGATGAACCTTGTAAATTTGATTCTACTTCGGAAAACGAGAATCGCGCAGCTTAAGGGAGCCTAAGCTGCAGCGAACCAACCTGAAGGCTCCAAGGATTTCAACGTCCACATCTAGCCCGAATGTCAGTAAGCCTTTAAAAAGACTGGAATCTAATATCAAAGGTCGAATAAAATTTGTTCACAAAAGCTGGTATGGATTTATTATACGTGACGATAACAATCAGACTGTCTATCTGCCACATAGTGAATTTCGTCGCAATTCCAACCACATGCATGAAGGCTTAGCAGTTGAATTCGATGTGGAGGAGGCACGACTTGGTCTTAGGGCAGTAAACTTGAAAATCCTCAAAAATTCATGCGAAAATTCTAACGATGCGGAAAACCAGAAACCACTAACTCCAATGGGGCGGAATTAGTGGGGAAAATAGATGCCCCTTTACCAGCTACAGTTTTTATTCGTTGTGAGAATAACCCCAACAACCTCGTCGCTCAAGTAACAGTGAATAAAGTGAAATGCCTTGGTGTTCTTGACACTGGGGCAACCCAAACGATTCTTCATCCTAGGATTGTTGCGAAGATGGTCACCAGCCCGGCGATGAGTGTATCGCATTCTTTCATTCAGACCGTCACAGGAGAAACCGTACCAGTAGAAGGAATTCTTGAAGTGAACTTGCAAATAGGAAACTTTTTAACGAAACATCCGATGTACGTCGCAACGATTTTCGATGATTGCATTATAGGAATGGATTTTCTTCGCCAACATTCCTGTACAATAAACCTACAAAAAGACATTTTGGCAATCGGTGAAGAAAGGATAAATTTAAGACGTACCCTGGACCAGCAGCTTGTGGCGAGCAATCCATCTAATATTTTCCTGCCTGCGCTCTCAGACTGTTGGATTCGATTAGTTACTTCTGTACCCGATAATCAAACAGTTGTAGCTACAGCATTTGACACAGCAAAAGAGACGTTTCTACAACCTTCCGTTTGCACCGTAACGGAAGGAGAGATATCTGTTTGCGCAACCAATAGATCTGCAGGAGATTTTTGGCTTCCACAGCATACACCCTTAATGCAGTTAGAAATTGAAACTGAAGTCTTTAAATGTCGCCGTACAACAAGTGAAGTCACTAAATCCAAGTTATCGGCCGAATTAGTAATCATGGTTGAGAAAGGCGCTTGTAACATGACCAGAGAATAACAGAATAGGTTAGAGGTATTAGTTTTGCATAACCAATTTCTCTTTGCAGATACTAACTCAAAACATGGATTGAGTTCTTCTACCAAGCACCTCATTGACACAGGCACATCAAATCCAATAAAACAGCCTCCAAGAAAACTACCTTTTTCTCGACGCTTAGAAGCCGAAAAGATGTTGAGTGACATGAATGCTAAGAAGGTTGTGCAGCCATCCAAAAGCTCTTGGTGTTCCCCTGCGGTTTTGCGTAGACTACCGCAAACTGAATAGTGTGACCAAGAAGGACTCATACCCCTTGCCACGAATCGATCTCACCCTTGAGGCACTCGGTGGTTCAAGTTGGTTTGCTACATTAGATCTGCAATCAGGCTACTGGCAGGTAGAAATGGACGAAAAGGACAAGGAGAAGACCGCATTTTCCATCGGTACAGGGTTGTACGAGTTTAATGTCATGCCATTTGGCTTAACCAACGCCCCCGCCACTTTTCAGCGTCTAATGGATGCGGTGCTGGAAGGGATACCACACACCGTTGGCTTGGTTTACCTAGATGACATTATTGTCCACGGCAAAACGTTTGACAATCTTCTTCAAAATTTAGAACTCGTATTCATCCGGTTGCGTGAAGCAGGCCTCATACTCTCTCCTCAGAAATGTTGTCTTGCAAAGAAAGAAGTTCGTTTTTTGGGACACGTTGTCTCTAGTTTCGGTATTTCTCCTGATTGTGAAAAGGTAGCTGCTGTTCAGAACTGGCCTACTCCAAAAAACAAGACTGAAATAATGGCATTCTTAGGACTCTGCGCTTATTACCGTCGTTTCATTTGCAACTTTTCATCAATCGCAAAACCTTTAACAACTTTGACTGAAAAGGGACAACATTTTACGTGGACTGCTGGCTGTGAAGAAGCTTTTGCACAATTGAAAGAAAAGCTGACCACTTCTCCTGTACTTGTTCAGCCAACCGAGATTGACCCATTTATTCTTGACACCGATGCCAGCCTTAACGCTTGTGGATCTGTCCTGTCACAGCTGCAAAATGGAGAAGATAAAGTTATCGAGTACCATAGTAAAATGTTTTCAAAACCTGAACGAAACTACTGCGTTACACGACGAGAGCTCCTTGCCATTGTAAGAGCTGTGGCGCATTTTCAACCTTATCTCCTCGGCAGGCACTTCCTTTTGAGGACGGATCATAGTTCGCTCTGTTGGTTGATGAATTTCCGTGAGCCAGAAGGACAGATGGCTCGGTGGTTGGAACGTCTACAGCAGTTCGACTTTACTGTACAATACCGTCCTGGGAAAAAACATCTCAACGCAGATGCCTTATCGCGGAGGCCGTGTGAAGAGTCACACTGTCGACATTGTTCTCGCTTGGATGAAAAGCAAACCACCTTGGTTCGAACAACGACGTTAACGATGGAGATAGCCGATCATCAGAAGGTAGACGAGCATCTTTTTACTGTGAGGCAATGGGTGGACGACGGTCGACGACCAGCGTTCGATGAGATTCGAGGCATGCACCCAAATATAAAAACATATTGGGGCATGTTTGATATCCTGCAGTATCAAGATGACATATTGTGCCGTCTATTCAGCTCGAACAACGGTGAGTACTACCAAGCCTTAGTTCCACTTTCTTTGCAGAAAGCCGTTCTTAAGGCGATGCACGACAGTCCCACTGGAGGCCACTTTGGTGTTCAAAAAACTCTGACAAAAATCAAAAAGAGATATTATTGGGTTGGCTGCTCTAAAGACGTTGAACAGTATTGCCAAACGTGTGTTCCTTGTCAGCAGCGAAAAGGGCCAGCGACAAGGTGTCGAGCTAAACTTAAGCCTGTTTATGTTGGGGCACCATTCGAACGCGTTGCTATCGACATTTTGGGACCACTACCAGCTACCTCTCTTGGAAACAAATATGTCTTGGTTTTCTGCGATTATTTTACGAAATGGCCGGAGGCAATACCCATCCCGGACCAAACTGCAGAAACAGTTGCAGACGCCCTCATTGTCTATGTTTTTTTCCCGTTTCGGAGTACCTTTTCAGTTGCACTCAGACCAAGGAAGAAATTTCGAGTCAGCAGTCTTCAAAGCAACTCTAGAAAAAATGGGTATCGACAAAACGCGAACAACTGCCTTACACCCACAATCAGATGGCATGGTAGAACGTTTTAACCGGACCCTACTGATTTACCTCGCCAAAATTGTTGCCGAAAATCAAAGAGACTGGGATTTTCACCTTCCGTTTTTGCTGCTCGCATATCGCACTGCGGTGCATGAAGCCACCACGCAAACTACTGCGTTTTTAACTTTTGGCCGGGAACTTCGTCTACCGATTGAGCTGCATACTGGACCTCCTCCGAATCGACACGTAAGCAGTTCTAACTATGTGGAGGCGTTAACAAATCGTTTGGAGACTGCATATACGTTCAACCGAAATCAGCTAATGGATTATAGCCGACGTATGAAAGACCGTTACGATATCAAGGCTAAGGCTGCACCTTTCGCTGAAGGAGACAAAGTTTGGCTTTACGCGCCGAAACGAAAGAAAGGCTTCTGTCCAAAACTTCAAAATGATTGGCAAGGGCCTTACAAAATAATAGCAAAACTGGGCGACGTGCTTTACAAAATTGTGAAGGCAGGAGGAAACAAAACAATTGTGGTCCACAGAGATCGTTTGGCACTGTGTCAACTAGCTTCATAGAAACAACTCACACATTTAACTACTAGTCTTTTCGGCGACTGAGGGCAGTCGGTCTTCTTAAACGGCGGGCAGTGTTACGACCCTCTACAGGGGCTTTAGACTACAAGATGACAACATGACGAAGATGTAAGACATATGCCATCATGAAGCTGTCAAGAGAAGAGAGACAAAAAAAAATATACGACACGAGGTAAAAAAAGCATCAGAATTGCGCCAAGACAAAAAGAGTGCTAAAAAGTTAATTGTTCTTTTTATTTTAATATTAGTTTTGCAAATAAATGAATTATCGATTAAAATTAAATTGTCCTATTTTTTATTAAAAACTTAAGATCCGTAACAATAACATACAATTATTCATAAAGATCGATTATTTATTACTCTTATTTCATTGTGTTCTTTTTTTTTATTTTTTATTTGTTTTTTTTTTGCTATTGTTGTTGCTAGTAATAACACTTTTAGTTGTAGGCCAAATGTGCCTCTAGCTTTTTTTTTGAATTCCCGGGGATTTCCGATACTACTAATACGGTAGTCTGTTCCACAAACGAATAGCGTTGATAAAGAATTGGCGTTCAGAGGTTAAACACGAGAATCTGAATTGGATAAGTTGTTGCGACCTAAGTGATGAAGACATTTGCAGTCTGGTAAAAAGGTAAGGAGGCTGATGTGTTTGCATGATCTTAAACAATAATATTAAAGTTCTGTATTGGACGAGGTTATCAAATGAGAGATTGTATATGGCTTTTTAGTAGAATGAAATCCTATCGTATCTTCTCAGCCCATATATGTATCTAGCAATACTATTGTATGCTACATTTAACTTCCTTCTACTGTTATAGTCACAATTACAATATATCTCATATCCATAAATCAATTTTGGTATAACCAGTGTTTTAGCAAGCATAAGTCTAGTTTTTAGGGGAGTATAATATTGCGTGACCCACAGCATGCGGAGCACTCCATATACTTTTCCTATTACTGTATTGATGTGCGTATCCCAAGTTAACCTTCGATTAAAAACCATTCCAAGATTTCTGCAGTCTCTACATATTCAACTATAGCGCTGTCAAGGAAAATTCGAGGAAAATATGAAGAATCCACAGGTTATTTTTAGTTAAAGATAAAACAAATGAAAATTTTAAAAAATTTACTTAAATTTGGTTAACAGAAGAACCAAAAACTACTTAAAATTACCATTCTTTAAAATCCTATATTTATATTTATTTAAAGATACAACTTAAAACTACAAAGATAGAAATTTTTAAAAAAATTACTTAAATTTTGCTTAAGCCCGCATCATACGACGCTTGTTTTGCTGCTAGAAATGCTTGCTGGCTTTCGTGCTGGTTTTGTTGCATGGTGTGGTGCTGGATGTTTTGCTGGTTTGAATTCTTTGGCTTCACTCGATAATTGTTTGGGAGCTGGATTCACTGATGGTTTTTGGAAATTTCTTGCGAATTTGCACAAATTTTCACAATATTTATCTACACAAATTTTTACAAAAAATGCATACATCTGATAGAACTAAATATACTTATTAATGAAATCACATTTAATTTTGTTTAAGTTAAAAAAAACTATTAGAAAATAAATAAAAACGAAAGAGAAAAAATGACATTTGAAAATATAGATGTACCTATTGACGTCTGCTAAAATCCAGCAGCAAAACAAGCAAGAAAAATAGCACCGGTTCTAACTTTGAAATCTAGCAGCGCTTCTATCAAGAGAGCCAGCAGTGATGCCATTTTCCAGCTCAATAGCCAGCACGAAAGCCAGCAAGCATTTCTAGCAGGAAAACAAGCGTCGTGTGATGCGGGCTTTACGGAAAAACAAAAACTACTCAAAATTTCAAATCTTTGAAATCCTATATTTATTTAAAGTTACTAAAAAGTTGTTAAAAACTCTTTCAAGATAGGGGATAGGGAGTCGCGGAGTTGTTACAAGCGCAGAAAGGCGCTTTCTTTTTTTTGTTGATGGTTTTTGATAGGATGCAAATTAGAGGTCTTGTAGTAAGATCACTGTACCAGATTTTGAATGTTCAAGTAAATTTATAAAATCAAATAAAATATTGTTCGATGGTTTATTTATATTTAAAATTCAGTGTTTATTTCATATTTTGCTGAAGCAGGACATGCCTTATTAAGTGGAAAATTTTCAGAGGTGCAGATGGACCGCTAAATTCATCGGTGTTATGGAGTGACCTACCGTTCTTTATTAACTTATATCAATAAAAAAATCAATTTTCATATCATTGAAGACATACTACAGCCTGGTGATCGGGATAAATCCACTTGTTGCAAATCTTGGACCATTTTTTGTTGATCTGTTTCGGGCCCTGGTACAATAAGCGCATCTGCCAAATCGTCCCATCTTTGTTTTCAGATCGTGCTGTGTCTATTTAGATGTACCTTAAAGAATCCCAAGCCTGGATTACTAATTATAAAAAAAAGTTTTTATCTTAAAAAAAACTCAACAAATTAGCCTTGTAAACTTGATAAAGAATACAAATAGATAACCTTAATTTGGTACACAAACACTCGCGCGGACTACTATGGTAGAGAGTAGACTTTGGCACTTAACTATTAAACTATCAAGACTTTAACTAATGAAGAGAGATATTAACCTGTTGACAAATTTAGTTGAGAGGGCTTATTTAAAATGACACCGCTCTTACATAAAAACCGTTAAGTTATGAACAAAATAGTTACTGTGGTCTACTATAGTAGGCCATGCGTGTACTCCAGTGTTAACTACATGGTACCGATTTCTTTTTCCTACATATGATATTTTATAAGAGCCAACAAATTTCGTGGCCAATTTACCTTGTGTCATTTGGGTTCTCTTTATAGCCACTAATTCATCTTTTTTTATTCAATAGGGGGTTTTCTTTTTTTGTCAAAACTTTGCCTATTTGCCTCCTGGACTTCGTATATTTTCTTTCGCCAATAGTCGAATCTTATCTCTTTCGTGATTTAATTCATTATATAGTTCATTATCTAAAGCTTTAGCAAAGCTATGTAAGTCAGAAGTAGATTTAATTTGCATCTCAATTCCAGTTAACATTTTAAAAGGTGATACTCCAGTACTTCTGGAATTGGTCGAGTTTATAAATTTCTTTAAAGTGCTTACATGTTTATACCAATCGGATGGTTTTTTAAGGGATAATTTGGCATGGGAATTATGATACGGTTTACCCGTTAAATTTGACCATTACCTATGGCAACACCCGTGGTAATCAAGACTAAGAAATACCCTCTTCAGCACAGTATTCTTTGAATTGATTAGAGTTAAATGCCGAACCACAATCTGATATAATCCTATTTGGATTACCGAAAACGTCAGATTGCTTTTTTAACCTATCTATTACTTCTTCACTTGAGGTACATTGGTCCGGGTATAACCATACAAATTTTGTGAAGGCATCCACAATAGGGTGGAGCGTCGATGTATGGAGAAAAATAAAAGTTGTTGTATCAATTTCGAATACCTCCATTTTTTTGCGTTTCGATGAGTAGAATAATTTGACATTAAAAAAAAAAGTTTGGATTAAGTCTTTAGCCCTCTACCTTAGCTCAAAGTTTCGACTTTTTGGAACAAACAAAATTTTTTTTCGGAAACTTTAAAATTTTTCACATTTTCGAAATAAATTAGATGATAATTCATGAAAAAAGAAAACATAAATTATAATATATTAACTTTATTTAGACAAATAAATTATCACAAGCTTGAAAATAAAAACTTAAAAATTCAAAATACGCCATTCAGAAACTAACCCAATTAAACTTTTTATTTTTCAAGTTGTTATTTTTTTTTGTGTGGAAAAATGGCAATATATTTCGAGAATACGTATTATTTTTTATTAGCCCGTCTCTGGCCTTTTCACCAGCCACTGTTATTGAAGCTTCGTCCACCATCTTCACACAGCGCTCAACAGCTTGAGTGTGACAAAGGAAGTCCGAAAATGACATGCCAATAAGAGATTTTTTTTTTAGAAATTCTTCCAAATCCTGATCGCTAGTTCTATCCAACAAAGGGTTTGATGTAACTTGTGACTCGCTCCAGCTAAAAAAGATTTCCATAGCGCAAATATATGAACAATTTGAATTTATGTAGCGCCTTTTAACATATATCTCGAGAACGGCTAATCATACAATATAAGTTGTTGTACATTTTTTATAGGAAATTTAATTATCTTTCTTTTTACTACAAATATTATTTTGTAGGATTTATACTTTCGGAAATACAAACAAATTTATGACTTTTTTTTCCAATTTTGCAAAACTTTGACGGTAGAGGGCTAAGAAAAAGAATTTTTATTTTTTTTTATTTTTTACGGGTAGCTTACGTAACTACACAACTTTTTAATGCTATTCGAATAGCTAAATCGGAAAAAAAAATTTGACGCTCCACCCTAATCCACAACTGCGAAAATATGTTTATAACGTTTTTAAGTAATTTCTAAAATTCCTAAATGGTCAACATGATAGGTCTGAAGCGGCCGATCTTCTTTTTCAATCGGATTAAGAAAACATTCCTGTCTTCCCGTTCTTTCTTTCTGAAAGGATACAGGGAATGCAATTTGCGATACTCTGGTATGAAATACTGTTTAAGTAAAAGGTCTGATGTTTTTTTCAAAGCAAAATGTCCCTGTTCATGCATCTGCTGGATTCTCCATAGAGGTAGGAATATAGTCTTCGTATTCACGGTCTTTTAAAATTATCTTTAAAGCATTTAAATAAGCATCATCAAATTGAGCTTGTCTTAACTGATGAGACACTGTAGCATCAATAACCATGACGCATCTGAGTACCACCACGATGCACAATGTGTATATGGAATTCTTGTAAATAAAGTGCCCATGGAGCGGAGCTACTTTCAAGGGAACATCCTTTTTCTTTAACGTAGCGTCAAAAGCGTTATAATCAGTAATAACTTTGACTTTATGTCCAAAGAGATAGGGTCTCCACTTTTTTAAAGCTTGAACTACGGTTAGTGCTTCTAGCTCGTATGAATGAAATTTATTCTCTGAATCTGGGGCCCTACTATGTAACTTGCTTCTACTTTCGAATCCATTCGAAAGTTGTTTTCAATGTTTATTATAAGTGGTAATATGTATGAAAGTGGGATCAAATTTTGATGCTTTCGACTTTTTGCCACAGAATCTTCAACTAGCGCTGTTCTATTTCCGTTTATATGCGTTTTCTAAAGAATTAGCGAGCTGAGATTTTGCGAATTCGAACATTTTTATTGTAGAATCGAGTAACATAGTTGGGCCTCTGTTGTTTTCCTACTTAAGTATTGTACTGGGTGCATCTCACCTGTTTTATTATTTTTCTGCATCATTACTGCAGCATAGCCATTCTGTGAGGCGTGAGTGTGAACCTCGGTATATAAGCCATACTTAAATAACTAAAGGACTGGATCCTTTGCTAATTCAGATTTCAATTTTTCAAAGGCCGAGGTTTGCTCTAGGCCGAATATGAATGAAGTATTCTTTTTAAGAAGGTCTGACAGAGGTTTTGCTATTAATGCAAAATTAGCAATAAATTTCCGAAAATAGGAAGCAAGTCCTAGAAAACTGATTTTTTTTTACATTTTTATTAGGCATAGGATAGTTAATGATAGCCTTTATTTTTTTCATTTCCTGGGCGCACAAAACCATTTTCAACTGTATGTCCTAGATAATCTATTCTCCTCTTAAAAAATTGGCATTTTTTCCAATTGATTTGAAGGCCGTGATCTTGAGCTATCACCTTTTTAAATGTATCAAGACCTTTTTCTAACGTTTCTGATCGAATAATCAAATCATCTATAAATACTAACAAGTATTTTTCACGGATAAATTAACCGTAAATTGCATTGATATATCTTGTGAAAACAGCCGGGCTGTTACATAGTCTAAAGGGACAGAAACAAAACTGATATTGCCCGTTATTGGTGACAAAACTTGTATACTTACGGGAATCCTCAGCAATGGGAACATGTACAAATGCTGAAACTAAATCTAAAGTGATAAAATACACTCCATCCTGTAACTGGTCTTACTGTTCGTCGACCAATGGAAAAGGGAATGGATCTTTATTAATTGTGTTTTTAATACGCCGATAGTCTACACACAATCGTTTTGAACCATCTTTTTTCGTTACAAGCACCACAGGGCTAGCGAATCCAGAAGTACTTTCCTCAATTTTCCCTTCATTAAGCCAGGTTTCAACCTGAGCTTCAACTTCCAACCTATGTTGATATGGTAATCTTCGAGGAGATTCGTAAATCAGGGTTTCGTCTTATAAAATAACTGTCATTTCAATGGGTGATTTTACTATTTGATTCGGAATGTAACCTTTAATAATTTTTGAAATTTCTTCACGAATGTTGAGATCTTCAACATTAATTAAATCGATTTCATTTTCATCTAAATTGTAGCATTTGAGGAAGTCAGATAAATTTTGAGGAAATTCGTTTTCCTGTCTAGAGTCAGTATTAACATCCTCGGTCAAGTCAGAGTTACATTTAACCTTAATTATTTCCATTCTGAATTCAGAGTCGGAATTTTCTTTCAGAGCTATGATTGGCGTAACGCTTATTTTACTACTGTTGAAGTGTATGTTAGCCAATTTAAAAAAAATGATTGCCCAAAATTATTGGAACTTTAATGAGTTCATTTGGAACAATGAATAATTTCAAGCCATAAATAAAAAGGTCAATCTCCACATCTAACTGACAAGAACCTATCGTTATGATATCACCACCAATTCCTGAGATTAGAATTCTTTCGTTTTCACGTTCCATGTTGAGACTTTGGAAAATGTCGAGCCTCATAATGGAGCTATCAGCTCCAGAATCAATAAGTGCTTAATAATTAATAATTTTTGGCACAGGATAAAATATTTATTTCATTATTTTTCTTAAAATTTGGTAATTGTGATTTTTGAATATCACAATTGGTGGACTTGTGACCAAACTGGTTGCAACGAAAGCACTTTAAACCTTTTGCTTTATTCGGGCAAACCTCTACAGGGTGTCTTTTATCACCACAAATATGACATATTTTAATATTGCCTAACATATTGCCTGAGCTACCTGCACTTTCCAAATTATGTGAATATTTATTTTCTCATTTCTTATTTTTTATCTTTTCTTATATCTTAATGGCCTCTTTCAATTCTTGTATTGAAGAAGCTCCATATAAAATGTGAGATTCAATGCCCCTGTCACCTATACCTTCAATAATATAGCTAATTAAAGCCTCCTCTTCTACATTGCCATTGTTTGCCAATGCCGACATTTTATAAATATACTCCAAGAGTGTTTCATTATATCATCTTTTATTTTTGTTACTCTATTTCGTTTTCAATTCTTATATTGTATATGTATTTCGCTCTCTTAAATAATATTTTGCAGATGTAACCGACTTAAGCACACGTAGGTGAGTATCTTATTAGGTTTTTTTTCTTCTTTTCGATTTTTGGCCGTTAAAAAAATGCCGTTTTCGATTGTAGGTTGTCTCCGCACGTAAATGAATCTTTTTCTTTGCAAATGGGCATTGAATTTGTGGTATGTATCTTATTTGTCACTTTATAGGATTAAATATTCATTTTAGAACAATTATTTAGAGGGAATTCATGATGAACTTTCTTAAAACAGTTTTTCACTTTATTTTTCTTTTCACATAAAACCTTCTTTTCTTTTGACATAGGGCGAGCGCTATTAAAATCTTCCGTACCGGAACCCGATTAGATTAGAGCCCCCAATTTGTAGTATCGTATCTGATTTACCAATAATTTCAATAAAAAACACGTAATTGCAATTTAATGAGATACTTTTTATTATTATTATTAGCAAAGGAATAAAGAATACAGAATAAAGCATAAGGAATAAAGAATAAAGCTGATCCGTTCCTACATACACACACATACACACACACATATATATATATATATATATATATATATATATATTGTATATATATATATAGATTGTTTACGTGTAAACAAAAATTGCTTAGTTGGAATAAACTAATATAAGGTAGAATAGCTTTTCACTTCAAAATTATTTCAAACTTTGAACTATATCACGCGTGGTATGAACAAATTTTCATTACGATATCCATACCTATAGTTTTTTTTAAATTAAAATTTAACAATGTTGTTAAAGTTAAAATTTTACAAAATTAAAATTTGCTTGGAGGGGGCTCAAGCCCCCTTAGCCCCCCCCCCCCTGCGTTCGCCACTGCCTTTACCTAATTATTATTTTCAATAAAGAAGAAAGGTCACCATAATAATTATCATACAATTTAGTTCGTTTTATTTCATTAAAAAATTAAAAGTTTTTATAAATGTATTTACAGTTGTCCATCCATTGGAATATATTAAAACCGAAGTAACTGGTGAAAAGAAAAATGTTGCACTTATCACCTTGAATCGACCTAAGGCTCTTAATGCACTGTGCAATGGTTTGATGACGGAGTTAAGTACGGCTCTTACCGCCTACGAAAAAGACTCAGCTATTGCTGCTATAATCATCACTGGCAGTGAAAAAGCGTTTGCAGCTGGTGCTGATATCAAAGAAATGCAATCAAATACCTACGCCGATTGCGTCATGGGAAACTTTCTAAGTGATTGGACCAGTGTAGCGAAGTGCCAGAAGCCAATAATTGCTGCTGTAAATGGTTATGCATTGGGTGGTGGATGTGAATTAGCAATGATGTGTGACATTATATATGCTGGTGATAGGGCACGTTTTGGTCAACCAGAAATTGCCTTGGGAACGATTCCAGGAGCTGGAGGTACCCAACGTTTGACACGAGCCGTTGGTAAGTCCAAGGCTATGGAAATCTGTCTCACCGGCAACATGATTAACGCAGAGGAAGCTGAAAAAATGGGTTTAGTCAGTAAGGTTATTCCAGCTGACCAATTAGTCAACGAAGCCGTAAAACTTGGCGAGAAAATTGGATCACATTCGGGCTTAATAGTGCAATTAGCTAAGGAAGCTGTAAACACTGCATATGAAACTACTTTGCAGGAAGGATTGAAGTTTGAACGTAGGATTTTCCACGCAACTTTCTCTACTGTATGATTTAATTTTGTTTGTATAATAAAAATTACCGATTATTTTTTTTTATCTTCTAGGATGATCGTAGGGAGGGTATGACTGCTTTTGTTGAGAAGCGCCCAGCTAAGTTTAACAACAAGTAAACCTTTTTATTTTTTTTAAATGCAATTTATATATTTTCGAAACCAGATTTTTGCATTTATTGGTAATCTTGTAGTCTAAATACGGAAATATAATATAAAGTGAAACAACATCTTAAGTTTTTATTTTTTGGTTGAGGTAGAACATAATTAAGATAAAGCCCTCCACGGGTTTTTATAAAAAGGTGGTTGAGTTTGTACCGTGAATAAGAACGGTTTCGATCAAACTAAAAAGTGGCTTTTCTCATTCCACCCTAGGCTTAGGCTTAGTGGTTCAAATTGGTGATACTAAATATAGTTACTTCAAAAGATTATATCCATTCAAAGTTTTTTTGGTCAATGTATCATATCAAAGGAATACGAAAAGACGAAAAGAATCGATTTTTTTTGTGATTGTGTGTGTGGCACTTGACAGCAGCAAATTTTGAAGTAAAATATCCAGAAAATATTCAATTTGGAAATTATTATTATTATTAATTGAAAAACAACCACAAATATTTACTATAAAATTCACCGAAAATTCGTTGCAACCAAAAACACAATTTGTTTTCATAAAAAAAAATTGTTTTCTTAAAACACTGCGGCATTGAATTTGACATTTTTAGAAATTTCAAATCTTGCAAGTGTGTGTGCAAATCGGTGTAAAATCTTTCTTGAATCTTGCAAAATTAGCAAGATTTGTTTTGACAGAAAAAATTCGAATTGTTCAGAAAAAAAATCGATTCTTTTAGAAAAAAATTCGATTCTTTTGTTGAAAGGAATTCGACATAAGTTTTTTTGACGTGTAAACATCTATACTGGCGGTAGGGTGAAAAGAAAACGTAACGTAACGTTGCAATCGTGATCGTGATTCTGAGCAAAGATACTGGGCGGGTTCAATAAAAATAGCTTAACATCTGAATTTTCAGATTTCTGAATTTATGTCGTTGAACGCAAAAAAATCTGAAATTTCAGTCGAAAGTCATTGTGTCAAATTCCTGCATTTACCTAAAGGATTTAGATTGAAGCGAAATAAAATAGAACTTTAATTACATTTGTAAATTAAATATTGAGAGTGAGTAGTTGTGAGGATGAATATATATGTAACTAAATCAGCAACAGGTTTCATTACCTTCATTAAAAGTCCTTTTATTGATATGTATGACTTACAAAAACATAGAAAAACTTTCCAAATATCAATTAAAAAAATTGTTGATTTAAAAATTCACTAAACAATAAACAAAAAGTTCGTTCATTTAAATACCTAAGTATTAAATTTTCATGACAAAAACTAAAAAAATCAACCACCAACAAGACGAAAATTATAAAGTTCAGCTTTTATGTGTGCTTTTGGCACTTCCCCCACCACAAACAACTTTCATCTGAATTTTCAGATGAGAATTTCTTGTCTGAAAATTCAGATGAAACGTGTAACTAAAGGTAACTAAAAGTCATCTAACTTTTTATGACAGCTGGCCAATCAGAAGCTCCAAAAATTCAAAAATCTGAAAATTCAGATGTAAAACGTAATCGATTGAACGCACCCACTGAATTATAAAGATTGGAATCAAAGATACTGAATTATAAAGATTGGAATCTTTCGTACGTTCCATCCCCCAAAAACCCATTTGTTTGCATTGTTGTTTTTGTAGTTTCATCTCGTGTCGATGAATAGATGTGAATTGCAACAACAATTTATGCAGTGGTGAATTCATATTTTTGCACTAGTGTGCGTTAAAACATGAACACTAGTGCAAAAATATGAATTCACCACTGTCCGCCATTTTGTTTAGCTTGTAGGCAAACCAGAATGACAGCCGAGGATTCCAATCTTTATAATTCAGTATCTTTGATTCTGAGCTTCACGAAAATTGAGTGCGTTCAACAATCTGTACGTTCAGTAACTAAACGCTGAGTATTTATATACGAAATCGATAGGTCGAGTTCAGTTCGGGTTGAAATTTGGTTGGCTGCAGAGTATATATTAAGCCCCTATTACACGATGATTCTTTGCGTCTGACTCTATTCGAACATAATGAGTGCGAAAGAGAAAAAAGATAGGACGGAAGAACAGTTGCCCTGTGAGTCGTGGGCCAAGTTTTACGAGACTCTTTTTGACGCTTCTTTAGCATTATTCGTATTTTGTATTCTTTGCATTACTTTTTTCAATTACATGACTGCTTTGAGACCAGAGCGGTTTTTTTACTTTGTTTTCCTTTCAGTCCAGAGATTTTTGATGTGTAAACATCTATACTGGGGGTAGGGTGAAAAAAAAACGTTGTAGTTCTGATTCTTATCTTGTAGCCGTGGTCGAGATTTTGATTCTGTGCCAGAGATTAGTTTAAGAGTTTATGAGAGTTTATTTATTTATTCATCAATGGATATATATATCTGCTGATTACATTTAATATACTTAAAATATAAATTATAAAAGACAAATAAATATTAGGTGTGTTTTGTTGACCTTCTTAATGTTCGCATTAGGAAATGCTCAACAAAACTCTTTAGCTTTCCAGTTTCAATAAGACATTTTGCATCGGAATGTTGGCACTATTTGCTCGGGTCATCTGTCATTTGCCGCGGTATAAAATAGTGTTTCGAGATTTTAAAACGATAAAATAGTGAACAAAGCTTGTTAAACTAAATAAAGAACTGAAATAAAAGTAAAAATAGTGAATACTTGTAATATTTTATTTTGAAAAATATTAAACAACATGGGGTGCTGTGAATAAATAATACACGATTTAAATACATACATATTATAACAAGGAGTTAACAATTTTTTTCATTTTGAGAGCTCATTGTGTCTCATATTCTACAAAAAGTAATGTGAAGTGATGTTTTTTAGTTAATAACATTCCCGTAGAATAATTTTAAATTGATATTTCATAATATTTCGCTGTAAAAAAGCAAATTATCTAAATATAAAAACATACTTCAATCACGTGAATTGTAGTTGGGTGATATTTGTCAAAATTAGAAATTCTGGTCCATAGTCGCATTACGTTTTGTTGGTGATGGCAAGGCGCTCACATTTGTTGAGCGCCCGTAGTGCAGTTATTTTTCAACGTTTTAAATTTTCTTCCTATTACTTTATATCTACGTATTGAATATGATACATAATCAGCCAGTGAGATGAAAAAATTGTAAACGTTTACAAGATTTAACACAGCACCGCATGTTAATAAAGTATTGCATGTATGCACTATATTTTTTTTATTTCACTTTTATACATAATTTAATAAATTTTTTTTTTTTAAATATTTTAATGATTTAAAATCTCAAAACACATTCCTTAAAAAACCAGCTAAAAATTTCCTTGGGCGCCAAGCATTTAGCTCTAACTGCATGCCGATGATGTGTCAATGCATTTGTATATTTTGTATAATACTACGTTTTCATTGGAGCCGAAATGAGCTAATTTCGTAAATTACAGAAAAAGTGTTTTCATTGCAAATTTTGTTATGGACGCCTGGTTCGTCAAGACGAGTTCAACAACGCAACGTGTAGATCCACCTTGCTCAGATATGAGCCCTGGAAAGTGAGGAAGCTCGAACCACCCTGTGGCCTGGAAGTTTTTGTTAATTCTAAACAATAGTGACAGACTAACACTATTAAAAGTAGGAGAAGTTCGTATACGAATATATAAGGGATAACGGGTGACCAGACGGCAATGAACAGTATGAAACAAAAAAAAAAAAAAAAAAAGGGAACAAAAAAATAACAAACAGAAAAAAAAGAAGAGGTGGTGTGATGGCTATAGCTACGGTAACTATATACCGAAAAATATTGGTACCGTACACCGCTTCATCTCAACGTTTAGCCTAAGGTAGATTAGTTAGTTACATTAGTTGAAAAAATATCCTCCTAAGGTGGTGATCTCGGATTTGGTAAATTAAATAAAATAAGAAAATCAGAGTGTGGTGTTTCACGATTTAAACAAACAAAATTAAAAAAAAAAAAACATCTTTTTTGACGGGGTAAAGAAATAAAGTAAAAATTAATATTTGAAAAAGTTTTAAAAATAAAATATTAAAATTAGGAACCCTTCGAGAGCCAGCAAAGTCCGGATCCAGAGGATTTGATCAATTTAATTAGGAATAATCCAAAAAGGAGCAGAAGAAAAAAAATTTAAAGGGTGAGTTGGTTGGTGAAGTGAATAAAGAGGGAAAGAAGAAAGAAAAATTATTTTAAAGAAGTGAATAGTTCAGAGCTAACTCGTGGTTTTATGTTTTTTTTTAATAGGTGTTTTTGGCGGTCATAAATGAAACAATACCCACGGTTGTGGCCGCCAACCCCTTTTTTTTTTCTTGTGTGCCTTTCGACACAATCGTTTGGGAGACTGTCGTTAATCAGCTCTAGCCCTATACCTACTGTCCTGAGGAGGCGGACTTACTCAACAAATTCCCGATTCAAGGCAGTAAGGAATTGGAAGGTCACGTGAGTCCTAAAGAAACAAAAAAAAAACAAACCTAAAGACTACAATTTCAAGAAATTTAAATTCGGTACCTATATTAAGAAAACCTACAGCAAAAGAAAAAAAAAAAAAAAAACAAATTATATATAAAATTGTTCGACATTCGTTGAACGAATTGCTACTTACCAGTGTACCTTAAACTACCTAAAAAAAAAAAGAAAAAAAAAGGTAAAAAGAAACAAAAAAAAAAAGACAATATAAATAAAAAGGAAAGGATAAGAAAACTACAAATGAAATAAAAAGAATCAAGAAAAACCAAAAACAAAAACCAACTCTTGAAGAAAATATATTACAAAGTTTCTAAATTTTGTCTACTATTAACTACAACTACTTAAATTATTGAACAAATTATACCTTAACTTACAACTATTTCGATTACTACTTAGAAAATTATATAAAACCAAAAAACCAGAAAGTCCAAAACTAAATTTAAAACGTTCTTAAAACTATGACTTGGTATCAAAGGTCTTAAGCTACCAAAATGTTTAATATATACTTCTTAAATCTATTGTCTACTACCAAGTATCAAACACTTAAAGTGAGATACAAATTTCAAAATCTACTAAAAAGGTAAAAGTTCCTAATACTATTTCTTATAAGTAACTATATTCAAATTCAATAAAAGATTCGGATATCTGAAAGTTAAAAACTTAAAGAAAACAAAATTCATAAAGCTGTATATGTTACGTTAAAATTCAAAACTATTTGAAAGTTAAAAAGTTAAAGAAAACAAAATTCGTAAAGCTGTATATGTTATGTTAAAATTCAAAACTATTTGAAAGTTAAAAGGTTAAAGAAAACAAAATTCGTAAAGCTGTATATGTTATGTTAAAATTCAAAACTATTTGAAAGTTAAAAAGTTAAAGAAAACAAAATTCGTAAAGCTGTATATGTTATGTTAAAATTCAAAACTATTTGAAAGTTTAAAGGTTAAAGAAAACAAAATTCGTAAAGCTGTATATATGTTATGTTAGAATTCAAAACTATTTGAAAGTTAAAAAAAAAAAAACTTAAAAATTCGTAAAGCTACATATTACTACGTTCAACTATCGGAAAAGATACAAATTCTTAAAACTAATTGAAAATTAAAACTTAAAATTAATTAATTAATTATTTTCTACCATAAAAGATAGACATTTCTAAAACTAATATAGGATTAAGTGAAGCTTTATGTGAACCTCATATTTTGTTTCTGGGTCGGTTAATGAATTATGCATATATTTATGTTTGATAATAGGGCCATTGAACCAATCTTTAGAGAGCTCTTTGAAGGTAGGGAAGTGGGAAAGCCGTTCTTCAGAGTGCAAAAAAGCACAGTTACTTTTGTTACTCGGATACAATTTGAGGTCTTATGTTTTTTTCATTGTATTTTAAGTAACTCTAACTCTATCTCTTGAATAAAAGATTTGTATCATGGTTTATTTGAAAAAGCAATTCAGTGTTTCAGTTGTTATAAAAAAACAAAACATGTCTTGTTAGAAGAAAATTTTCAGGGGTGACGGTGGAAGCTAAAGTAGCCGGTGGTGCGGAGTGACCTGAACGGTATTGGACCGTTCTTTTGGGGGAATCCAAATATGGCCGTCGGATTCCTAGGTTGGGTAGGGAAAATGGCCACGCTGCATCGACATCCAGCAGCGCCCTAGTGTGGTGAAGTCCGTCCGTGGTCTTTTCTCTTATTTTTTTTTAATTTTCCTAGGCCTGATATGTGTTTTGTTGGGAGGTGAGGTCTAGTTTCGGGGACAAGATCCCCCCCCATTCCGGCGAGCTAAGTCGAGCTTCGCGAGCAGGCCGCGTTCCCGAACTAGGCATTCCAGTCCGTTCCTTTTCCGATCCGTTTCCTTCCGATTACCTTTTTCCTACCTAAGCCTCATACCTACTGTCCTAACTCACATCCTCTTGCCTCGCAACAATTTGCTAATTTTGTTTGACAGATAATTTCATTTTGAATTTGATTTGGCAGTTAATAGCTTCTTTTTCTTGTGTTCTGTTTCTGTTTCTTATACATCAAATTTTGACATTTTCAATGTTTCCACTGGGTTTCCTCTGCGGATGCATTTCACTTGGTTGTGTTCATAAGGTTTTTACGTAATTTCCAACCTAATTTCGCGCAAATTTGGTTGAAATTATCTCATTTCGAAATGTGAATTTGTATGGGAAATAAGATAATTTGGAATCGAATTTAGAAATTTTCAACGAAATTACCTAATTTGGCCCAATGAAAACGTAGTATAACTCACACTTTCTTGAAAAAAGCCCCACAGCGGATGCCTTCATTGAAAATGGTTACTTACCAAAACCAATATTACTCTGTTCGAATCTTGTCATATATGATTTAACAATTGTGGATGATAATCTTTATTAAAATAATTTTATTTGCATCGAAAATGTATTTCGTTATGTTTTAATAAAATAATTCGCTGTATAATTCTAAACCTTCATACAAAAGTTATTTTTTCAAAATATTTTCAAAACTACCATACTCACCGAACATATTTTCCTGGAAAAAATGCAAAGATACCAACATAAGAAGCAAATTCATTGGAAAGTTAATGTTCACATTAGAGTTACTGAAGTTTGAATGTGCTGTTAACTTGTTGTTTTTGCATTTGCATGTTAAAAGTTGGCTTAATGTGAAAAATTTCTTAATGTTCACATTAGAAAGTCAACAAAACACGCCTATTATATACATATAATTGAATTTTACATCAAATGAAATCAAAATTATATTATTTAGAAATTTTTAGCTGAAATCATGTAAAGCATTTCTTTTGAATTGGTTTCTATTCATTGAAATGTCGACTTCATTGCAAATGGAATTGAGCAATGATAATGAACGCGAAATGGGTTCATTTAGTCCATAATTAGTTCTGTGGGTTGAAACATAGAAAAGGACACATCTGTTCCGTAATATTCTCTCTGGGACATAGAATTTTTTAAGATTGAGTAATTCAATAGAATTAATACGATTTGGAAGAATATCCTTTATAAACATTGTGCTTTGAGCCTTTCTTCTGACTTCAAGTGTTTTCATACTAATCAGAGCACATCTTGAAAGATAAATCGGCATATCACCTGACCAGTTGAAATTGCGGAGTGCAAATCGTGTGAATCTTTTTTGTATTTGCTCAATTCTTTTAATTCCATTCGCATAGAATGGGTACCATATTATCGAACAATATTCTAGATAGGGAAGTACAAGTGAATTAAACAAAGACTTAAGTGTGTAAACATCTTTAAAATCAGATGCGTTTCGTTTTAGAAAGCCAAGTAGTGAATTACCTTTGGAAACTATAAAATCTATATGGGCACGAAAGTCTAATTTAGAGTCAACGATAACACCGAGATCTTTTATCAATACAACTCTTAAAAGCGCCTCACTGGCAAATTTGTAAATAAAATCAATAAGGTTGTGTGACCTAGTTGCACTAAAAATTTTGCGTTTGGAGAAATTTAATTCAAGGTGATTATATCTGCACCATTCAAGGAGCAAATTTATATCTGCCTGAAGTCGGTGGCGTTCTAAAATCGATTGAATGCCATAGAAAATTTTCACATCATCGGCAAACATTAGACAAAGTGCTTTTTTAAAAACTAAAAGTAAATCGTTTATAAATAAAACGAAGAGCAATGGGCCTAGGTGACTACCTTGAGGAAGACCTGAGTCTGCATGGATATGACTTGAATGATGTCCATTAATCTCAACAATTTGTTTCCTGTTAGAAAGATACGAGTTTAACCACTTTAGAAAAGTGCTATTACAACCCATCTTCAGTAGCTTTTGTAAAAGCAAACCATCATGGACTCGGTCGAAGGCTTTGATGAAGTCTGTGTAGAGGACATCTACTTGGTTGCCTAATTCCATTTGGTTTAAGCAATAGTTTGTGAAAAGACAAAGGTTCGTGGCTGTTGAGCGACCCTTCATAAATCCGTGTTGACTTGGTGACAATGACTCTTTTACAGAGAAATAGAACTTTTCAGTTATAACCTTTTCTAAAAGTTTTGGTATAGCCGAAAGCTTCGAAATTGGCCTATAATTATTAATTAAATTCTTGGAACCATTTTTGTAAATGGGGTTAATAAATGATATTTTCCACTCTTCCAAGAACTCACCCGAAGAAAGAGATTTGTTAAAAAGAAGAGTTAGGGCAACACGTACTGAGGAAGAGCATCTAGATAACAGGGAAGGCGGTATTTTGTCGTAACCCGCTTTTTTGGGAAACATCAATTTCGGATAAAGCAACCAAAACTTCTTCCACAGAAAAGTGTGGGGGCTCAAAGTTGATCAATAGATCTATATTTGAGTACATAAGATTAACGTCCTGAATAAAATCAATATTATAAGACGACTTGAAAAATTTTGCAAACAGTTGACAAGATAACTGAATATCGTTAGATTGGGCGTTATTGTATTCCATCGACTGAGGAATAGAGGAGGTGCTGTTACGCTTAGAGTTTATAAAAATCCAGAACGATCTACTGTTTTTCTTTATGTTTGATTCAGTAGTATCTATATATTGTTTATATAGGTTAAGAAAATCAAATTCTCTTCTGAATTGAAAGAACCGATTTCGATCTTCAATAGACCCTGTTAATTTAAAACGCTCGAAGGCTTTGGTTTTTATATTTTCTACGTTTTTTAATCTTTGATTATGCCATGGCAGCTTGAATAGCTTTTTCTTTCTAAAAATCGGTACGAAAAGTTCTATGCCCTCAAAGAGAATATTTTTAAAACTTGTGCACATTTCAGCAAGGGATTTATTTTGTAATATATTTTCCCATTCAAATGTCATGTAAAAATTATTTAATGCAATGAAATCGGAATTTGCAAAATTAAAGTTTCTTTCCCCAATGGGTGGATCAAACGTATATTCATAATAATCTAAGTTGACATGTAATGCAATATGGTGAACAGAGTTTTTTAATAATGGAAAGTCAACTGTTTCTACATTATATTTTAAATCATTATTTATAAATATAAGATGAAGAATTCTTCCTAAACCGTTTTTAAAATAGTTTATTTGAAATAGATCAAGAGAAGATAGTGAATCGACAACCATACTTTCGACTTCCATATTTGCATTAAATGGAACTAAAATTTGTTTATTTATTTATTTATTTCTTCTATAAAGCACCAGTCAATTTCACCGAGGGTGAAATCGCCTAGCACACACGGATACTGATTAGTTGTCAATTCCCTAATTAAAGCATTAATATTAGATATATGCATAGAATATATTTCTGCACTACTACGTGGTCTAACATAACTGACAATAAAGTAAAAATCTCTGGAACAAGAACTATTCAAGCTAATGCAAACACAGAGCTGTTCGACGTCATCCAAATCGTTGATCAAATTACACTGTTTACTGCTGAACTTCGATCTTAGGCCCGGTGCACACATGCGTTTTTTTGACGCCGCGGTGACGCAGCGTCACCGCCTTTGCGTCTTACAGTACTTACAAATAAATTGAGTAGTGCACACACACGTGCGGTGACGCTGCGTCATCGCGCGTCATTCTTGCAGGAAAAAACACTCGCAGGTCTTCGCGAGACCGCTGCGTCACCGCAGACGCTTTTGCATCTTTCAGTACATTGTTGGTTATGGAGCAGTGCACACATGCGTCATTTTGACGCAAATTAAATTTGGAAGAAAGATTTCAAACATGGAAGAATTTGATATCGAATTATTTATCGGAGAAATAAAAAAGTGTCCAGAAATATAGAATATTGCTTCCGAGCCTTACCATGACCGGCAAAAGAAAAGATATATAAAATACGCCTTTTGTTATCCAATGATTAACAAAAGGATGTACCCAATAACGTCCTTTCTTCTTAAGATCATAGTTTTTATCCACTAGTTTCTTTTTATAAACCTCTATTGCTGCAAGCAAATCGTGATTTGCAGATTGAGTCCAGCGAGAAAAACCCGCATGTGTGCACTGAACGATTGCGGCACCGCAGCGGTACCGCTGCGTCACCGCGGCGTCAAAAAAAACGCATGTGTGCACCGGGCCTTACCGCTATCAGGACACCCCCTCCGCGCACCATATCAGTTGTTGGTGGCCTATCTCGTCGGTATACATTAAAAGAAGCGTCGAAGATTTCGGATGAAAGAAAGTTCGTATTCAACCATGTCTCAACAATAACAATGACGTCGTAGATACTCGTGCAATGTAGATGAAATGTATAGTTGGTTTGTTTTGGTGCGTATACCACCAGCATTTTGGAAATACACACGCAGATGTGACGTGGATAATAAAGATGGTTTATTTGGAATCATCTACGTGGGGGCAATTGGAGTTTGTGGATGCAACCCGTTTTTAGAAATTTCTTAATCTGAACTCCAACTGGCCAGATGGATGTTTGTAAAGCAGCATTAAATGATCAAAGCATCATGACGAGAAGCGGCTGTTGACAGCTCATCAATCAATTGAGAAGAGGAACCAGCTACATTATATAGAAAAATTACATCAACATTTTTCACAGCAACAGCAACATCGGCAATGTGGGCATCATTATCATCAAAATTAACAACAGTAGCAGCAATGTACTCATCAACATTATCATCGGTATTGACAACAGCATTAGTAGAATTGGAAACATCACCAATGCCCATATCAAAACTTCCAATGAACGGAGAAACAACATCGACAGCTCCAGCAACAACTCCAGCATCAAAAGTTTCAGCAACCTCAATGCTATTTTTTGCAGTGGGGACTTAATGGGAAGAATTGGCCGTGCAAATGGGAGATAAATAAAATAAATTATTGCTTTTCTTGACTGATATTCAATTAAAAGCACACCAACCTTTCTTTCTTCAATATAGCAAATAATAAAAACAAAAATAAAAACAGAAAAAGTTTTTTTATTGCTTGAGCACAGCCCATGAAAAATAAAGAGAACTCTCAAATTAGATTCATGACTTTGGTTTCAACATGTAATAGCGCTTGAAACAGCGGACGAAATAACAAAGAAGAATTTGAAGAAGGCGCATGCAACTAGATTCATCGTGTAATAGCAGACTTATGAATTATCCATAATCTCTGTTCTGAGCTTCACGAAAATTGAGTGCGTTCACCGCTATGTACGCTCAGTAACTAAACTTTGAGTGTTTATATACGAAATCAAAAAGTCGAGTTGAGTTGGGGTTGAAATGTGGTTGGTTGCTTAGACCATATAGTACATGGACTGCGCTTTCATCATGGCTGCAGGGTTTCAACATAGAAGGCCGCCTTTTTTGGCAAATTAGACGAAATAAGGTCATTGACTGGAAAATATTTTTAAATATAATTTTAATGATTGGCTAAGAGCCCACTGCTGTTTGTGGGTGTGAGTGATCGTAAAAATTCACTAGTAAGTATGTTTAGATAGATCTTAACTTTTTATAAGCGTGGTTGGGGCCTTTGTCGGTAAACTAAAAAACGCATTTTCCATGCATCATTACCGATTTTCAAATTTGCTTATGAAAATTTAAGATCTATATAAAAATACCAGTAAATTTTTGCTATCATCCACACCCTAAATTTGATGTAGGCTCTCGGTCTATGAGGCATTCGGACGAATGTTGATGTTTACACATCTTAACCGTGAGTCCCGGCACTCACACTTTTTTTTTTATTAGCATATATGTAAGGGGACATGGGTTCTTGGATGAGTCTTAAGGTAAGACCGCACTTGGCGGAACTGCACTTCAGCGGAACTGAACTTCACGACTTATTTGTTTGAGCTATATCGCACTAAGCGACAACTGCACTTCACGGCGCGACACTATGCGACAAAGTTGATAATCTGACCAACTGTGTCGCGACATGAAGTTTCGTTCAGTTTCGAGCGAAAGTACGTAGGGTGTCGCTGAAGTGCAGTTCCGCCTAGTGCGGTTCTACCTTTAGTTTCAATAAATTTAGCTTCAACTAGTTGTTATTTTTTTAGAATTCCTTTATTTTCTCGAAACTTCTGAAGACGTTCATTTTCTTTTTCCACGCGAAGTTTTTTTTATCATTTTCTGTTTTTATGTTTAGATTTTTTCCAATTTGAAATAAAAAGTGAAAATATTTGAAAATATTAATTAAACTGTTTATATACTCAATATAAACTCAATTATGTCATGTATTTAAAAAAAAATAAAATCGAACTTTACTGAACATTTTTAATTTTAATTATTATATCAAACAGTTAAAAATACTTACCACGGTAATGACACCTGTGGGAACGAAACACCTTTTATACATTAAAGACAACCCACTCCTGATATTTTTTTGCACTTATTGCAAAATGATCCAAAACAAACAGCGGGTCCCATTATTTATGTGATCTCAGAAATTTATTCTGCCTAACATTCTATATTTCGAAATAAATATAAAGAGTAGGTAGGTACGTGTTTGTATGTTTTTTTAATTTCAAACACCTGACCGCAGAATATAAATATTTTAAAATAATATTGATCTCGGCACAACAAAAAACTAAAAAATAAATTAAAACGATTACCTTCTAATATAATGTCGTTATTTTATATTATTATAACTAAATATATTTATTGCAATTAAACAACAAAATATATATTACTTATTTTTATACACAAAAATATACTAACAATAAAATATTTGGTATTGTAGTTTCATCATCAAATGTTAAATTATTACTCTTAGCTAAACTAATTTTGTATTTATTTATGATTTTTTGTTTCAGTATCCCTCTTTTTTAAAGTTATTTAAATGAATATAAATATGTATGATAAATTCTTGTCTGTTTAAATTATACTAATTATACTTAAGCATTTTAATTTTTTTTGTCAATTGGATTCTTTTAAATTTGATATCTCTTTAAATAAATAATGATATAGGTTTTTCGATAGAACTTTTTGTTTAATTTTAATGGAGGAGTAGTATTTTATTGTGTTTAATTTTTTTTTTACTTTGGTATCAAATGAAAGAATAATATTCACAAGAACAAGGTGGTTGTTTTGTACTTCATGAATTTATATAATGTTTGTTTAATTATTTAGCTGATTTTAACTTCATTAATATTCATTTTTTAATTTGTGGACGCATTGCAAATAAATATACGTTTTAGATTTTTTTTTCAACCCGGCTGGCTTGCGTACCATTAGTATATTTTTTATTATTGCAACATTAAATTTGCTATAAATACTAGTTAAGATTTTTCTAATATGCTAAGAAACAATTACTTTCCTAGTAAATTTAATTCAGGTTTATATAATATCTATCAATAAGTAAAAAATTTAAACTGGCATAAGGAAACGCTCATCCCATGAAACGATAATGTTCTATTTTGCAATTGAATTGGTAGTTTGAAGCAGGTAACAAGCGCCAGCTTCTTTAAACCCTTCGCCGTCGTGCCGTACCAATTCAATTGACCCCTAAATGTTCGTATTAAAAACGATAATTACAATATCGCAAAATATGTATGCTTTTTTGATTTTTTAAGAAAAAATAATGCTAATGGTATAATGACCACTGAACAATTGCCCAAAACGACTCTGACATGACAATTGTTTGAAAAATGATATCATACGAAAAAAACTTGTACCTTAATTACAGATATATGTATGTACCTATATAATTTGGTATTAACATATCGGTATTTTTTCTTTATGGGATAAAAATATACAAACTCGTTGAGCAACTAAAGTAATAAATAATTATTTACTTTTGCGTTTATATTTTAACATTACATTACTTTTATATACAATATAACTTTTTCAATTTGTGATTGTTATTAAAGTTTCACAATTCTTATAATTTTGTTTTCTTTTATTATATATTTTATTTGAAGCTATAAAGCCTCAATTATAAGAGATTTTTCACAGGACTATACATAAAGGTTGGTGTTAAGTTACTCTTTTGGTAGGTATATTATAATTTTTTCCAATTTTCATGTATATTTTTAAAAGATTTTACTTTTTGGTATCATCCATTTTGATGTAATATAGATAAGTGTTGTTCGGTATCTTAGTAGGTCGGTTGTTGATATTCACCTGGAACTGCAATTGCGATAATTTAAAGTTAAAAATATTATATTGTTGATAATTGTTCGTGCTTTTTTATTTAATTTGCGTTCAATTAACTGAGAATTTCTTTAAAACATACTAACACATAATATTAAACATCAATTTAGTACGATGTTAATAGATAAGATTTATATCCGATTCTTTATTCATAACAAATTTTACAGTAAAGTCGTCACATGATAATAATATAATGCATGACAATTAAGTCGTCTGTCGATGTTAGTATGACTCTATAGGTTAAATGGAGAATTTTGAAATTTTTTAACGAGTTTAGAATCGTGTTCCGTTTTTAGCAATTTTTTTAAATAAAAATTATCAAACGCCTATTTTATTATTTTACAGCCCTTTTTCTTGCAAACCTCACTGATACCTCACAAGTCACAACAACGTATTCTGGTAGCACCGTCACAACTTGTGAGCCTCACAAGAACTATAGAAATTTGAGCCCTCGCATATAGAGGCCCCCAGGTAATGCAAGTTTTAAATTCTGAATAGAATTAAATTCCTAAACTGTCGATTGTTTATTAAAAATAGTCAAATCGAAAAAAAAAATAGTTTTTTGCGAAAAAAATTGCCAATAACGACATTTCAAGTTTTCAATTTGAAGAATTTTTAATGTTAAATAAGCTATTTCAGTAGTTTAATTCATAACTTTATGTCTAAAGCGAAAATTAGTTATTCAGCCCTTTTTTACCTGTTGGATATTTTACTTTCCCGTTGTTTTTTTTGTAGTTTTTGGATCAATTTTCGTCAATCTGTCGTATGGTGTATATGCGTGCTTGCTTCGATTGTGCCGATATCCCTATGCAAATTTGAGTCGACCATGAGGTCGGTCAATCCAACCAAACCAACTGCCAATCTGGCAGTGATGCCAGATGAGATTTTAAAAATTCCACCGGATTCGAAAAAAAATCCCACCATTTTTGTACTGGACGGAAAAAACCCCATTACAATGACCGCTTATGCTATCAAAAAAACGTGACGCTTAAAAGACTGATCACGCATGCATACACAAATGAAACTTAAAATCCCAGCAATTAAAATAATGAAGCAGATTCTGCTTTTTGAAAGTTTTTTAGTCGCATAATTAAATAGATCAAATGCAAGCAAATGAGCCTCATTTTTGGCACTACTTTTCGGACTAAAAAGTCGCGAGATTGAAATCGCAAGTGCGTTTTAAGCCGTAATATCGACAAACAAATCGTCAACAAATTATTTTTTTAAACGTTGCTATCTATCTGTAAAAAAATGTAAAAATGTGTAAAAAATGTTTGTTTTCTGGGGGTAAGTTCATTGTTTTAAGAAGATGCAAACCAACAAAATTATTGACGAAAGAGAACCTTAACTCTATACAGATTCTTGATCAAGAATCTAACTCCGTATCACAGAATCTTATTCAAGAATCTGTGATATAGAGTTAAGGTTCTCGTCCTTTAACAATAGTGACAAAAGTTTTTATGTTTTTCGTATTTATTTATGTATTTTGTTAAAAAATTATTGTTAACTGTAATTTATAACTGTAATCAATCAATGTAAATCCTAAAACAATGAATAAGTTGGAAAAAACCAACGAAACGTCGAGAAAAGGATGAAATAAGTGTTTAATTTACATTCAGAAGCTAAAGATCTGTAATCCCAAATTTTTTAAATAATAAAATCAAAAATAGAAAACTTGATGGTTTCTCTAAGAAAATAAAATTGGAGGAAAATAGGTAGGTAGCAGAGAATAAAACGAGTCGAGTAATGTTCACGAACATCGAATACTCACTCGAAAAAAGCGAGTTCAAACAAACAGTCAAAGCAAGGAATATGTTTAGGACTTTTTCTGGCCACGAGTATAATGACTCGTGATTCACCACACAAATCAAACGAATACGAACGAGTATACCTTGCAACCGAGTTAAATTGGTTCAAATAAAAACGAGTCAAGCGATCGTGAACAAAGTGTCCACGATCGATATGCTCGAATGTGCTCGACTCGATTGTGTGTGTAGTGTGTATTGTGTTTTCGAGGTTGATCGTGGAAGGGTATTGGATAACCAAAACTCTGCTGTGCGAAATTTGGTGCTTGGTTTTGTGATTTTCTTTGGGCATTTTTAAATTGCGAATGACAAATTTTACGAATGTTAAAATTAAATTATATATTTTAAGCTGCTTGACGTTTAACGAACAGCTGATTTGTTTACCATATCGTTTTACATTTACGCAAAATATTTTTTGGTGCGTTCATGAAACGTGTGTCGGAAACTTTACGATTTTACGACATCGTAAAGTTTAAGACGTTGCATGAATACCCTTATTATATAACGTGTCGTCACCATCCAATGTAATAGGATTAATTTTCAAATTTGAATTTGCAACCATCAAATTGTTGACAGTTTTCGGATTCAATCTGGTTCTTTTTTCTGTTATAATATTTCCAGACTGTGAAAAAGCACGTTCTGATGCTGCCGATGTTGCAGGGATATAGTTAATGATTGTATGCGCTTGGTGAAGGTGCTTGTGGAGCTCTTTATTTTCAAACCACCATTGTAGAACGTTTATAGTGCCTTTAAAATTGCCTTGAATGGAAGGAGTTACAAATGTGCATTTGGATTGGAAAAGAGCTGGAGAATCATACCTACTGGATATTAAAATTGGTAATGACAAAATGCATATAATACCTATATACTTAAATTGCAATCACTGGAAACGAGATTTTGAAAAACTTAGCGAAACACTACAAGAGATTGATACGACAAATTTGATGCTTATTGGGGATTTCAATGGCAGGATTGGGGTGTCACAAAATAGTTTTGTCAGTACACGTTTTGCGAACTTAAACTCGAACCGTAAATCTAAGGATGCAGTCTGCGATAATAAGGGGGTAAATATCTTGGAACTTGCTGATGCCTTCGACTGTAATGTCTGGAACGGTAGCAGTACAGGAGACTCTGAGGGTGAGTTTACTTTTATTAGAGGTACATCTTGTTCTGTGATAGACTTCTGCTTTACATCTGGAGTGTGGAATAACGTTATTAGCGATTTTAAGGTGGGAATCAAGACATTCTCCGATCACATGCCTCTTGAACTCATCTTTACGACGCATGTATCGGAAATACCTGATAGTGCAAAGCAATTGAACCTTGTCCCGAAATTATATTGGAAAGAAACAAACAGGCTTATCTACCAAATGAAACTAACAGAAGAACTCGAAAAGCTCAAGAACACGAATATTCCAGTAGACATAAATTCACTGGCAAACATAATTAAAAAATCTAATCCTCAAAATTCATCGTTGAGAAGTAAATCGAGTTTTAAACAAGAGTGGTTTGATCTTGATTGCTTTAAAGCAAGAAAGAAATCGTGTATATTTTTAAAGCTGTTTCGGAAACACAACTCACAAGAATTCAGGGCGTTATACTCTCAGGCAAATAGAGTGTTTAAACAAATGTGTTACGTGAAAAAGGCAGCTTTTGCGAGAAGAAATATAGAAATCATCCAGCACCCGTTGTTCCGCAGATTTCTGGAAAGCTGTTAAGAACGTTAATGGTAGAAGAAATATCATCGCTTTAGGTCTACAAGCATCAAATCTAAGGAACCACTTCAGAAGCCTCCTCAATCTTGAAATAAGTTCACCGCTGGTCCAATATGCCAACCCACTAATCCTGGATGATTTTTTAGACGCGCCCTTCGAGATCCAGGAAGTTCAAGAAGTCATAGCGAACTCTAAAGTCAATAAAGCCCCTGGTGATGACCGTATTCCTTTTGAATTTTACAAGCACGCCACAGATGACTGCACTGCATCGCTAACTCTTGAATTCAACAGAATCTTCGAATGTGCAGCAGTTCCTGATAGCTTTAAAAAATCAATTATCTTTCCACTTCACAAAAAAGGAAACCTAGAAGATCCATCAAACTATAGGGGAATTTCTTTCCTTAATACCAGTGCTAAACTATTTGCCGGGTTGATACACAGCAGGCTAACACAATGGGTTACCCAGAGAAAAATTTTAACAGAATTTCAGGCGGGTTTCCGCAAAAATTACTCAACGGCGGACCATATATTTTCAATTTATAATATTGCTGATACTTTCCTGAAGAAAAAGAAGAAATTATATGTGTTTTTTGTTGACTTCCGTGCAGCCTTCGACTCAATTGTCCGAGAATCCCTTTACTTCAAATTATTTGAGATAGGATTGTCCAGTAAGATAATTAATGTTTTGAGGGAGTTGTACAATATGAACACAGCATGTGTATGGGATGGAGTTGCTCTATCAAGCGAATTTCCAACAACAATGGGCCTAAAGCAAGGTTGTATTCTAAGCGCTTTGCTTTTTATACTGTTCATAAACGATATAACAGACGCAGTCAGAGGCGGAATAAAAATTGGAGGAGCTACGATTCCTGCACTTATGTATGCTGATGATATAGTCTTCTTTGCTGATACGATAGATGGAATGCAATTAATGATGAACAGGTTAGGAAATTACTGCAATCACTGGAATCTGGTAGTTAATTTACAAAAATCAAAAATGATGGTGTTCAGAGGTGGTGGGGGCAGAATCTCGAGAAACGAAAGATGGACTTTCAACGGTGAAGCTGTGGAAACTGTGCGGGAGTACAAATACCTTGGAGTTCTCATAACTTCAAACCTGAACATTAAGAGGCATGTGGACGGGAAATCCTCCGAGGCAAAACGAGCAATTTCAGCTGTATGGGAGCGCTGCATCAAGAGCAACTACATCGAACATAGTGCGAAGCATAGATTATTCCGTTCTACAGCAGCGTCAATTCTTTTATACGGAGCGCAAGTCTGGGGATATCGTTCTTTCGAAGCCGTAGAGAAATTTCTGCGGTACTTTATTAAAAGGATTTTTCGTCTTCCAAAAAGCACGCCAAACTACATGCTTTATTTAGAAACTGGGACACCACCTATGATAATGGACACTATTGATATGCACTTCAAATATATTGTTAAAGTTATGGAGATGAAAAATGAAAGAATACCAAAAATCATTCTTAATAACACGATTCAGGCGAGAGGATCAATGATGGTGGAGTGGGAGAGACTGGCAACCGAATGCGGTATGAATTTAATGATCGTTCAAAATGAAAACCCGTCTTCAATGAGAAACAAGTTCAATGCCATACTTGAAAAACTTGGAAATGTCCTGTATAACAGAAATGTAGAGGAAGCCAAATCCTCGTTATTTAGATGCTTTTATAGTCGCCTTGAATACAACCTTGGCAACAATACATATCTACTTAACAGCAATCCAATCAATAAAATAAATATTGTTTTCAAAACGAGAGGGGAATTATTGAATTTGAATTATATGCCACACAGAACTGATCTTCCAATTCTATGCAGCCTATGCAATATGAAGACCCGTGAAGATACGTGTCATTTCATTGCGATATGCCCTGTATTGAAGGAGTTGCGGAAAAGGTACTTCAAGAAGAGCTGCCTGAATGATGATGAGTTGCTTGGTGTATTAAACGGAGAGCTAGGATGGGATGTATTGAATAGTTATGTTGTTGCTGCACTGCGTTACAGAAAATCCATAATTGAAGAAGACTTTTAAAATCAAAATTATAATATCTTTTTTTTTTGCTTTTTATTTATGTATTTATTTTCAAACTGTCAATCTGGTAGACGGCCGAAGGCCAATCCATTTAGACTTAAGTATTTAATCATCATGTAAAATCTTTTATATTTTGAAATAAAGTCAATAACTAACTAACTAACTACAAATGTTTTTAGGTATATTATTTACCTTACTTAAATACACTTGTCTCGGATATTGAAGATTTCGGTGTTGCATAATTATTAATATTAATTAATATTATTAATATTATTAATAATTAACCCATTCAGTATAATCGGAAAAACCAGAAACTAGTTTATTTTTTGCGACATCAACTCAACCCTAAAAAATACACTAAATAGAAACAAAAAAAAAATTTTGGTATTCAAATTCTCCCATAGGGATATATGTATCTACCTGCATTATGTACCTAACTTGTCGCGGAAATTGATGACCATTCATAATCTATACAGTGCAATCGGAAAAACCAGAAACCAGTTTATTTTTTGCAAAATCAACTCAACCCTAAAAATCCACTAAATACCAACAAAAAAAGTGTTGGTATTCAAATTCTCCCACAGGGATATATGTACCTAACCTACTTGAATTATATGTACCTAACTTGTCGCTGATATTGAAGATCATGGTATTGCATAGTTGTGGAAATACAGAAATCACTATATTTTCTGCGAATTCAGCCAATCCTTAAAAAAAACTGAATAGATAACAAACAATTTAGGTACCTATAGTACATAGTAGGTAGGTACCTAGTAGGTACATACATACATTACATGCCTATCTATGCAATACGCATACAAATTTTTCCCGAACTTAAATAATAATTTCGTAATGATGACCGTTTTAAACTTTATTTTTTCAAGGGAGCTGTTTCCCGGTTAAAAACAAAAGATCCATCCTTTTTAAAACAATTGTCCAACAAGTGCACTGTCCCAAACTTTCCTTTGTCATGTGTAGTTTTTATTATGAATATGTTATGGACGCCTGGTCCGTCACCACAATTCCAATTGCTAGGGAAAACAAACGGGCTAGAAACTAAGAATAGAAGGAAAATGTTTGAGGCCGTTGACAATAATTTATTTTTCATTGTTTCTAATTACTAACTATTAATTAACTAATTAACTGCTAAAAGGGCAATAGAGAAAAATGTGTTCAGTTGATTTTTTTTTTAAATTCCATTCACCAACCGGGGCCTATTTCAAGGAACATACATCACATACATTGTATGAATGTATGTACCTTAAAGTAGTCGCCAAATTTGGCTCAGTGTATGTTTTGAATTTTTAGAAAAACTATGCGTCAACTTAGAAAACGCATAAATTAAAAAAAAATTTAAATTTACACCAACTCATATGGGGCCTATTTTACGTCACATACATTTCTTTAATGTATGTGATGTATGTTCTGTGAAATAGGCCCCAGGAAGAAAAAAAAATCGCACAGTGTGAATCCACCGCTTTGAGAGTTGCGCCCTGGAAAGTTGGGTTGCCTGAATCACCCTGCGGCCTGGGTACCTTCCATCATTAGAAATGTCAGTTGACCAATACCACCTTAGAAAAAAAGGAGAAAAGGTATATAAGGCGTTTTTTTTGCAAGCCCGGGGGGAATTGGTTGAAAAAAACGACAGCGGGGATTAGCGACGTCATGACTGTACAAAATATGGAGTTTTCATACAAACTATCGATAACATGTATGCAATTCATGCCGGTAACACAGTTTTTCGGTGCGCTTAAGTTAAACCCCGAGAATTCCCCGGGATTAGTTGTTGTTGCATTTAACATGTTAATTGTTTAGCACCGACGTCGTTTTTTTCATCCAATTCCCCCCAGGCTTGCAAAAAAACACGGCTATAGTCAATATGTCAGGTTACATAGTTAGAGGATAACGGGTGACTACGGACTAAGCAGCAAAATTATTAATTTATATAAAAAAAAATAAATGGAAAAAGTGGTGTGATGGCTACGGTAACTATATACTTTTGATATTGTTACCGTACCTCGGATCAGCTCAACCGGTCGTCTAAAGGCCGGTTCAGTTGATAGAAAATCCTCCTATAGTACGCGCACTCTTTCCACTCGATTAGAAAAAAAAGGTCTAAATTAAATAATAAGTACAGTACATTTATATCAACGAATAACAGAAAAAGAAAAACAAGAAATAAAAAGCTATACAAGGGTGCTTTTGGCGGTCATACGAAAACTATACCGATAGCTGTGGCCACCCACCCTTCTTTATTTTATACGGCGCCGTCCATCACATTTCTTTTTGGCGCCTTCAACAATCTTTAAGATACACCGGGACGGCTTTCAAGAACCCCTAAATACTTACCTTCGTATGGAGGAAATCACCCGCAACAGAAAGGATCACGTGAGTCAAAGAAAGAAAAAAACAAGCTACTAAATTTAAAGTTATTAATAATAATAATACTTAAAACTACCTAAATTATATACCTAACTATTTGGATATCTAAAACGAAACAGTAACAAAACTTTTTAAAAACTTATCCAACTATTAAAAACTATCTAAAATTAAGTATATATAGAAAACTAAAACTAACTACTATTTAAAATTAACTAAAAGAAGCAAAATTTCCAAAACCACTGAAAAAAGAAAAACAACAAAAAAAAAAAAGAAAAACACTGAAAAAAAAATTACTTAAAAATTAAAAATCCCTAATATTAGATTTAGATTTCATTTTATTAGGCTACTTGCATTTTAAGATACAATATCTTATAAACTAATACAAGTTTCAATATGAATTACATTTCTAAGCTTACATCAGATAATATTTTAATTTAATTTGAAATAATACAAAATAGATATTGAAATTATTAAAAATACATATATATTTTCCATTTTTATACTAAATAGGTATATAATGTTACGACCCTCTACAGGGGCTTTAGACTACAAGATGACAACATGACGAAGATGTAAGACGTATGCCATCATGAAGCTGTCAAGAGAAGAGAGACAAAAAAAATATACGACACGAGGTAAAAAAAAAGCATCAGAATTGCGCCAAGACAAAAAGAGTGCTAAAAAGTTAATTGTTCTTTTTATTTTAATATTAGTTTTGCAAATAAATGAATTATCGACTAAAATTAAATTGTCCTATTTTTTATTAAAAACTTAAGATCCGTAACAATTGGTGTCAGGTGTGGGGTCGACGAACGACTTCTTAAACGAGTCTTTACCACATAACACATTTTATTTTAATAAAATGGCTGAAGCTGGGGAAGTTACGCACCAGTTTGAACTTTTAATAAAAAAATTAGAAGAACAATCTAATCTTATGGTGGATATGCAAAAGTCAATTGCAGACATCAGCTCGCGAGTGGCGCAAGTAGAAGCCACTCAGAGTCAATCATTTATGACACGATTGGACGCACTAGCTAATCTCTCTACTCCTACAGGTGAAGTTCCTACGAATTTAACTGCACAACAAAGAACTTATGGACTTGCGAGCACTCATAATGCACAATCAATTTAAGGAACTGGGCCTCAAGCAACAAACGCTAACCTTCCGTCCAACGAAAGAAGAACACTCCATTTTCCTCAAGATAGGTTCTCATCTACGAGAAATGCAGCTGCGGCCACGAATGTTTGGGCAAACGCTGACCAGGGCCCGACATCTGTATTTTTGTCACCACCGCTCGGTCAATCATCACATATTGGGCTACCACAGCGAATTAAAGTGCAACCTCGGGAATTTGATGTCAAATCAACTTGGCACACATATCGATTACATTTTGAGACTGTTGCTAGAGTAAATGGTTGGGTTAACGAACATAAAGCAATTTATCTCGCGCCATATCTTCAAGGAACTGCTCCAGCTTTTTTCGAAACGCTTTCTGTAGATATTCGCGACAATTACTTGCACCTTGATGCAGCTTTGGCTAAACGTTTTGGCAACGAGTACGAGCAGTACACGAATTAGTAATCATGGTTGAGAAAGGCGCTTGTAACATGACCAGAGAAGAACAGAATAGGTTAGAGGTATTAGTTTTGCATAACCAATTTCTCTTTGCAGATACTAACTCAAAACATGGATTGAGTTCTTCTACCAAGCACCTCATTGACACAGGCACATCAAATCCAATAAAACAGCCTCCAAGAAAACTACCTTTTTCTCGACCCTTAGAAGCCGAAAATGTGTTGAATGACATGAATGCTAAGAAGGTTGTGCAGCCATCCAAAAGCCCTTGGTGTTCCCCTGTGGTTTTGGTGAAGAAGAAAGATGGGTCCCTGCGGTTTTGCGTAGACTACCGCAAACTGAATAGTGTGACCAAGAAGGACTCATACCCCTTGCCACGAATCGATCTCACCCTTGAGGCACTCGGTGGTTCAAGTTGGTTTGCTACATTAGATCTGCAATCAGGCTACTGGCAGGTAGAAATGGACGAAAAGGACAAGGAGAAGACCGCATTTTCCATCGGTACAGGGTTGTACGAGTTTAATGTCATGCCATTTGGCTTAACCAACGCCCCCGCCACTTTTCAGCGTCGAATGGATGCGGTGCTGGAAGGGATACCACACACCGTTGGCTTGGTTTACCTAGATGACATTATTGTCCACGGCAAAACGTTTGACAATCTTCTTCAAAATTTAGAACTCGTATTCATCCGGTTGCGTGAAGCAGGCCTCATACTCTCTCCTCAGAAATGTTGTCTTGCAAAGAAAGAAGTTCGTTTTTTGGGACACGTTGTCTCTAGTTTCGGTATTTCTCCTGATTGTGAAAAGGTAGCTGCTGTTCAGAACTGGCCTACTCCAAAAAACAAGACTGAAATAATGGCATTCTTAGGACTCTGCGCTTATTACCGTCGTTTCATTTGCAACTTTTCATCAATCGCAAAACCTTTAACAACTTTGACTGAAAAGGGACAACATTTTACGTGGACTGCTGGCTGTGAAGAAGCTTTTGCACAATTGAAAGAAAAGCTGACCACTTCTCCTGTACTTGTTCAGCCAACCGAGATTGACCCATTTATTCTTGACACCGATGCCAGCCTTAACGCTTGTGGATCTGTCCTGTCACAGCTGCAAAATGGAGAAGATAAAGTTATCGAGTACCAGCGTTCGATGAGATTCGAGGCATGCACCCAAATATAAAAACATATTGGGGCATGTTTGATATCCTGCAGTATCAAGATGACATATTGTGCCGTCTATTCAGCTCGAACAACGGTGAGTACTACCAAGCCTTAGTTCCACTTTCTTTGCAGAAAGCCGTTCTTAAGGCGATGCACGACAGTCCCACTGGAGGCCACTTTGGTGTTCAAAAAACTCTGACAAAAATCAAAAAGAGATATTACTGGGTTGGCTGCTCCAAAGACGTTGAACAGTATTGCCAAACGTGTGTTCCTTGTCAGCAGCGAAAAGGGCCAGCGACAAGGTGTCGAGCTAAACTTAAGCCTGTTTATGTTGGGGCACCATTCGAACGCGTTGCTATCGACATTTTGGGACCACTACCAGCTACCTCTCTTGGAAACAAATATGTCTTGGTTTTCTGCGATTATTTTACGAAATGGCCGGAGGCAATACCCATCCCGGACCAAACTGCAGAAACAGGTGCAGACGCCCTCATTGTCCATGTTTTTTTCCCGTTTCGGAGTACCTTTTCAGTTGCACTCAGACCAAGGAAGAAATTTCGAGTCAGCAGTCTTCAAAGCAACTCTAGAAAAAATGGGTATCGACAAAACGCGAACAACTGCCTTACACCCACAATCAGATGGCATGGTAGAACGTTTTAACCGGACCCTACTGATTTACCTCGCCAAATTTGTTGCCGAAAATCAAAGAGACTGGGATTTTCACCTTCCATTTTTGCTGCTCGCATATCGCACTGCGGTGCATGAAGCCACCAAGCAAACTACTGCGTTTTTAACTTTTGGCCGGGAACTTCGTCTACCGATTGAGCTGCATACTGGACCTCCTCCGAATCGACACGTAAGCAGTTCTAACTATGTGGAGGCGTTAACAAATCGTTTGGAGACTGCATATACGTTCAACCGAAATCAGCTAATGGATTATAGCCGACGTATGAAAGACCGTTACGATATCAAGGCTAAGGCTGCAGCTTTCGCTGAAGGAGACAAAGTTTGGCTTTACGCGCCGAAACGAAAGAAAGGCTTCTGTCCAAAACTTCAAAATGATTGGCAAGGGCCTTACAAAATAATAGCAAAACTGGGTGACGTGCTTTACAAAATTGTGAAGGCAGGAGGAAACAAAACAATTGTGGTCCACAGAGATCGTTTGGCATTGTGTCAACTAGCTTCATAGAAACAACTCACACATTTAACTACTAGTCTTTTCGGCGACTGAGGGCAGTCGGTCTTCTTAAACGGCGGGCAGTGCTACGACCCTCTACAGGGGCTTTAGACTACAAGATGACAACATGACGAAGATGTAAGACGTATGCCATCATGAAGCTGTCAAGAGAAGAGAGACAAAAAAAATATACGACACGAGGTAAAAAAAGCATCAGAATTGCGCCAAGACAAAAAGAGTGCTAAAAAGTTAATTGTTCTTTTTATTTTAATATTAGTTTTGCAAATAAATGAATTATCGATTAAAATTAAACTGTCCTATTTTTTATTAAAAACTTAAGATCCGTAACAATAACATACAATTATTCATAAAGATCGATTATTTATTACTCTTATTTCATTGTGTTCTTTTTTTTTATTTTTTATTTGTTTTTTTTTGCTATTGTTGTTGCTAGTAATAACACTTTTAGTTGTAGGCCAAATGTGCCTCTAGCTTTTTTTTGAATTCCCGGGGATTTCCGATACTACTAATACGGTAGTCTGTTCCACAAACGAATAGCGTTGATAAAGAATTGGCGTTCAGAGGTTAAACACGAGAATCTGAATTGGATAAGTTGTTGCGACCTAAGTGATGAAGACATTTGCAGTCTGGTAAAAAGGTAAGGAGGCTGATGTGTTTGCATGATCTTAAACAATAATATTAAAGTTCTGTATTGGACGAGGTTATCAAATGAGAGATTGTATATGGCTTTTTAGTAGAATGAAATCCTATCGTATCTTCTCAGCCCATATATGTATCTAGCAATACTATTGTATGCTACATTTAACTTCCTTCTACTGTTATAGTCACAATTACAATATATCTCACATCCATAAATCAATTTTGGTATAACCAGTGTTTTAGCAAGCATAAGTCTAGTTTTTAGGGGAGTATAATATTGCGTGACCCACAGCATGCGGAGCACTCCATATACTTTTCCTATTACTGTATTGATGTGCGTATCCCAAGTTAACCTTCGATTAAAAACCATTCCAAGATTTCTGCAGTCTCTACATATTCAACTATACCGCTGTCAAGGAAAATTCGAGGAAAATATGAAGAATCCACAGGTTATTTTTAGTTAAAGATAAAACAAATGAAAATTTTAAAAAATTTACTTAAATTTGGTTAACAGAAGAACCAAAAACTACTTAAAATTACCATTCTTTAAAATCCTATATTTATATTTATTTAAAGATAAAACTTAAAACTACAAAGATAGAAATTTTTAAAAAAATTACTTAAATTTTGCTTAAGCCCGCATCACACGACGCTTGTTTTGCTGCTAGAAATGCTTGCTGGCTTTCGTGCTGGTTTTGTTGCATGGTGTGGTGCTGGATGTTTTGCTGGTTTGAATTCTTTGGCTTCACTCGATAATTGTTTGGGAGCTGGATTCACTAATGGTTTTTTGAAATTTCTTGCGAATTTGCACAAATTTTCACAATATTTATCTACACAAATTTTCACAAAAAATGCATACATCTGATAGAACTAAATATACTTATTAATGAAATCACATTTAATTTTGTTTAAGTTAAAAAAACTATTAGAAAACAAATAAAAACGAAAGAGAAAAAATGACATTTGAAAATATAGATGTACCTATTGACGTCTGCTAAAATCCAGCAGCAAAACAAGCAAGAAAAATAGCACCGGTTTTAACTTTGAAATCTAGCAGCGCTTCTATCAAGAGAGCCAGCAGTGATGCCATTTTCCAGTTCAATAGCCAGCACGAAAGCCAGCAAGCATTTCTAGCAGGAAAACAAGCGTCGTGTGATGCGGGCTTTACGGAAAAACAAAAACTACTCAAAATTTCAAATCTTTGAAATCCTATATTTATTTAAAGTTACTAAAAAGTTGTTAAAAACTCTTTCAAGATAGGGGATAGGGAGTCGCGGAGTTGTTACAAGCGCAGAAAGGCGCTTTCTTTTTTTTGTTGATGGTTTTTGATAGGATGCAAATTAGAGGTCTTGTAGTAAGATCACTGTACCAGATTTTAAATGTTCAAGTAAATTTATAAAATCAAATAAAATATTGTTCGATGGTTTATTTATATTTAAAATTCAGTGTTTATTTCATATTTTGCTGAAGCAGGACATGCCTTATTAAGTGGAAAATTTTCAGAGGTGCAGATGGACCGCTAAATTCATCGGTGTTATGGAGTGACCTACCGTTCTTTAGGTGGAATCCAAATATGGCCGTCGGATTCCTAGGTTGGGTTGGGAAAAAGGCCACGCTGCACCGAAAACCAGCAGCACCCTATTGTGGTGAAGTCCGTCCGTGGTCTTTTCTCTTTTTTTTTTTATTTTCCTAGGCCTGATATGTGTTTTGTTGGGAGGTGAGGTCTAGCTTCGGGGACAAGATCCCCCCCCCCATTCCGGCGAGCTAAGTCGTGCTTTGCTAGCAGGCTGCGTTCACGAACTAGGCATTCCGGTCCGTTCCTTTTCCGATCCGTTTCCTTCCTATTTCCTTATTCCTACCCAAGCCTCATACCTACCATCCTTCCTCACATCCTCTTGCCACGCAACAAATGTAATCCACATAAATGCATTTGTCGCTTTTATTGATCATTGGTTGCATATAATTATATCTTCGATCATCATAGCTACCAAAACAATACAAAATAATTCTCTAGAATAAAAAAAAAAAAAACCAACCAATAGGAAATAATTTCATCTCCATAATTTCAACACATATCAGGCCATAATAGAAATAGAAACCGGTTGTTCTTCTTGTGAATTTAAAAACCATCAAGCGACCCTAAATACCGAATACAAATAAATATGTACCTAAAATCTAAAATCTTCGTGGATGTGAAGTCAAAAGACACAAACGAGTTCGACAAATTTGTTTGAGTTTTCTTGCGAGTATTTTTATTTGTAAATAAAATGACTTGCGAGTATAGAGGCAAAACAATCGAGTATAAACGAACATCAGGAAAAATAGAGAATTGTTCGAACACAGTCGAACATATTCATTTTAATCTCTGGTATGTACCTACTACCCACAGTCCACAATATGCCTGTTTGGTAACTTTTTTTCAACAAATTTCCCAAAAACTGAGTTTTTTTTCTATGGGTTTTGACAGCAATTTGTGAAATTTTGTGAAAATTTGTGCAAATTCGCAAGAAATTTCACGTTACCAAACAGACCAAATAGGGTAATATGTGTACCTAAAATTTTTTTATCTATTCAGTTTTTTTTTAAGGATTGGCTGAATTCACAGAAAATATAGAGATTTCTGTATTTCCACAACTATGCAATAGCATGATCTTCAATATCCGCGACAAGTTAAGTACATATGTAAATCAAGTAGGTTAGGTACATATGTATATCCCTGTGGGAGAATTTGAATACCAACACTTTTTTTGTTGCTATATTTAGTGTATTTTTAGGGTTGAGTTGATTTGGCAAAAAATAAACTGGTTTCTGGTTTTTCCGATTATACTGAATGGGTTAAGATGCAATCATGCAACACCGAAAACTTCAATATCCGAGACAAGTGTATTTAGGTGAGGTAAATAATATACCTAAATACATATGCAACTCCTTCCATTCAAGGCAATTTTAGAGGCACTATAAACATTCTTCAATGTTGGTTTAAAAATAAAGACCTCTTCAAGCACCTTCACCAAGCGGCGCATACAATTATACAATACATACAATACAATTATTAACTGTATCCCTGCAACATCGGCAGCATCAGAACGTGCTTTTTCACAGTCTGGAAATATTATAACAGAACCAGATTGAATCCGGAAACTGTCGATGGTCGCAAATTCAAATTTGAAAATTAATCCTATTTCATTGGATGTTAACGACACGTTATATAATAACAATACTTAAAAAAAATATTTCATACCTAGGTACCTACATTAAATATTTATGATTTATTTATAAGTTATATGTTTTAATTTATTTTATTTGTTTACCGTAATCCTATTTATTTTTGTTCATTTACTTTTATTTCATTTTACTTCATTTTATAGTTTTCCTTCGGCTTTTTTGGTCGCTGTAATTTTTGCAATGAAACAATTAAGTTGCATTAACTTTCCCAACGTTTCGGCAGGGGTTGCTGCCTTCTTCAGGGGTACTTTATTAACACAAAAAATACAAATAACATTAGTTCGTGGATCAGTAGAATAATAAAACGATTACAATACTCACTTAGACAAAATAACAAAAAATTGATTGTCCAAATATTTAAATTAAAAATAAAATTTAAATTATCACTTCAAAGAATATAGTTAAGTCTGTATAACTTGAACGAAGCACAAATTACATTTAAGAACAAAGAAGAGAGAAATAGACAGCAGAGATGTTTTGTGTGTCTTGTTTTCGATTCATGTTGTTTTTGTTATTAAGAATATGTAATGTTTCCAACGTGTATCGATTTGAAACATGTTTCTCAGTCTGTAGAATTTCAACGCCTTCAAAGTAGTGTTGGTTAAACATCAATAGTCTATCGATAGTTTTTTACCATCGAAACTATCGCCAATAGTTTAAAACTATCGATACTATCGAAAAAATGTAAAAAGCGATATCGACTCAAAGATAAAAATTTAAATAATTTGTTATTTACTAAACAAAACTCCAAAATCTTTGAAGACTAATTTTAAACATAATTTTATATAGGTTATGAACTTTATGGTCATAATTTTATAAAACAAGACTTTGTGTTCGCCATCAAAATATGTTCTTATAAATTAATTACCTGTTACATGTTAATGACTTCAGTTTTTTTATCACTTAATTTCGAAAAAGTGGGTCAAATTATCTTTAGTATATTTTTTATTAACATCATCTAATGGAGTCGGGTAATTTTATAAAACTGAAATCAAGCCGTACATATATAGCAGTTCAATCTTCAATTTGTTGAGATTCAGATATTGGCTTTTAACGTATTTTTTTATTATTAATAATTTATTAATTTCAAGTATTAAGGTATCTTATAAAATTCTAAAAAAAAGTAAATTCTTTTATTAATGAAATTTATTGAAGGATTTTTTTTAAACCACCTTGTACTCATAACTGTGTTAAAAAAAGAATATAAAACAAGATTCAAAGAATAGATTTTACTTTTTAAATAAAATGTCGAAAAAATGACTTGGATTTTACTTATGTATATATGAATTATGAAGAGACGTAGAGCAAAACTCGTTTTTTCTACCTAATCCCTATACCCCCAAAAGTATTTCGAAGGTAATTAATGAATAAGGTCTAATCAGCATTCAGAATCTCTTACTTGTAATCAGCCACCAAATTGGTCCTGTTGCACCCAAGTTCAGTTCACGCCATGAAAATAAATATACAAGTACATACCATACCTTCTGTTGATTTCGTTTTTACAAGAAAATTAAATACTAAACTATCGATAGTATCGATAGTTTTTGCGAAAAACATCGATACTATCGATAGTAAAATTTTCCGATGTTTAACCAACACTACTTCAAAGTTTGAGAATGACCGCTTTCAATACTGTGACTGGCAGGGCCAGTTTTATGTCCGATTTATGATTTGATATGCGTTGTCGAAGAAGTTGTTTTGTGGTCCCAATTACAATTAATTTTGTAGATCACATCTGTTCGTTTGTCCTTATCCGGTCTCGTTTTAAGTTTTGTAAAACATTGATCGAGTGTTTTGTTTGATTTGAAGGCAAGGCGAATATCTGTCAGATTTTTAGAAATGGATTTTTTGAAGTTGTCGCTTAAAGTTGGAACGTAAACTATACTTTTGTGGTATGTGTTTGTTGATTCTTCAATATTATTTTTCCGTGAAATTTGCATTTTATGTTTTAAAAGAAGACTACGAATTATGGTAGAAGGATAACTATTATCACTTAGGGTTTCGATGACTTTGTTCTCGTTGGCGGCGTGGAATCGTACATCGCTTATTTTGAAAATTTGATTCACGAGGTTGGACGCGGTATTAATGATGCTGTGTATTGCTTGATTTGAGCGAAAATTAATTAGTCTACCAGACGCTGTTGGTTTTTAGTACCAATCAAACGGCAAGCGATTTTATTCACGACAGATTTTTACATCCAACAACGGTATTGCTTTTTTATGTTCGTTTTCGACAGTGAACTGAAATTTATTAATTTCCTCAAGCAGCACAAAAATATTATCATTGTACCAACTGACAAAGGTAACGACACAGTCACCATGAAATGCACGATTCCACGCCGCCAACGAGAAGAAAGTCATCAAAATCCTAAGTGATAATGGTTATCCTTCTACCATAATTCGTAGTCTTCTTTTAAAACATAAAATGCAAATTTCACGGAAAAATAATATTGAAGAACCAACAAACACATACCACAAAAGTATAGTTTACGTTCCAACTTTAAGCGACAACTTCAAAAAATCCATTTATAAAAATCTGACAGATGACTTAAAACGAAACCGGATAAGGACAAACAAACAGATGTGATCTACAAAATTAATTGTAATTGGGACCACAAAACAACTTCTTCGACAACGCATATCAAATCATAAATCGGACATTAAACTCAAAAATTCCGAAAAGACAGCTCTGGCAAGTCACAGTATTGAGAGCGGTCAATCTCCAAACTTTGAAGGCGTTGAAGTTCTACAGACTGAGAAACATGTTTCAAAACGATACACGTTGGAAACATTACATATTCTTAATAACAAAAACAACATAAATCGAAAACAAGACACACAAAACATCTCTGCTGTCTATTGCTCTCTTCTTTGTTCTTAAATGTAATTTGTGCTTCGTTCAAGTTATACAGACTTAACTACATTCTTTGAAGTGCTAATTTAATTTTTATTTTTAATTTAAATATTTGGACAATCAATTTTTTGTTATTTTGTCTAAGTGAGTATTGTAATCGTTTTGTTATTCTACTGATCCACGAACTAATGTTATTTGTATTTTTTGTGTTAATAAAGTACCCTTGAAGAAGGCAGCAACCCATGCCAAAACATTGGGAAAGTTAATGCAACTTAATTGTTTCATTGCAAAAATTACAGCGACCAAAAAAGTCGAAGGAAAACTATATTTCCACCTACAGCATTAACTCCACAAATTGGTCAAAAAATCAACTTTATTTACTTCATTTTATTTCGTTTTCATAATATCATGTCCCTTGTTAATATCGTACTTAACTTCATTTATTTAATAAAAAAATGTAAAACAAACTAATTAGTTATTTTTATTTATCTTAAAGGATCATAATCCAGTAATATACTGCTGCTTGAAAATCACAAAACCAACCACCAAATTTCGGACTGCAGAGTTTAGGTTATCCAATTCTCATCCACCGTCAACCTCGAATACACACTACACACACAATCGAGTCGAGCACATTCGAGCTTGACTCGATTTTATTCAAACCAATTTAACTCGGTTGCTAGGTATACTCGTTCGTATTCGTTTGATTTGTGTGGTGAATTACGAGTCATTATACTCGTGGCCAGAAAAAGTCGTAAACATTTTCCTTGCGTCGACTCTGTTTGTTTAAACTCGCTTTTTTCGATTGAGTATTCGATGTTCCTGAACATTACTCGACTCGTTTTATTCTCTGGTAGTTACCTAAGTAAGTTGCTATTATGGTAAAAATATTATTTCCCCCCCATAAAAAGCGTTTGGGATATTTTCCCACCATACATTTTTTTTCCCACCATTATTTCCACCAAACTGATTTTTTCCCACCTTTTTGTTTGGAAAAACCACCAATCTGGGAACACTGATCTATTGCGAATCAACTTGGCTAAGGCATTGTATTTTTTTTTTTTTTTTATAATTCACGCGCACTCAAGGGGTTATTACTACCCTTAACATGTAAAACACAGCGCGAGCGTTAGGAAAAGGGGACAGGGTTTGAAAGAAGATACCGATGCACATTGGTTTTGAATTTATGAATATCACAATGAGGAGGAAAAATACAGTAGGGTAAAACATTCCACATACGTGTTGTTCGGCTGAAGAAAGAATCTCTGTACTTAACAGTACGCCCGAAGTTGGGCTCAAGGGTAAACTGGTGGGCATTCCTAGAAGCGCGAGTATTTCGGTTAAATTGTTTCAGGGGAGGAATGCATCTAGCTATTTCATTAGAACACTGATTATAGAAGTAGCGGTAAAATAAATATATGCATGTTACATTTCGACGATGTTGGAGTGAAGCAAAAGTTTGCATTATGTTTCTATCACCTATCATTTTTAAAGCTCTTTTCTGTATTCTCTCTAGAAGACTCAATTGCGTTGAAGGAGCACCTGCCCAAATGTGCGAGTTGTACTCGAGCTTTGGTTGGATGTACGCCTTGTAAATAACAGCCAAATCAGATGGGGAGAAAAATTTCTTACAACGCCGAAGAAAACCAAGACACTTCGCAGCGTTTTTTGCAACGTCGAATATGTGGTCATTCCATAGAAAGTGGTTGATAACACACATACAGAGAATGGAAAGCTGTTCGGTTTCCTCAATGCAAGTGCCATTCATGGACAGTGGCAAGGGGGGTGGGTTTCGCTTTAACGACATTAGACAGCATTGGGTTTTCGAAGCGTTAAATTCCACACGGTTTTTAAGTCCCCATTGGACAATGCTTTCAAGATCGGAATTTAACGATCTTATCGTACGCTACCGTTGAAGATCCACATCCGAAGAACAGGGATGTGGTTCTTGAAACGAATATGAAAAACTGAGGGTACTGTCGTCAGCAAAACAATTTAGTGGATTAGAAGTTTCAGACAAAAGATCATTTATGAAAATGAGAAAGAGAGTTGGAGACAAAACGGAGCCCTGGGGCATACCAGCATTTATTTTATGGATATCAGACTTGAAACCATCCAATACAACTTGTATCGAGCGGTCAGAAAGGTAATTTCTAATCCAATGAAGAAGAGATTCAACGATACCAAATGTACGCATTTTCGATAAGAGAGCTTGATGCCAAACTCTATCAAATGCCTTAGAAATATCAAGTGCAATAATCTTACTTTCTCCAAAACGATGTAAAGATTTGTTCCACTGTTCGGTGAGATATACCATCAGATCACCAGTGGACCTATTGCTGCGAAAGCCGTACTGCCGGTCATTAAGAAGCTTTCGTTCCTCGAGATATTTCTTGAGCTGGAAATTAATCAGCGTTTCCATGACCTTAGAAAGAAGGGGCGTAAGTGCAATTGGCCGATAGTTAGAGGGTGAAGAAGATTCGCCTTTTTTAGGGACAGGCTGGACAAATGCTGTTTTCCATGCACTCGGAAAGATCCCTGTAGAGTAGGATGGATGGAAAAGCTTACGCAGTGGTTTTGCCAGCGTTGAAAAACACCTCTTCAGAACAATGGGAGGGATACTATCCGGGCCAGCGGATTTGTGTATATCAAGGTCTTTCAGGACTCTTGCAAATGCACGAGTGCGAAAGAAGATTTGTCCCATAGAATCGTTTACAGGAGGAGTCATGACACTAGCTGGTAGCATCGAATTAACAGCAAACTGTTTTGATAGCAAATTGGCTTTCTCAAGCGAGCTGACAGCAGGAGTGTCATTGAAGACGAGCGTTGGAACCGAGGATGACGTAGTATTTCGTATGTTTTTTACAAATGACCAGAAATTTTTACTTCCATTGGGACATTGTAGTATTTTTTGCCTCAATTTCTGGTCATGCAAAAATTTGGCTTGTCGAATAATACCATTACAGGTCTTCCTAGCTTGTTTGAACTTTTTCCGGTTTTCCTCGGTGGTGTTGGCTTTAAAACTACGGAAACTTACTTCTCTAACCTTGATAGCCTCTTTGCAGCTCAAATCAAACCATGAATTCTCTTTCGGTTTGATAGATTATTATTATTATTTTAGGTGTTTTCTCTTTAACTGAGGTTTTTTGGCACGAGAAATGTGTAGATATGACACAATGGTCTGATGTGCCTAGAGGCGATAATACACTAATAGTGTATTTATCAGGGTCAGAGGTAAGGAACATGTCTAAGGTACTCGCGGATTGACCTGTAACGTCAGGAATTCGAGTTGGCTCGTCAACAAGCTGAGTTAAGAGGTTTTACTCAGCAAAGACCTCAACATACCTTCCTTCGGGTGTTGTCTGGCCAGAAAAGCGGAGCCAAGAAGAATTGTGTACATTGAAATCGCCCGCAATAACGATTTCACTGTGATGATGAAGGGAAACAATTCTTTGAATGGAGTCGGACAGAGCATTAAATTCATTAAAAGTTGACTGTCTGTCCAGGTTTGGACTCCGATGAATAAAACATGTATGAATAATGTGCTTGTATACCGTGAATTTAAACCACATGTAGTTAAAGTTTGTGTTTGCACACAAACCATATTGTAGTAGGAGTTGGTAAGCAACATCATTTCTTACATATACTGCGAGGCCATGGTGTGAAAAGAATAAAGGCACTAAGTTATACCCATGAAGATTAAATTCCGAATAATCGGTATTATCTCCTACCTGAGTTTCACTCAGTGCCAGTACAGCTGGTCTGTTTATTTCAGAATGAACATACGCTGCACAAAAATTCTTTTGTCAACCCACGTATGTTGGAAAAATCCAATCTAAAATTACTACCAATTGAAAAATTCAAAAAAACTTACCTTAAAAACCATTACAGACAAATACTCTATGATTGTTATCAGATCTTAGACTCAGTTTGAGCTTTTCAATACATACTATCGCTAGTGTTATGCCTAAGTGACAGTATGCATCAATCCGCTCCTGGAATCTCAGAACGGTAACAAACAATTCATCTGAGATTACCTTAGCTTAAACATTGGAAACACTATGCCACAACTTCACACAATGTATACAATGTTCAAGCCAAAGCAACTGTGAGTGGGAAGGGAAAGGGAATTTTGGTAGATTTACCACTCGTTGTGCTTTACTGTATTGTATAAATTAAATATTTACTGTATTGTATTTTATAAATTAAATATTTTTTGTTTAATTTTCTTAAAAAAAAAATCTTTATTTAATTTTTCTCTGGGCAAGTTACCTCTTTTGATGTTACAATCTTACTAAGTAATAATCTTAAAATATTCTATTTTATATTCTACTTAAAAATAATGTCAGCTAAAATTGATCTGCCTATTGATTCGTTGAATCAGCTTTCGATAACGCATTGGGAAGTGGAGTGTTGTTTTTCATCATCCATGGTGGTCGACCGTGGTGTTTATAAAGTTCGATCGATGACCAGGATGTTGGATGTGGATATTAATATCTTGTGTGGGTGATGTTGACAAACAATGATGCTGTCGTTAACTCTTCCCCACTTAAATTGTCCTCGTTGAACATTAAAAGAATGGAATTTGGTTAATACTTTTAATCTTTGCAGATTCGGGTATTTCTTCTGTAGTCGATATGGTTTGTAAATCTGCTGATGTAGAAGTTATTTCTGTAGGCGGTAGGTGTATTGAAACTGGGATTGACTTTGTAGGATATTTTGTTTTTACAACAGTTATGATGATTGTGATAATTATTAATGTGGATATGCTAAAACTAGTTAAGTGTGAAATGAGCTTACAATTTGCCACAGGGGGTGGCTTCGTTAATTTCCTTTAGGACGGCGGCATGCTTGTCTCGGCTCAGCTAAGCTCGTCAGACGGGGTGATTCTTGTCCTTCGCAAAACACCTTTCGCTTAAATTAATTTTTTTTGTCTCATGCCAAAATTTGTTAAAAAAAAATAAGGGAGAAGAAGAAAGCTAAAATCTACTAAATAGATGATCAGACGGACATTGGACAGACTAAAAAGGAAAAGAAAAAAATGAAAAAAAAAAAACACTCACATACCTATGCCATTACCTCGGCGAAAGAACGGACGTATGGGGATACTATAACCTTAAAATAAAAAGATAGAAGCCATATAATCTTAAATACTAAACCTAATCCTATTCTAACCTAGTAAGCATAATAACTAAGTAAGTATAATAAACCCCCAACTAATCCTATGTTACCTAAATCTAATTTGCTTCCTATCTTTTCAAGAGAATCGCTATCCCACTCCATCGTCTCGCCAAGATAATGGTTCGCTAAGATCAACACGGTTTTGCCTGATGTTGTTAGCAAAGCTTGGCCTGCCCTCCCATATGTTACAGAAACATATCCTTTGCTATGCCTCCTTGGCCTATATTCTGAAAGATAGCCCCAATTTCGACATACAGCTATGAAGATTAAGGTTTGTGGTCCACTTCACGTCATATCAATTTTGTTTCCGTTTTAGACGGCCTGACAAGGCTCTCCACACACCTATCGCTTAGTTTTTTTAGCAACACATTATAAGGTTGTTTTAGTTGCCAACTTCTTTACCCTTTTTAATAATAAAAAAAATGTTTGCTTCATGAAACTAGATTATTAGGTTTATTACAATAATTAAATGCAATTTTAGAAATTAAAAATTTAAAAACATTTAAAAAGTAATAAAAGAAATTAAAACAAAAGGCAACAAAAGGAAAACCGTTATCTGTTTTTAACCGTTTTATATCCTTGGTCTTAATCTGGGGTATTCTTTGTTCATCCCAGGACAAATTTTAACATATATATAATATATATATATACTTATATGTACTTACGGTTTTTTTTTTAACTCGTCCCTCGACGTCCTGCCGGCAGCACTGATCAGGAACGATGAATTCACTTTCCACATAAAAATATATTCTTCTTTTTTTTTTTTTTTTTCTTTCGCGGTATTGCAAATTAACTTTTAAAAACAGACCAGGTTTGTACACTTTGTTCTTTAAGTTATATTGAAATTATCTTTACGTTAATAAAAAAAATAATAAATTTTATGTTAATTATAGCAAAAAAATTTAAAAACTCTAACTTTACTTTCATTAATATCTAATTTTTTTCAGTTCACTTTTTCTATTTATTATTTTTTTGCTTAGTTCTTTAGGTTTTTTAGTTCAATTTTTTTTTTTTCTTTTTTTTTTTTTTGTTGTTCTTCACTTCAACGTTTAGATGTTTCTAGAGTTGCTTCTCCTAAATGCGCCTGCACAACTATATATTATATTATATGTAAGGGATCTTGTATCCTATCTCAAGAGGTCCTTTATGTAGATGTGGAATCCTAGATCGACCTAGATCCTATAGATCTCGTATTTAGATATCCCTTTTTTTTATAGTATACTCTTCACAGAGATATAGGGCACCTTTAACCTTAAAGGGGGCAGAGGCACTAATTGTGTCCACTCTGAATGTGGAGCCCCTGTAGGAACACAAAAGAGTACCTAGACGGGTAAACGTATCACAATTAGAACACTTTTATTATATTAACTTTTCATGAAACATACCTCTGACTACTTTTTCTCTCTCTTATATTGGAATTTGGAATATCCTTTTTGGATCTGAGGGGCTTTTCAGAACTCCATACAAAGAATATTTATGTGGAAATTTAAACTTCCACTTTATGGTTCTTGGTTGATGTTTGTTGGATTTTTATTTTTTTATGTTTAATTTTAGTTATTTTTCCTTTATTCGATTTTTTCTTTCTATGTAAATTTTTTTCAATATTTTTTTAGGAATTTAAAAACTTTGATTCCGGTTAAAATTATTTCTTTATATTGAATAATTCAAGTAAAAATCTTAAACGGAAAAGAAGTAAAAAAAATCAACCAAACTGACTAACGATTGCAAGTCAACTATGACTACCCTTTGTCTATCTTCACATAGACCCCTATTATGTACTTTGCAACTCTTTGTTCTCAAATTATATAAGTCTATAACTGCAAGGGTAGCTGGATCTTCAGAAAAAAAAAAACTTGGGATCTTCTTCTATCTTCTTCACTCTTCTAGGATTCGTAAATGAAGATAGGTTTTAATACTATTGTCTAGACCACTATTATCTAATTTTGAACTACAAAAATCTTTTCTACCTTATTACTATTATAACAGCTTTATTTTTATCACATGAGTATCTTAAATCTATCGAATAGTATTATTCATCGGACTTCCCTTTGACTTATGCTCTTTTTTAAAAAGTAACCGTCAAATATTTATTTTGTTTCTATCCGAATTCTATTACAGCGGTTTTTTTTTAATAAATTAGTAATACTACTTCTCGTGTGGTTGTTTTTGAATTCGCCTAAAAAAACATGGCCGTCGCGAAGAATGATGTCAATATTCATACTCCTTTGATCATGAGACAACACTATGTGACCTAGAAAATTCTTATGTCAAAATTATTCGTGTGAAATTGTGAAACGTGGCGGACATACATAGATAGAATGAGTTTTTTGGTAAGTATTTTTATTTTTGTTCTTTTATTCATATTTTATTATTTATTTTAATATTTCTCCTTAATATATGTAGATAAAGCTATCTTTAAAATATGGAGGATATGCAAAAAAAAAGGTAAGTAAAGCTCAGATTTGATGATATAAACATTGCCAAACAAATTTCTTTGCCTTGGTGATCTTGGCTAAAGTTGTGGTTGTTTATATTCTTCTAGGTATTTAATCTAATTACTACAACTATAGTAATTTTTTTTCTTCTTTTTATCTTTCTTTTTCAGTTACTTCCTGATGGAAATGTATACACTGTACAGGTGTACAAGTGCATATTTTACTTGGGCCACACTCGGGTGCACAAAAGATAAAAAAAAAAGGATTTTTTTTTTTTTTTTTTTGGCCTGGAAGAGGAGGTGACATGTTTGCCTCTTCCCTATCTAGGTATTATGTTTTGTAGATTAGATGTAGATTAGATGTTGTATGATTAGTTATTTTTCTTTTTTTTTCTATTTTATTTATTATTATTTAGATTTCGTATATGCCTAGAATTAGAATGCATAGATTCTGCATGTTATTTATAAGTAGGGTTATTATGAATGAAACTCGGTCGGGCCACGTAACAACATCGATGATTATGACTGAGTGGTCAAAAGGTCAGAAGCCTCGAAAGAAAACAGTGGCTGAGTAGTATACAAAAAATCTTGAATCGCCAACGTGTGGCAAGAGCCCCGCCCTGAACTCTCATGGCTCTATCGACTTAGCCGGGCATTTTTTGTTTTGTTAGTATGTGTGATAATACAGAATACGGGTGTCGAATACCCCTTTTTTGTTAGGTCATGACATACTTGAATTAGGTAAAAATCCCAGTTGGTAAAAAAACTAAAAAAAATTTAGTATCGCAGTAAAATAAACTTAAAAACTAGTATCACAGTAGGTAAAGTTTGCATTTATAAATGCTCCTAAAACTATATTGCACAGAAATTGAATAGAAAAGTGTTCATAGGAAAGCTATAGGATGTTCATGTTCGTTGTGTTAAACTTGGTCGGTATTGTGCAGTCAGGTGGATTAATTGTAAGTAAGAATCTCTCTAAATAAATAAATAATACATAAATACATCTTTAACTAAAAAATAAAAATCTATCAAATTACTATCACATTATATCGCCAAGTTTATCACAGTTGTATATCACAGTAGGGTATGGTATCACAGTTAACGAGCGCTTGTAGCAAGAGTTGTCAGTTTCGTTATTTCACTATGTATGCAGATCCTTCGCATGAAAAACTCCAACCTTTTCTCCTTTGAGATTTCCTATCTCATATAATGAGTTTCCAATGGTTTTTAATACTATGGATTTCACAAACTTATCTTTTGAGAAAGCTGGAGAACAGTTCAGATGTAAACTGTTTCCCACTGTCTGAGTGAATGTATTCCGGTACGCCAATGAAATGAAATACATTCTCTTCTAAATAGTTCACTATCACATCTGCGGTGGCCTTCTTGATTGGTTTTAAAAATACAAATTTATGTGTATGTCCTGTTTTTGTCCTAGGATAGGGTCCTAAAAAATCTATGTATAATCTTTGAAAGGGTCGTTCTGTGATCACCTGGTTTCCCATTGGTGGTCGTGAAATCACATTCGAAGGTTTACTACACTTACAGATATCGCACGAGTTGACATGTTCTTTCACATCTACTGTCATATTTGGCCAAAAGTACCTCTGACCCAACTTTGCTAGTGTTTTATGGATACCTCCATGTCCTGCTGCTGGTGAATTATAGGCCGCATCCAAGAGGCTCCCATGCAACTCCTTCGGAATCCAGAGCTTCCATGCTCGGTCTTCCTGCAGTTCGTCGCCAGTCCTTATGTCTGTCCGTTTGTACACAAAACCTTCCGAAACTCATACATCAGGGAGACGGTCTTTGTTTTCATTTACCGTTTTCTTCAGCTCCTCATATTCCTGCGAACAGAAATATGGAGTACTGAGATCAACTTCCTGCATTTCTTTCTCGGGATTGAGCTCGTCCATATGGATACGCGAAAGAGTGTCAGGGACAACATTGAGGACACCTTTACGATGTTCGATGGTAAAATCAAACCCCTGTAACTTAAAACTCCATCTGGCCAAACGTCCAGATAGATCTCTTTGGGTCATTAACCATTTAAGACTTGCGGGATCTGTTATAATCGTGAAAGGTAAGCCCTCAATGTATGCCCTAAACTTCTTAACTGATAGAACGGCCGCCATGTATTCAAGTTCAGTCACTGTGTAATTTCTTTGTGCTGAATTAAGCTTCTGAGACATGAATGCAATGGGCCGTTCGTTCTCTTCCGCGTCCCTCTGGAAAAGCACACTCCCTACACCTGAAGTCGATGCATCGCACTGAATGTAAAAGTGTTTCGAAAAGTCGTGGTTCGTTAGTATTGGTGCCATAATTAATGTCATTTTCAGTTCGTCAAAGGCTTTAATCGCTTCACTTGTCATCGCGAATGATTTACCTTTCTTCAAGCAATCCGTCATGGGGGCTGATATAGTCGCATAATTGGGTATAAAACGCCTATACCACCACGTCATTCCCAGAAACCGACGGAGTTGCTTAGGAGTCCCCGGAATTGGAAAATCCTTCACGGCAGAGACTTTTCGGGGTCCGTTCTCAGACACCCATCACCGATGAAATAACCAAGATACTTTATCTCCTTAAAACAGAATTTGCTCTTCTCCACATTGATAGTCAGTCCAACTTCACTCAAACACTTAGCCACCTCCTCCAGAGCTCTGATGTGAGTTCCAAAATCTGGAGAACAAACCAAGAGGTCGTCAAGGTATTTATTTATTTATTTATTTAATGCGTTAAGGACTAACGTTAAACACTTATTATAATATTACTTAAAACTAGTACATATAAAATTTGCATTACAATAATGTATTAAAAAAGGTTTGTTTGAATTTAATACTTTTAAAGTTATCATTTACTGAGGAAATCATAAAGTAATACTTATTAAATACTGAAATCAATTGATTTAAAGGACTATTTAATCCATAATTTACTCTACTGAATGATGGACATAAAGGTATTTGTCTTCTTATATTAGCTTGACTAAAACTGAAATGTAAACGACCCAAAATTGATGGCGATGTTATAGAACCATTTACTAATTTAATAATGTAACAAAGCTGTAAATATTCTCTATGCCTTGGAAGCAGAGGGAGATTCAAAAGCTTAACTCTTTGAATGTAGGGGAAGTGAGACTCCGGGCGACCATGGGAGAAAACGGAGAGAAAATCGCATAAATCTTCTCTGAATACCTTCTATTCTGTCGATATGAATTGAATAGTATGGTGACCATACTATACAGCCATATTCGAGTATAGGCCTAACAAACGATACGTATAAAAGTTTTAAGACGTATGGATCATTGAAATCTCGTGAGAATCGTTTTACGAATCCTAGAATTCGATTGGCCTTATTGATAATAAAATCATAGTGATAAGTGAAAGTGAGTTTCGAGTCAAGTATAATCCCCAAGTCAGAAAAAATGGAAGGTCTTATTAAAGGAAAAGAGTCAAACATGTAATTATACGAAACTATTTTCTTTTTGCGTGTAAAACTCATTGTTTTACACTTGTCAACATTTAAAAACAAGCGGTTTTTATTGCACCATTCCCTAAAGTTTTGAAGATCTTCTTGAAGTTGTAGACAGTCATTAACTGAATATATTTCTTTAAAGATTTTTATATCATCGGCATAAATGAGAAGAGAAGAGTTTTTTATAATTGAGGTAACATCGTTTATGTACAAAGTGAACAATAACGGACCTAAGTGGCTTTCCTTGTGGAACACCAGAATTTACATAAAATTGTTTAGAACACTCACTACGGAAGATAACAGCATAACTTCTATTTTCTAAATAAGAAGAGATCCACATTAAAAAGGGTTCATTGAAACCCAAGGCTTTAAGTTTTATTAATAAAGTTTTGTGACACAATTTGTCAAAAGCCTTACTGAAATCTGTAAACACACAATCTACCTGCTTCCGTTTTTCAAATGAGTCAATACAAAATGAAGTGAAATGAAACAAAACGGTAGATTTATTTTGCACGAAACCATGTTGACTGTCACTTATAATAGATCTACAGTTAAACGCCAAGACATTACATATAAGAGACTCAAACAATTTTGGAATCGATATCATTTTTTGGTCCTTTTTTATAAATTGGTCTTATATAAGCACTTTTCCACAATATAGGAAAGTCTGAACATTTAAGAGATTCGTTAAATAATAAACATAAAGGGTATGATATTTGGGATGAACACTTTTTTAAAACACAAGACGGTACACCATCTGGACCCGGACTAAAACAGTTTTCAAGCTCAAAAATATTCTGAACAATTGAATCTTCTTGAACAGCAAAATTTATCGAGTTAAGATGTGAGTAATTTAGTTGCGGACCGAAATTATTTACGGGTTCATTAGAACTACTAACCAAATAAGCTTCTTTGAAAAAGTTAGCAAACATATTTGAAATTTCGCTGGAGTCATGACTAGTTATGTTTTTGGATGACATAGAGTTAGGGTAGTCGTCTGTTTTTCTCTTGTTACTTACAAAATTCCAAAAGTTTTTAGGGTTTTGCTTCAATTCACTCTCAACCTTCAATACATAGTTTGAATACAAGGTATTTGAATAATCAGCAAACATATTTTTAAGTTCAGAGTAGATTCTATAATCCTCATCATCCTTGGATTTACTAAAAGTTAGCCAAGCCTTATTTCTTTTATTTTTTAGGTTTTTTATGCGAGGGTCGAACCATTGTGGACTGTTAGATTTAATGTAGTTATTCCGTAAGGGCGTCGTTTTATAAAAGAAGTCAAAAAGTAAGCCATAGAATTTTAGACACATCTCATTCACATTACAATTAAGAAACAATTGATTCCAGTTTACATTAGACAGCAAATTAACAAGAAGATCAAAATTACATTTTTTGAAATTGAATTCAAGTTTAACATTTGATTTTAAAGATACATTACACATGTTCAGATTCAAAGATATATCTAACGCAGGATGATGTCTATCTTCGTTTAATAATATAGTGTTAGCCGGAGTTACAGCTATGTCAGAGTTTACTGAATCCGTAAAGAAGACAAGATCCAGTATTTTATTAAAGCCATTACGAACACCATTATATTGACTTAGCCCGCATGAGGTCAATCCGTCGATGACTGAAAATTCATTAGAAGATGATAAGTTTGTTGGAGATAAGATATCGCAATCATCTGTGTGTGTCCAATTCAAATTAGGGAAGTTGAAATCGCCAAGGATTAGAAGTTCGTCATTAGGTTCCATTAAATTGTTTACGATTTCAATACAATCAATATATTTCTCGTATACATTATAATTGGAGCTTGGCGGGATATAAGTGCAGATTATATATAAGTAGCCAGTCTCTAACTTTATTTTAATAGCTATTATTTCAGCGTCTGTAGAGTTGAAATCATCAACAAGTGTGCAGATAAAATTGTTTTTAACAGCTAGCAAAATCCCACCGCCTACTGTTCCCAGATCATTTGAGTTATGTCTATCACGTCTGAAGATTTGATATGACTCGTCAAAAAGCTCAGTGCTTAGAAAGGAACTGTTTAACCACGTTTCAGTCAGCGTAATAATTCCATGAAGGAGGTTATTTATATTTTTATAGACCATATTGATCTTTGTCCTTAATCCGTTTACATTCTGGTAGTAGATTAGAATCTGATGAAGCTGCTTTTTTGGGATTTTTGCATTGTCCGTTCCTTCTGAAAAGGGTTTGTTTTGGCATTTTGATGCTTATTAATAAATTCGTGAACTATAACCTTCTACTATTTTTAGACCGGATGTAATCGGAGAAAAGTTTTGATTGGATTGAAATAATTGCGGGTAGGAAGCAGGATGTGTTTGTAATTTTAAATCACTTGTAGCATTGGGGTTAACTTTCTTAGTTGCATTCTTTGAATTTTCTATGATTGTATCATCCGATAATGTTGAACATAACGAATTTGTCTGCTGTTCTTGTCGTGGTATATTTATAGTTGAAGGATGCGGTTCATTAATCGATACAGACGGAGCTGGTTTCTTTGTTAAAGGATGTATGTCGGATGTTTCTGTATCAGTTTCGTCGATTTTTCGTTTATGGGGTGCAGTATCACATGTTGAAGGATTATTTATATTTGAAGAATCTTGGCTTTGTTCTCCTTCATGTAGTGAGTGATGATTAGAGATATTATTTTCAAATTTCTTGTTAAGTTGGAGTAATTGGTTATGCAGATTTTCGATATTGATCTTATATTGTAGAACATCACGAACGATATTGGTATATGCAAATGGATCGCAATCGTCACAAAAGAAATAAAAAGATTTTCTTTCTTTAAATAGTTTGATGGTGCTGAACGGAGCATTAATACATGCAACATGCAACAATTTGCGACAGCTTCCATGACAGATTATTGCGTCAATGAGATAATCCGCAATGTTATCACATAGAGCACACGCAGACATAATATTATTGATTTTTGTTTAGTTTTATAAAAAATAAATAATTTTAAATTTTACTTGCCAATAAAATTTTTGATACTGACTGTACTTCGTTCATACACGAACCACAACACGAAAATGTCGGTAATGTTGTTTATGATAGAAGGTGGCAGTTTACAGATGGCAGATGTAATGAGTAATGACAGATAACAGATGATCAGTAGATTTCAGAAGGCAATATTATTGTTGTTGTTGTTGAATGAGTTTAGCGATGAAAACAATTTATTACAGCAGGATGGTATACAATGCAAGATGTAGCCAGTAGCAGGTAATACTCAAAATTCACGTTGAGATAGGTAGCAGCATGAAATGGTAGGAAAAAAGTTCGGATACAATGTAGTCGCAACAATGCTTCAGTAGGCAGAACATATACAAACAAATTTTCACTCACCGGGAGAAGGAAACAAAAAATCATCAACGGGAGCAAAAAAAATAGTTGAGAGCAGCAAATATATTCTCGTTTTTTCCGCACAGAGAAAAGAAATAAAATCAGTTATATGTGTATATACAACTATAAGTCACCAATTTATGACAAGACCACCAATTAGGTAGACAAAGACATTCTCTCTCATACGAGCGGGAATGACCCTGTCCATCAGCTTGCACATTCTCTGAGCGGCATTGCACAGTCCGAACGGCATAACCGTGAACTGATACAATGGACGCCCAGGGACTGTGAAAGCTGTTTTCTCCCTTGATTTGGCCTCCAGTGGAATCTGCCAGAATGCATCTTTCAGATCGATGCTTGAGATGAAGTGGGTGTTTTGAAGACGACTAATAATACCTTCTATGTGGGGAAGCGGATAGGCAAATTTCTTAGTAGCTGCATTCACCCTACGTGAATCCAAGCAAAGCCTGTTCTTTCCAGGTTTCCTCACCAGCACGACTGGAGAACTATAAGCACTGTTGCTTTCTTCAATAACTCCTAGTGCGAGCATTCGGTCAAGTTCCGCGTACATCAACTTCTGCACTACAGGTGAGATTGGGTAGTGTCGTTGTTTGATGGGAATGCTGTCATCTTCCATCTCAATGACGTGTTCTTCTAGACTTGTCTTGCCCAATCCCAGCACTGCAAAAGATGGAAACAGCTGCTTGACCCACTCTAATTCTTCAGTCTGTGCTGGTGACAGTTGCCTTACGGGATCAAGATCCTGATTTACCTTGAAGGATCTCCAAAAGTCAAACACCCAAATATAGCTTTTGTTGTAAACCTGGTGCAATATATAACTCCATTTCCAGAGTTATATTTCCCCATGAAACCTTTGTTTTGAATCGCCCTATTATTTCTTGGTTATTCCCATCTGCTGTCTTAATACCTATGTTCATTTTTGTAAGTTCTATTTTGTGATTTTTTACAAAATCAATTGCACAACTCCCCAAACAACTTACAGATGCACCACTATCTAAGAGACCATGCATCTCTTCACCATCCACAAATACTTTTGTATATGGCCTACAATCATCTGTACTAGTTATAATTGATGACTCTATTCTATTCTTATGAAACCTACTTATTGCACATTTTTCTCTTAATTTTAAAATTTTCTTATAGTTTTTTGATTTTTTTGTAGAATACTCTATCTCTTCACCGAAAATTTTTTTCTAGCTTCTTGGTAGTCGATGAGTCTTTGGTGAAGAGTTTTTCTCATAGTAGCGTCAGGTTTAATTTGTCTTATATCTTCATTTTCTCTTACATTAGTATTTCTTTTTAAAATAACTACTTTTCCGAGTTGTTCGGATTGCCGGGAAGTTGAGCTCTCGTCGGTAGTTGAGTCCCGGAACTCCCGACTTGAACTTTTCCCAAACAAGATGCGCATTTGAAAGAAAGACTTCCCTGTCCGCAACTGAAGCATGTCTTAGCGTGAAAACTCGAAAGACAAGTAGATTTGTTCATTTCAGTTTCTTTCAAATGTCCATTTCCACCTACATGCCTTTTATGTTTTTCAAATTGATTTTGTGAAACTGTAGCTTTCTTATTAAAGTTTGAATTTACCCTATTTTGCTGCATCGCAGCTATATCATAATCTTCGTTTCCTGTATTATAAGAATTATCTTCACTTATCCATTCATTTTCTTGTATTTCCTGCTTTCGATGTTCTATTTCACTTACATTTTTCTTAAACCTAACTTCTCTAGCTTCTAAATGAATTTCAGCTTTCCTACACTGTTCTCTTAGCTTGTGAATTGTATGCATTGGACTACTAAAGATAAGATTTGCCACTCTATCTTTTATATTGGGCATTAAAATTCCTATCAAATCTTGCTCAGTTGGGCGGTTTCGCATCTGTAAAAATAATGCTCGAATGTCACTATAAAACTCGTCAAAAGTTTCATGTGGAAGTTGTTTCCTATCCATTATTTGTCTTAATATCTCAGGGTCTTTTCTCTTATTTTTAGATTGATTTAAGAGCTCTGATTTTAAATCATAGTAATTGAGCATTACATGTCCCGCATTTTCCTCAAGGTATTGCCAGTACCATACTTGGGCAGCCCCTGATAACAAATGATGAAAGTTTGCAAATAACTCTTCATTGCTCATAGAATACTTTTTCTGAATTGTTTCAACCCTAAAAATGAAACTTACAACTGACACAGTATCTAGTATCTCTAAAATTTGGGTTACTGTATTCCTCGGTGGTCTAGAACTGGTAGACTGAGGTGGGATTGGTAAGGTTGATGGGATTGGAAAGGTTGGTGGAATTATTGGGTCTAGTATTATAGGTCTTGACATAAAATTTTTTTCGGTTTGTCTATCCTCAGGAGGAATAGCATATTGCATCGAAGCATTTTCTAGTTCACTTATTTTCTTGTTTACTTCCTTTATTTTGTTTTCCATGGTGACAAACATTTTTGTCATGTCATCGTGGAACATATTCAAAGTCCTATCGTTGCACTCGCGGACCGCTAATGTCACCGCGGACTCAATTTTATTGGAGATACTGGCAAAAATTTTAAACAACCTATTGTTAAGGGCTTAGCATATTACTAGTTAGCAATTTGCTAAAACATTTAGTAATTTACTAGCGGTACCAAAATTTAAATCCTTTTTTTCGCTTTACTAACTAGTAAAATACTAATTCCCTTTTATTAAAAACGGTGCAGCTGAACACGTCCAAACAATGACAGTTCGGAAAGAAAAACAAAGCAAACCATCCTAAACCTAGGGAACGGACCTAATAATTTGCAATGTCAGAACAGTGACAACCTACAATTTATTTTGTTTTTTTTTTTTTTTTTTTTATTTGTGACAACAATACAACTAGTTTGTTATTTTATTGTAAAAGAAAAGTTTCAATAAAGTGTTATTGCTGTTCCTTATTAAAGGTTGCAATGAAGAAAACACAGTACGAGCAGCCGCAGTCAGGGCTTTAGCAGTTTATATGCTTTTCCCATCCTTACGTGAAAATTGAGTTTTTGTTGGAGATTCAATTGTACAACTTATTAAAGATTAGAATCTATACCTGGAGTAAAATTCTCCATCGTCCAGCTCTTCAAAGGGATTTGCTCGGGACTTAAGACATCGCACTTTTCTGCACAAAGCTGAGTCTTCGAACATATCGAAATCTTCATCTTCCGAAAACATTTTTTTTTTATTTACTTTGAAAAGAATTAGGACACGAAAAAAAAATACAATTTAAATCTTTCAAATAAAATTGCCAAGAAATTATTTTCGAGGACAATGACAGATATCATATGGATTTAGCAAATTACCAAAATTTAAAGCAGCCATTTTCTGATTTTAACTTTAGTAAAATGTTAAGAGTTAGTAAATTGCTAAAACCGTTTAAAATTTCCAAAATCTTCTTTTTAACTTAGTAAATTACTAAAATGGCTTTAACATTTTACTAAATCGTTTAAAATTTTGCACCACTCTCTTCAGTAACTCTTCTAATGAAATCAGATTCGGTCTCGTATGGTTGACGAATACTTGTATTTGTTCGTAGAGAATTACGCTCTAGGGGTTCCGTATTCACCTCGGTAACTCTTCGAATAAAATCCCCATTTGGATCAAAATGACGTGTACGTTCACGCTGCGTATTACGTTCAACTGCTTCCATATCTGTACGAACAGTTCTTTCTTCGATCTGTATCAAACGGATCTGATCGAGGATATCATAGTCATCGTCTGGGCCGTGAAGGCTATTATTCTCATCGACCTCCTCGATTGTAGGTCGACGAAGTGCAAACTCCCTCACTGACTCGCTTTGAAATCTTGCTCTTGGCAGAGCTCCATTGGAGCCGCATGCTCCTTGTGGATTTTCACCTAATGACCTACTCAGAGCCTCCTCATTCAGAGTAGACATTGCGCTTGGGTTGTCTCTTGGTATTGGTGCCCTGTCTTCTCCCTGATCTATTAAATTCCTGAGAGGATATCTAGTATTAACCAAAGGTCTTGGTCTAGGCCAATTTTTAGAGACTGCTCCTCTACCCTTACCTATCATGACTAACTCAAGATATTTTTATTATTTATTCTAATACCTATTTATCCCTAAGTTCAATATTTTCTTCTCTTAACAGATGTATACACGAAAATAAAAAAGGAATATACTAATAAGAATTCAAAAAAAATGTAAGTGGTTATCTATTTAAAAAAAAAAGTAAAAATATAAAAAAACTATAATATATTTTATGATGTAATACAAAACAAAAATACAAAAAAATCAATTTGAAAAAAAAAAAAAATATCTACAAAAATAAATAAAAGATTTCAATTTCAAAAATGTATAAATTTTTGCAAAAACAAAAAAAAAAACTATTTGAAAAACAATTTAAGGTTCTATTTGCTATTTCTTACTTTTGTTAAGTGCAAAAATCAAAAGCAAAGCGAAGGCCTAATGAAATACATACAAATTTTCCCAAAAAATGTAAAATTCCTTTATATGTTTTTTCAAAACCAAAAAAAAAATATCAAAATTTCGGAATTCCAAACATTTCAAAAATATACCCAAAAGTGAAAATAAAATGTTAAATTCAAAAAAAGTACCTACGTAGTTTTATAAAAAAAATAAAAAGATTAAAAGCTAAAAACAAAAAAAAAAATTCAAAATTTAAAATTCAAAATAAAAAAAATTAAAAAAAAATTAAATTCAAAAATTTAACATATAACTAAACAATATATATAAAAAAATTGTAAAAAAAAAGAACAAAAAAAATGTAATTTAAAAGGTGTAACATCTCCAAATAGAAAAAGTATGAACTCAAAACAAAAAAATTCAATTGAATAAACAAATGTAAACTAAATCATCGAATTTATTATTTAATCCTTTTTTTTAACTTATTTTATGTATATAGCTAATTTTCTTTAATTGTTTATTGTAAAAGTGTTTTTTTTTTTTTTTGTATTGTTGCGGTGGTGTGTGAAGTTCCTATATCAAGTATCCTAGATCAGACGGACATTGGACAGACTAAAAAGGAAAAGAAAAAAATGAAAAAAAAAAAAAAAAACACTCACATACCTATGCCATTACTTCGGCGAAAGAACGGACGTATGGGGATACTATAACCTTAAAATAAAAAGATAGAAGCCATATATTCTTAAATACTAAACCTAATCCTATTCTAACCTAGTAAGCATAATAACTAAGTAAGTATAATAAACCCCGAACTAATCCTATGTTACCTAAATCTAATTTGCTTCCTATCTTTTCAAGAGAATCGCTATCCCACTCCATCGTCTCGCCAAGATAATGGTTCGCTGAGATCAACACGGTTTTGCCTGATGTTGTTGGCACAGCTTGGCCTGCCCTCCCATATGTTACAGAAACATATCCTTTGCTATGCCTCCTTGGCCTATATTATGAAAGGATAGTCCCTATTTCGACATACAGCTATGAAGATTAAGGTTTGTGGTCCACTTCACGTCATAACAATTTCGTTTCCGTTTTAGACGGCCTGACAAGGCTCTCCACACACCTATCGCTTAGTTTTTTTAGCAACACATTATAAGGTTGTTTTAGTTGCCAACTTCTTTACCCTTTTTAATAATAAAAAAAAATGTTTCCTTCATGAAACTAGATTATTAGGTTTATTACAATAATTAAATGCAATTTTAGAAATTAAAAATTTTAAAATATTTAAAAAGTAATAAAAGAAATTAAAACAAAAGGCAACAAAAGGAAAACCGTTATCTGTTTTTAACCGTTTTATATCCTTGGTCTTAATCTGGGGTATTCTTTGTTCATCCCAGGACAAATTTTAACATATATATATATATATATACTTATATGTACTTACGGTTTTTTTTTAACTCGTCCCTCGACGTCCTGCCGGCAGCACTGATCAGGAACGATGAATTCACTTTCCACATAAAAATATATTCTTCTTTTTTTTTTTTTTTTTCTTTCGCGGTATTGCAAATTAACTTTTAAAAACAGACCAGGTTTGTACACTTTGTTCTTTAAGTTATATTGAAATTATCTTTACGTTAATAAAAAAAATAATAAATTTTATGTTAATTATAGCAAAAAAAATTTAAAAACTCTAAAGTTAGAGTTAATATCTAATTTTTTCAGTTCACTTTTTCTATTTATTATTTTTTTGCTTAGTTCTTTAGGTTTTTTAGTTCAATTTTTTTTTTCTTTTTTCTTTTTTTTTTTTTGTTGTTCTTCACTTCAACGTTTAGATGTTTCAAGAGTTGCTTCTCCTAAATGCCTGCACAACTATATATTATATTATATGTAATCTCAAGAGGTCCTTTATGTAGATGTGGAATCCTAGATCGACCTAGATCCTATAGATCTCGTATTTAGATATCCCTTTTTTTTTATAGTATACTCTTCACAGAGATATAGGGCACCTTTAACCTTAAAGGGGGCAGAGGCACTAATTGTGTCCACTCTGAATGTGGAGCCCCTGTAGGAACACAAAAGAGTACCTAGACGGGTAAACGTATCACAATTAGAACACTTTTATTATATTAACTTTTCATGAAACATACCTCTGACTACTTTTTCTCTCTCTTATATTGGAATTTGGAATATCCTTTTTGGATCTGAGGGGCTTTTCAGAACTCCATACAAAGAATATTTATGTGGAAATTTAAACTTCCACTTTATGGTTCTTGGTTGATGTTTGTTGGATTTTTATTTTTTTATGTTTAATTTTAGTTATTTTTCCTTAATTCGATTTTTTCTTTCTATGTTAATTTTTTTCAATATTTTTTTAGGAATTTAAAAACTTTGATTCCGGTTAAAAATTATTTCTTTATATTGAATAATTCAAGTAAAAATCTTAAACGGAAAAGAAGTAAAAAAAATCAACCAAACTGACTAACGATTGCAAGTCAACTATGGTCTATGACTACCGTTTGTCTATCTTCACATAGACCCCTATTATGTACTTTGCAACTCTTTGTTCTCAAATTATATAAGTCTATAATTGCAAGGGTAGCTGGATCTTCAGAAAAAAAAAACTTGGGATCTTCTTCTATCTTCTTCACTCTTCTAGGGTTCTTAAATGAAGATAGGTTTTAATACTATTGTCTAGACCACTATTATCTAATTTTGAACTACAAAAATCTTTTCTACCTTATTACTATTATAACAGCTTTATTTTTATCACATGAGTATCTTAAATCTATCGAATAGTATTATTCATCGGACTTCCCTTTGACTTATGCTCTTTTTTAAAAAGTAACCGTCAAATATTTATTTTGTTTCTATCCGAATTCTATTACAGCGGTTTTTTTTTAATAAATTAGTAATACTACTTCTCGTGTGGTTGTTTTTGAATTCGCCTAAAAAAACATGGCCGTCGCGAAGAATGATGTCAATATTCATACTCCTTTGATCATGAGACAACACTATGTGACCTAGAAAATTCTTATGTCAAAATTATTCGTGTGAAATTGTGAAACGTGGCGGACATACATAGATAGAATGAGTTTTTGGTAAGTATTTTTATTTTTGTTCTTTTATTCATATTTTATTATTTATTTTAATATTTCTCCTTAATATCATGCGCGTAGTTAAGGGTGGGCAAGGGTGGGCGGCGCCCACCCTAGAAATCGTATTGCCCACCCTAGAAAATCGACAGTACTAACTTGTCATTCATTATAAAGACAAAAAAATTTATAGTTTTCCTACATTAAGGTTTTTTACCAGCTGGTCGTCGTATTTTTCTCAAGGTATGTGTAAAAAAACGCAGACATAATAACAACGTATCACTATGTTCGTACGTATGTGCAATACGTGAAAACTAATTGCAAACACAATACCTACAAACAAACGGGTAATTCGTTTATATCCAGGATCGAAAATCCGACCCTAATCCAACTCGATCTTTCGTTCTTGCATATAAACCAGATATTATAAGTTATAGATAGGAAATATGTGGTGTCATTCATATCCACCACGCTCATCTATGTTTTCAGCTCTTAGGCCGTGTCCGAATAGCGTTAAAATTTTCTACCACTCGTTAATTTTTGACGTGCGGTTAAAATGGGATAATTTTTTTATTTTTGCTGTCCGAACTGGATTAATATAGGATGGGTTAAATGGGATTTTTAGTTAAAATTCCCGCAAGATTGAAGAAATTTCCCTAACCACAAATTTGTTTTATTATTCCAGAAAATAAATATTTTATACAAAATCCAGCTTGAAATGTATCAAAATAAAAATTCGACGCGAATAAAGTACAAATTTCTTAATTTGATTTACTTTTAAAGGTTTTCCATCGATTATTATTACGGATTACGGAAAAAATCCTATTGTGTATTGCTTGATTATGCAGTCTGCGAAAACTAGGTCAACAAACTCCAAAAAAAAAAACAAAATGAAACAACCAATTGGCATTAATTTTGCAAGATGAATTTGAGGAAGTATATAATAAAGAAGAATATAAAATTCATGTTTGCATTTTTTGATGTAAAAAGATGATCGAACTCGATTCTGATTTTTACAAGCCTCAACTTTTCTCCTTCCGACCCTATAGAAACAAGAATACAATAATTGTTTTTATTGAATTTGTTCAAACTTACATTTAGAGTATGGTTTTCCAGAAGCTCTTGGTTTCCTTGTTTGCCGGTCCATTGTTGCACTTTTAAAGATAATTTCAGATTAAATTTTCTCTATAGTGTCAAATTTTAACCTGCTCTGGAACTGGGTAATTTTAAACCCATTTTATTTACCACGTTAGTGTCAAAATTTAACCAAACGTCAAGTTTTAAACAACATTTTAACGCAATTCGGACACGGCCTTACTGCAAAAATTTAATATTCACCACGCTCAACTTTGCTTTTCAGCTCTAAGCCAAACAAGAGTGACAGCTGACAGCCAATCTTTATATGTATTAATAGACTCTGCTCAAAACTCTGAAATCTGTTGTCTCCTATGTTTTTTTCTGTATTCAATCGATTTGTATGCGCATTTTTTAAATCCGATTATCTATGCGCGGCACACGCAGAATGCAGAGCGGCTTCCGATGTAAATGGTTAGTTTAATAACTTGATTTTAGTTTGTAAAAGCTTAAAAAATTGAAGAAAAATAATGAAAAAGGTATTTTGATTTTTTCTAGGTACTGTATTATTAAATCAACATTATGTATTTTGCATGTTTACTTAGTCAGTTTCAGATTTGTATGGGTTAGTTTATGATTCATTTTTTTGCTTAGGTAAAAATAAAGAAACACACATAGAGACGATCATTTTTTTAGAAACCCCGCACTGTCAAATACACCCACAATCAAAAACTAATAAACAAAAGTCTATTTTTGTAAAATTTGGTTATTTTGTAAATCTTAATTTAGTGAATGCAATAAATTTTGATAAAATATACCAACTCTTTTTTTAAATATCAACTTTTTTAGAAAACAATATTTTTGTGGTGTCACTTCGTATATGAGAGTGAACTTACTCATTTTTTACAATACTTATGGTTTTGACAAAAGCTCTATCCATAAAACTTAATGATTTTCTATTTAAAGTAAATATTTTTGAAAGTATGTATTTTTATAAATATTATATATTAAAAATTAAATTTAAAACTTGCGGTGGTATATCAACTGGCTGGCTGCCCCCCTAGACAAAATTCCTAACTACGCCAATGATTAATATATGTAGATAAAGCTATCTTTAAAATATGGAGGATATGCAAAAAAAAAAGGTAAATAAAGCTCAGATTTGATGATATAAACATTGCCAAAAAAATTTCTTTGCCTTGGTGATCTTGGCTAAAGTTGTGGTTGTTTATATTCTTCTAGGTATTTAATCTAATTACTACAACTATAGTAATTTTTTTTCTTTTTTATCTCTCTTTTTAGTTACTTCCTGATGGAAATGTATACACTGTACAGGTGTACAAGTGCATATTTTACTTGGGCCACACTCGGGTGCACAAAAGATAAAAAAAAAGGATTTTCTTCTTTTTTTTTTTGTTTGGACAGGTAGAGGAGGTGACATGTTTGCCTCTTCCCTATCTAGGTATGTTTTGTAGATTAGATGTAGATTAGATGTAGTATGATTAGTTATTTTTCTTTTTTTTTTCTATTTTATTTATTATTATTTAGATTTCGTATATGCCTAGAATTAGAATGCATAGATTCTGCATGTTATTTATAAGTAGGGTTATTATGAATGAAACTCGGTCGGGCCACGTAACAAGTGTCCAACCTGGTTTTCTTCCTTTAGCAATTTTATTTCCTGTGTATTATTGATGTGTAATTCCTTTAAAGTTTCCAAGGTTAGTATTTCTTCATAAATATTATGGACTGAAAAGTTTCCAAGGTTAGTATTTCTTCATAAATATTATGGACTGAGTTCGGTTGCTGAATTGCTGGTAAAGGTTTGAATCCAGAAACTTCTTTTGTGAGGTAGGTTTTATTTTCGACGGTAACAGAGGTGATAGAAAAATGTATGACGAATGTTCCGGAAATGCTTCTAGTATCGTTATTGATTGTTATGGAACCATTGTATTGGTTTAGTATTCCAGCCGATATTTCTTCGACTGATGGGATGTGCAGATTGGTAATTTTGGTGCAAGACGGCTGCTGACTTCTTAACATGGTGGTTATGCAATCATTTTCTTTTAATTCTATTATATTATTATCATTACATATATTTATGTCATTATAACTAAAACATTTTTTCTTAATGCCATATAATTTATTATTACATTTTAATACATTTTCAAATTTTATTTTATTTATGATATTTTTCATTTTAATTGGTTTTAGTAAAAGTAAACTACATATTTTGTCTTCAGACATAGGGATACTTATTATGTAAATAATGGATGAATTACTACTTGCTATTTTCAAATTTGAAAACTCAATGGCTTCTTCTATATTTATAAATGCATTTTATTTTCTTTTAGAACTTTATTAACTATTTCTATTTCTTTATCGTGTAATAGGAATGAATTTATAAGACCAGCTTTGGCCCAATGCATGGCATATTGTACATTTACAATTTCTTAGGTAGAACTATAATAGTCGGATGCCGACGTAAGTTGTCGGACGAAACGAAACGAATACAAAGAATTCATATGACGACGTGCCCATAATTGAGGTTTGCTTCGTTTCGACCAATTTTCGTTAACTTTTGCTTTCGGAAGTGAAGAGCGCTCACGGACCGCTCCATGCGTAAGTGAACTGAGAGAATTTTCTTCCGACATCTTCCGATTCTTAGAACATGGTTTGTTATGTTTGAAATCTTATTGATTCTTCCTAAAGCTAACTTATTGATTATTACTTGTTTATTGTTGTTAGCTAAAATATTATTTATCTTATTTGTTAAAATTTTAAGATCATCGTGGTCGGGATTGCCTGCGATCCACTTCCAAGTTTTACCAATTATATGTATTGATCTTTTGTCTCTTATTCTAGGTTTTAATCTATTGATATAATTTTTGATTGTGGCGGTTTCATGGATTAAAAAGGGATATATGGGGTTAGTTTTGTTAATTGTATTTATTTTTGATTCAATGTCCATTATTAAGTTTTCATACGATTCTATGTCGATTATGTATATAAGTCTAAATGTTCCTGTCTGTTTTTTTGCATTTCCTGTGTGGAAAGTTACAACTTGCGAGTTTGTGTAGTCCAAAATTTGGATACTGGCGAGGCATGGAGCCAGGATAAATCTAAAAGGGATAAATATTAATTCTTTATTAAAGGTTTTTGATTTCAGCTTTTAATATTTGCTTTGTGTACTACTTTGTCTGTTTCTGTTACGATAGTTTCTGTTCTATTTATTTTAACTACTTCTTGTTTAAAGCGGTGTGATAACTTGGAACCTAATCGTTTGTTTATCTTAACGTAAATAATGTCACCAGGTGAATAGTTTTTTATTTTATGTCTTTTTTTGTTGTGATACTTTAGATCACTATTTTGTTTTTCCTGTAATTTAAGTATATTTTCTTTTCTTGTTTTTTCGAACTGTTCAGGATCAGTACTGACATTTCTTCCAAAAAATACCTCGATGGGTTATTGTCCTATTGTTGAGTGAATCGAGCAATTGTACTCGTATACTGATCTATCTAATAATTCTAGGAAAGATTTATGAATTTTTTCGGTTCTTAGACAACGCATTATTTCTGAGAGCGTGGAGTGAAATCGCTCCACTTGTCCATTGACTGTGCTGGAATTTGGGGGTGTTTTGAAGATCTCTTTTCCTAATTGATCATGCAATAAGAAACAGATAGTCGATGAACTAAATGATTTTTCATTGTCAAAGACAACGAATTTTGGTACGCCGAATGCGAATAAAATGTCTCTCAATGGTTCTATTATATCTTCAACAGCTTTGGATTTAAGAATTTGTGTTTGAGCGTATTTTGAAAATTTATCTAAGTCGGTAAGAACTAGATATCCTTCAGTTGAATATATGTCTATGTGTAAAATATGGCCTGGATATTGGGGAATAGGTGTTGAATTTAACTCGGGTTTTTCCGGGTGTCTATCGTATTTATGTTCTCGACATATAATACATTGCTTAACTATTTTATCAATTTTCGAATTCATTTTGGGGAAATAATAATTTTGGAGTAGTTGAATTTTGTTTTCGCGTGCATTCCGATGTGCTCTGTTGTGGGTTTTTAAGATATGTTCTTCTTGTTCAGTTTGAGTGGCTAAATCAACAACTTTTGTTTGTGTAAATCTGATTTTGTAATTTCTAAAATAAAATGGATATATGTTTTGAATAATTGCTATGGTTTCTTCTGTAGTTATTAATCCGTTTATTATGGTAGGGATAAGATATCGTTTAAATATTGAAATCAGGTTTTCTTTAGTGTATTGAGGTTGTATAAAAATATGTCTACGGAAATTCGGGAAAGGGTATTGAAGTTGGTAAGAGTTTTCTTCACCTATAAGAAGAATAAGTTGATTTTTAATACGTTAATTGGGACTTCTACTGCTGGTATAAGTTCGTGTGATGAACTTTCATCACTATGTTGAGAGGCTGTAAGGGAATTAATTTAAGGGTCAAGAGGTGGTCTTGACAATGCATCAGCAACTATGTTAGCCTTACCTGGCTTATATTTTATCTCATAATTATATTCTTCAAACGCTGCTTTCCAGCGTTTCATTTTTGAATTGTTGTTTTTGCTACTTAAAGCATACGTGAGAGGTTGATGATCGGTTAATATTTTTACTCTTGCTGAGCCATACAAGTAATTTCTAAAAGTGTTCAAAGCCCAAATTATAGCCAACATTTCTTTTTCGTTTGTGGCAAAGCTTTCTTCGGATTTAGCTAATGTTCTTGAAATAAACATTATAGGTTTTTCTTCCTGTGATAATACTGCTCCTAGTGCGTAATTCGAAGCGTCAGTAGTAAGTTCAAATTCTTTTTTGTAATCGGGGTAAGTGAGTATAGTATCTCTTGATGCTAAGGAATTGTTTAGTTTGTTGAAGGCTTCTATTGCTTCTTCATTTAGATGAATTAATTTTTTGCTTGATAGGTTTTTGGACAGACGTCCGTTTTCCACTCTTAAAAGAGCGGCTAAAGGTTTTGCCAAATTGGCATAGTCTTTAACGAAGCGACGGTAATAACCGGAAAGACCAAGGAACGACCGTAATCTTTGAGTGTCTTAGGGTTTGGAAATTGAAGTATTGCTTTAATCTTTTCTGGGTTAGTTTTAATGCAGTTTGAAGAAATTAAGAATCCATGGAATTCAACTTCTTCTTTGAAAAAATGGCATTTGTCAAGCTGAACTTTCATGTTTGCAGCTTCTAAAGTCTTGAAAACTGTTTCGATATTTTTTAAATGAATCTTCATTTTTGCTGAATATAATAATGTCATCGATATAAACGAAGCATCATTTTCGGATATGTTCTCTCAATATATCGTCGAGTGTTCTTTGAAAAATGGAAGGGGCATTTTTCAACCCAAAAGGCATTCGTATTCCCCATTATTCACCGAAAAGGCTTTTTTTTCAATGTCCTTTTCTTTTAGTGGAATTTGGTGGAAACCACTCTTAAGGTCAATAACCGTGAAGAATTTATTTTGACCTAGTTGTGCGAGAACTTCATTAATTTCGGGAATAGGATACCGGTCAACCGGAAAATATGTAAGTTGAGGATAAAATGGAATTTGATTATTTGGAAAGGAGTTTTGAAATGGTCTTCGCGGAGGAAGTGCTGGGGGAATGGAATTATGGAATTTCTTAGCTATTCCTTGATGGTTTATTGCGTAATTTGATCGAAAATTTTGATTCCCTAGTTTTAGGCACAGATAGAGGGCCTGTGGGAGATCTAGGGGTTCGCGAATTCCGAGGAGTCTTGGTAAGTCTCCTTTTAGTCCTCTTACAAATGTGTCGAGAGCTTTGTCTCTGTACGTTTTTGTAAGTAGATTTAATGCTTCCGGACCAACGTCCATGAAAGCAATCTTGTTAAGGATGAGTGATAAGTGGGAATACACGGCTTGATAAAAACCTTGTACAGAATCATTTCCTTGAACGAGGGAAACCATCTGGTATTCCAGAGTTCCTAAGTCACGTTTGTCCGCGTAATGAAGGGTTAGACAGCGAGAAATACAATCCCAATCGAGGGGTGTATTGTATGATTCTAACGCAATATCTGCGTTTCCTACGATTTTATTTCGGATAACATTTATTTATTTATTTACCGTCTTTCAAGTTACAAGACTTTATGAAGACTACCATTAAAATTAACCTTAAATATATATACAATTTTAAATAGATAAATTAATTAAGTTAAATATATGTTATAGGATTTGCAACAAGCTTAACAATTATCTTTTAATTTCATTTCTATTCATATTAAAATCAATTGCATAATCATAATCATTAAAATCAATGCACGCATTAGTGATTGGATTGTGCCTAGCATAACTTGTACTATGAAATGGAACATATAAAAAATCACCATTTCTTGGTTGCAAACTGCGAGCAGGTGCATACATATTAAACATTGACAACAGCACCGGACAATCAATAATAGAATTGAGAACATCATAAGCAAAGAGTACAGAATTTAATTTTCTTCTTAAAACGAGAGGTTTCAGGTCGATGAGAACACATCTGCTTTCATAACATGGAACACTCAAAGAACCAAAAGTTTTACGCAAGGCAAACTTAGTAAATCTTCTTTGAATTTTTTCTATACGAAGGATACTTGACTGGGTGTAAGGACTCCATACAACACTACAATACTCCAGCAACGGTCTTACAATACTTGTGTAAAGAGTTTTAAGTGTATAAGGATCCTCGAAACATTTTGAATTTCTAACTATAAAACCGAACATCGAGTTAGCCCTAGAAATTATATGATCAATGTGAAGCGAAAAATTTACTTTCAAGTCGAAAATCACTCCGAGATCCTTCTGGTAATCTACTCTTTGTAAAGAGTGGCTATCAAGCTTGTATTCAAAACACAAAGGATTTTGTACTTTTGAATAAGTCATAACACTACATTTGTTATTATTAAAAAAGAGTCCGTTCAACTTACACCATTGAAGAATTTTATTTAGATCAGCTTGAACATTGTTCGCATCTGATAACGATTTTATGCAGCTAAAAACCTTAAGATCATCAGCATACAAAAGGCATCTTGAAAAAGAGAGAAGAATAGGCAAGTCATTAATAAAAATAATGAACAATAACGGTCCAAGGTGACTACCTTGAGGTACACCTGAGGAGTTCACTATTTCTTTAGATAGCTCGTTTCCAATTTTGACATATTGTTTTCTGTCCTCTAAATAACTTTTAATCCAACTAAGCAGCATAGAATGAAAACCAAACATTTCAAGTTTCTTTATCAATACATTATGTTGAACGCGATCAAAAGCCTTTGAAAAATCAGTGTAGATGGTGTCGATTTGAAAATGTTTTTCCATATGACTCAGGCAATAGCTCGTAAAAATCGATAAGTTAGTCGATGTGGACCTTCCACTCATAAAACCGTGTTGGTGCTGAGATATATGATTTTGAACTAAAAAATACAATTTGTTTTTCACTATAGCTTCAAAAACTTCAGGGATCAACTGAAGTTTTGCAATAGGTCTGTAGTTCTCAACAGCACTTTTTGAACCGGATTTATGCAGAGGAGTAATAAATGAATATTTCCACGTATCCAAAAATACACCTTGATTCAAAGACATATTGAAAATAAAACATAATGGAACCGCAAGTTTAAATCTACAAGCCTTCAAAAGAATTGGCGGAATGTTGTCTGGTGCAACGGAAAAATTCTCATCAAGAGAGGATAAAACGGCTAGTACATCGTCTACTGATAAATATAGATTACCAGCGTCAACAACTGAGGTTGAGTTGTCAAAATTTTCACAACTTAATTTCAAGTCAATAAAATTTGACTGAAAAAATGATGCGAAACTATTGCAAATAACATTCAAATTATCTGAGGCAACCCCTTTGTATGAAACGTTGGATGGAATCCCAAGCGTCCCACGTTTAGTATTCAAAAATGACCAAAAACACTTCGGATTCCCTTTAATGTTCGATTCAAGAGAGCAAATGTATTGTTTATAAATAAATTTTCTTAAAAATTCGTACTCTCTCCTTACCTGTTTAAATTGCTCACGAAATAAAGCAATTTGTTTACTCTTTTTATGCAACTTATTCATGGCATTCTTAAGCCTAGAAAAACTATTATTAAACCAAACAGGTTTCCTATAATTTTTGAACTGTTTTAAAGGAACAAAATTTGAAATAATATATTCTAGAATGTTCCGAAACATAGTAAAAGTTAGCTCCAGATTTATGCACTTAAAAATTGGCTGCCAATCAATAGTTTCTAAGTAAATATTCATTGACACATAATCTGCATTTTTAAAATCATACTTTTGAACAATATTAGAAGATTTTGATTCATTTAAAACAGAAAAGTTAAATACAATCTCAAGTGCATTGTGATGAATACTATTTTCCAATAATTTAAAACTTGCTTCATTCAATTGAGCTTCAAAATTACTATCAATATAAAGAAGATCTAAAATACGTCCTAAAGAATTAGGCACATTATTAATTTGGTACATATTTAAAGCAGTTATACTATCAATCACGTTATATTCAAAATCTTTGGTGACATTTACAGGAAACATTCTTTTTCCATCATTTGAGAACAACCATTTTACGTTTGACAAATTAAAATCTCCAACGATTACAAAATAACAATTTTCATCAATATTTTTAACGATATTTGTAATATTCTTAATATGAGTATCATAAATTGCATATTGCGATAAAGGTGGAATATAAGAAACAAAAAAGTATACATGAATTATTTCAAGATTGGAGTGAATAGGTAAATCTACACATACACAAATTTGTTCAACAGAATCTTCTGATAAATTAATTTCTTTAAGTTAATAGATTTCTTAAGTAAATAGATTTTATAGCTAATAAAACACCGCCACCTCTGTTTAGGCCAGTCCGTTCGGAACAACGATCTTTACGAAAAACGTTGAAATCAGAATTGAAATATTCACTAGTGAAAATTTTTTCATTTAACCATGTTTCGGTCAGGGCAATTACGTCATAAGAACAGTCAGCAGCAGCAGTAAAAAATTCATGAGACTTTGTTCTCATTCCTCCAGCATTATGATAATGCATAGAAAAATAATTATTGGTTTCAGAAGCAGAAAATATTCTGTTTATATTTTTGCGACCTCCAATTGTTTGCCAAGATCGTTTTTTGAACGGCTTATAAATTGTTTAATTTGAACTCCTATTGGCCAAGTAGACTCACGAAGTACATCATTAAAAAATCCCGCAGGGACCCCAAGTCCGCATCTTTTTTAATTAATTTAGAACAAACCAAACTTTTCGATGGCAAATTTAGTTTGTGTGCAACGAAATCAATCACATCTTTTTCAGTGACTGTATTCATTAATCGAGAGATGTGAATAAATCGAAGCCGAGGTACAGATGGAAGAGATGTGACAGCGTTAACATCGCTGCCTACCAGCTGTTTTTGTTTGTGCTTACCAGTAGATGCAATGTGTCCAGCAACAGGTGTAGGAGCGTCGGCATTATCATCTTTAATACCATCAATAACAATACCATCAGCAACTTTAGCATCAACAACAACAGCAGCAACATCTTTAGAAACTTCAGATATTGCAACATCAAAACGTGTTTCAGCAACTCGTATATACGCAGCAACATTCTTTTCACCAATTGCTTCACATCCATTTTCGCCACCAGCAGCAACAACAGCAACACCATCGATCGCATCATTGAAATCGACATCAGTAACTTGGGTCGACTTAGCATCTACATTTTTTTCCTCAACATCTGATGTGGTAGAAAGAGACACCAAATCGATCTCATTGCAAGCATCGGCATTAATCTGGCTCCTGACGATAGTATTTGGAGTTGATTTTGTTTGTGTAGGAGTGAGAAATGATTTAGCCGGAGAAAGAGAATTCTTTGGAAGAACGTTGTTTTTTAAAGAATTTCGATCTTGAGGAGTGGATGTTCCCGCAAGAGTAATCTTCCTTCCAGCAGTAATCGAAACCCGTTTTTCAGTTTCACTAACTTTGGAGATTCTCTGAGCACGAGTCTTATCACGAACAAGACGACTTGTATCCAATTTGCACGGATTTGGATTAGTATTTGTGCAACTTCCAACTGCACTCTGAGAATCTTCCAATAAATATACTGAGAGATCTCTCATTTTGTTGATACATATTTGCAGTGGAATATGCAAGCACTTCTCACATTTAAAAAAAAAATTCTTATTAGATTTTATAAAATTCATGTCTTTTTTGCTAATATTGCAGCAATTCAAATGAGAGTCTCTGCCACATAAATCACATGATATGAAAAACAAATCGGATATGACTTTAAGACATATATAACACTTTGAATTCATCTTTAAAGAAATTTTAAGAAGAGCAGACAAAAAACACAGCCACTTCGTTTGAAAGACAATCAATTCTATAAGTTTAGTACACCGAAATATTTTGGTGAGCCTTTAATTCGATCTACGCTCTTCTTCCAAGAGCTGAATTCTCCAGGTTGACCTGAAAAATCTCTTAAGCACCTAACAACGTCCGGAACCTTGTCAATGTCCGCAAGGTTAGTTCTCTGCGTTGGATCGATTGCCTGATCGATTCCTCGAAATCTATCGGAATTAGGATTAATGATACTTTGAATGATATCCCTACCTTCTGTGTTTAGTACATGGTTTACGGTGCTTTGTAATTTGGGGCGAGTGATGTTAGCATTATTTTGGTTAGTTGGAGCATTTTGAAGAGGATTGATTGGGTGTCCTGGATTATTATTTAAGTTAGCCATGATTTCTTTTTTTATAATTTGTTGAATCTTTATTTTTAATTAAATGTAATTATTTTGGATTTAATTTTTTACTAAATAAAAAATTTTATGTTTTTAATTTCTATTCTTAATTCTTAATTAAATATAAAAATCATGATTTTATAATTTATTGAATCCTCACTATTAATTAAATGCGTTGGATCGTTTGCCTGATCGATTCCTCGAAATCTATCGGAATTAGGATTAATGATACTTTGAATGATATCCCTACCTTCTGTGTTTAGTACATGGTTTACGATGGATAGTACCATGCTTTGTAATTCGGGGCGAGTGATGTTGTTGCATTATTTTGGTTAGTTGGAGCATTTTGAAGAGGATTGATTGGGTGTCCTGGATTATTATTTAAGTTAGCCATGATTTCTTTTTTTTATAATTTATTGAATCTTTATTTTTAATTAAATGTAATTATTTTGGATTTAATTTTTTACTAAATAAAAAATGTTGTGTTTTTAATTTTTATTCTTAATTTTTAATTAAATATAAAAATAATGATTTTATAATTTATTGAATCCTCACTTTTAATTAAATGTAATTATTTTGAATTTAATTTTTTACTTAATAAAAATGTTTGTGTTTTTAATTTTTAGATATTCTTAATTTTTAATTAAATATAAAAATAATGATAAATCTTACAACATAAAAATCAGCATGTCAGAGCGGCTTCCAGTTCTACTGGTCCTTTTTGTTAGGCTACTAAGGAGCCTTTTTATTTATTTCTCCAACAGTTTACTGTCTTAATTTAAATAGTTTCTTTCACTTTTTGTTCCACTTGGAGTCTTTTTTTTTCACTTTTTGTACCACTTGGGGACTTACACTTTGGGAATTTTGTACGTTTTTGTACCACTTTGGGACTTTACGCACTTTGGGACTTCTTGTACCACTTTGGGACTATCCCGTCCCTGCTGGTGCGCCAGTTAAAGATTTTTTGTTTAATTTTCTTAAAAAAAATCTCTATTTAATTTTTCTCTGGGCAAGTTGCCTCTTTTGATGTTACAATCTTACTAAGTAACAATCTTAAAATATTCTGTCTTATATTCTACTTAAAAATAATGTCAGCTGAAATTGAACTGCATATTGATTCGTTGAATCTGTTTTCGATAACGCATTGGGAAGTGGAGTGTTGATTTCATCATCCATGGTGGTCGACCGTGGTGTTTATAAAGTTCGATTGATGACCAGGATGTTGGATGTGGATATTAATGTCTTGTGAAGGTGATGTTGACAAACAATGATGCTGTCGTTAACTTATAAAGAACCTATAGTACTATCATGAAACTGAATTTTAAGTTGCGAGATTAGCTCGTCATTTCCCATGGAGGAGCTGATATCACTTTTATTGCATATAAACATTAATATTTTTGTATCCAATTTTTTAATTAAATATTATAATGTATATATAAGTTAACGACAGCATCATTGTTTGTCAACATCACCCACACAAGACATTAATATCCACATCCAACATCCTGGTCATCGATCGAACTTTATAAACACCACGGTCGAAAAGAAAATTAAACAAAAAATCTTTAACTGGCGCACCAGCAGGGACGGGTTAGTCCCAAAGTGGTACAAGAAGTCCCAAAGTGCGTAAAGTCCCAAAGTGGTATAAAAACGTACAAAAGTCCCAAAGTGCAAGTCCCCAAGTGGTACAAAAAATATGCAGTCCCCATGTGGTACAAAAACGAACAAAAGTCCCAAAGTGCAAGTCCGCAAGTGGTACAAAAAAATACACAGTCCCCAAGTAGTACAAAATAAAATACACAGTCCCCAAGTGGTACAACATAATACACAGTCCCAAAGTGGTACAAAAAAAGTGAACACAATTCCCAAGTTCCCCAAGTGATACAAAAAAGTGAAAAAAATTTTGTTCCCCAAGTGGTACAAAAAGGGTGAACAAAATTCCTCAAGTTCCCCAAGTGGTAAAACAAAAAGTGAAAAAAAAGTGAAAGAAACTATTTAAATTAAGACAGTAAACTATTGGAGAAACAAATAAAAGGGCCGCTTAGTAGCCTAGCAAAAAGGACCAGTAGAACTGGAAGCCGCTCTGACATGCTGATTTTTATATTGTAAGATTTATCATTATTTTTATATTTAATTAAAAATTAAGAATAAAAACTAAAAACACACATTTTTTTATTTAATAAAAAATTAAATTCAAAATAATTACATTTAATTAAAAGTGAGGATTCAATAAATTATAAAATCATGATTTTTATATTTAATTAAGAATTAAGAATAGAAATTAAAAACATAAAATTTTTTATTTAGTAAAAAATTAAATCCAAAATAATTACATTTAATTAAAAATAAAGATTCAACAAATTATAAAAAAAGAAATCATGGCTAACTTAAATAATAATCCAGGACACCCAATCAATCCTCTTCAAAATGCTCCAACTAACCAAAATAATGCTAACATCACTCGCCCCAAATTACAAAGCACCGTAAACCATGTACTAAACACAGAAGGTAGGGATATCAATCAAAGTATCATAAATCCTAATTTCGATAGATTTCGAGAAATCGATCAGCCAATCGATCCAACGCAGAGAGCTAACCTTGCGGACCTTGACAAGGTTCCGGACGTTGTTAGGTGCTTAAGAGATTTTTCAGGTCAACCGGGAGAATTCAGCTCTTGGAAGAAGAGCGTAGATCGAATTATTCGACTCTACGAACCTGTTAAAGGTTCACCAAAATATTTCGGTGTACTAAATGTTATCCGAAATAAAATCGTAGGAAACGCAGATATTGCGTTAGAATCTTACAATACACCCCTCGATTGGGATTGTATTTCTCGCTGTCTAACCCTTCATTACGCGGACAAACGTGACTTAGGAACTCTGGAATACCAGATGGTTTCCCTCGTTCAAGGAAATGATACTGTACAAGGTTTTTATCAAGCCGTGTATTCCCACTTATCACTCATTCTTAACAAGATTGCTTTCATGGACGTTGGTCCGGAAGCATTAAACCTACTTACAAAAACGTACAGAGACAAAGCTCTTAATGACAAAGCACCTTTGTAAGAGGACTAAAAGGAAACTTACAAGATTCCTTGGAATTCGCGAACCTCTAGACCTCCCACAGGCCCTCTATCTGTGCCTAAAACTAGAGAATCAAAATTTTCGATCAAATTACGCAATAAACTATCAAGGAACAGCTAAGAAATTCCATAATTCCATTCCCCCAGCACTTCCTCCGCGAAGACCATTTCAAAACTCCTTTCCAAATAATCAAATTCCATTTTATCCTCAACTTACATATTTTCCGGTTGACCGGTATCCTATTCCCGAAATTAATGAAGTGCTCGCACAACTAGGTCAAAATAAATTCTTCACGGTTATTGACCTTAAGAGTGGTTTCCACCAAATTCCACTAAAAGAAAAGGACATTGAAAAAAAGCCTTTTCGGTGAATAATGGGAAATACGAATTCACCCGGCTGCAATAATTCAATTTCCAAACCCTAAGATACTCAAGGACTTACGGTCGTTCCTAGGTCTTTATGGTTATTACCGTCGCTTCGTTAAAGACTATGCCGAATTGGCAAAACCTTTAACTTCTTTTAAGAGGGGAAAACGGACGTCTGTCCAAAAACCTATCAAGCAAAAAATTAATTCATCTAAATGAAGAAGCAATAGAAGCCTTCAACAAATTAAAAAATTCCTTAGCATCAAGAGATACTATACTTACCTACCCCGATTACAAAAAAGAATTTGAACTTACTACTGACGCTTCGAATTACGCACTAGGAGCAGTATTATCACAGGAAGAAAACCCATAATGTTTATTTCAAGAACATTAGCTAAATCCGAAGAAAGCTTTGCCACAAACGAAAAAGAAATGTTGGCTATAATTTGGGCTTTGAACACTTTTAGAAATTACTTGTATGGCTCAGCAAGAGTAAAAATATTAACCGATCATCAACCCCTCACGTATGCTTTAAGTAGCAAAAACAACAATTCAAAAATGAAACGCTGGAAAGCAGCGTTAGAAGAATACAACTATGAGATAAAATATAAGCCAGGTAAGGCTAACATAGTTGCTGATGCATTGTCAAGACCACCTCTTGACCCTCAAATTAATTCCCTTACAGCCTCTCAACATAGTGATGAAAGTTCATCACACGAACTTATACCAGCAGTAGAAGTCACAATTAACGTATTTAAAAATCAACTTATTCTTCTTATAGGTGAAGAAAACTCTTACCAACTTCAATACCCTTTCCCGAATTTCCGTAGACATACTTTTATATAACCTCAATACACTAAAGAAAACCTGATTTCAATATTTAAACGATATCTTATCCCTACCATAATAAACGGATTAATGACTACAGGAGAAACCATGGGAATTATTCAAAACATATATCCATTTTATTTTAGAAATTACAAAATCAGATTTACACAAACAAAAGTTGTTGATTTAGCCACTCAAACTGAACAAGAAGAACATATCTTAAAAACCCACAACAGAGCACATCGGAATGCATACTTTAACATAATCTCTACATCTCCCCTTTTAACTTAATTGCTGTTATACTTAAAATAAATAATTCATACAATTTCATTAATTCAAACCGAAAATTAAATAATTAAGTATGTACATTCAAATTTAAGTTCATTTAGTTCATTATATTTTTAAATTCATTATAATACTTTTTTTTTTTTTTTTTTTTTTTTTTTATATATATTATATAAAGAACATATTCAGAAATAGACAAATTTGTACACACATATGTACCTATAAGTGTACAATTTTAGATAAAGATATCTTCACACATATACTATAACATGTTTTCATATTTCCATATTGCTTCATGATCTTGCTTGCCCTTTATCTGTCCATTTTTTTTTTTTTTTTTTCATTGGCTTTAAACTGGATACAAAGTGACAATAATTATTTTCGCGGTCGAAGAAAAAACGAATTTCGTCGGAGAGTTCGTCCGTCTACAAGTTCAATCCAATAAGATCGCGGCGACTTTAAATGTTTGCATTTGACTATTCCTGATACCCAAATTTTATCTTCCTTAACCCAAACTGTATCACCATTTTCAAACTCACTTTTAATTTTTGTGGTTTTATCATAACTCACTTTATTTTGTCTATTATTTTTGATTAAAACTGGTTTTATTTGTTGGCTAAGCATTTCATTTTTATAAACATCTGTTTTGCCTGGGATTTGACTTCTTGTTTTCCTTCCCATTATCAATTCAGTTGGGGAAAGTGATGAATTTTTTATAGGAGTAAGTATTCCTATATTCAAGCAATGCCATCCATAAACTACTTTTATCTTCTTTGCATTTCAAAATTAAGTTTTTAGCTACCTGCACCATGCACTCAGCAAACCCGTTAGATCTTGTATATCTTGGGTTTGTCGTTATTATCAAAATGTCATAATTATTACAAACATTTTGAAATTCAAAAGACCCGAAGGGTACGTTGTCGGCAATTATATATCTGGGTATACCGTGTGTCGCAAATAAAGGTAATAAATTTTGTATTACAGTTTGACTTGTTTTCTTAAGAACTGGCAAAATTTCTAAATACTTCGTGTAGTAATCAACTTTTTGGCCTATATTTTTGACATATTTTACATTTTTGTACCATGCTCTCTATGTCATCGTTGAGCGATGGCCAATAAACAAGTGTGCGAGCGCGGGCTTTTGTCTTTTCAATGCCGAGGTGAGCACTATGAAGTTTATTTAATACTTCACCCCTCAAAGCTTGAGGAACAAAAATTCTGTCTTCTAAAAATACTAAATCATCCGTGAGAAATAAATCCTGCTTATTCTTCCAAAAATATCTTACATGCTCAGCTACTTTGGATTTTTCAAATGGCCACCCTTCTTTAATATACATCTTCAAAAGTTTTAGAACATTATCATTTTCAGTTTCTGCTTTATATATTTCCTTTTTTTTCATCACTTATATTGATAGAGTGTACCATTTCATTTAATCCTTTTATTTCTCCCTTATTCTTTTCATACCCAAAATTCCGTGAAAGTAAGTCTGCAATGTATAAAAACTTGCCAGGTAGGTACTTAAAAGTTAACCGATATTTTTGCAGTCTTAACTTCATTCTCTGAAGCTTAGCAGATGGTATTTTATTATAATCCTTACGCATAATTCCCAATAGTGGTTTATGGTCTGTCATAATTTCACATTCCCTGCCATATATATACGAATGAAATTTTTGACAAGCAAACACTACGCCTAAAAATTCTTTTTCTATCTGTGCGTATTGCACTTCCGCCTTAGACAAACTCCGGGACGCGAAACAAACTGGCCTTCCTTTTTGCATAAGGCAGCAACCCAATCCATACTGAGATGCATCAGTTTGGATTGAAATATTTTCCTTGGAATCAAACGGTCGCAAAGTGGGTGCATTTGAAATGCATTCTTTTATTTGGTCTAGGCATTTAGAATGAGTATCTAACCATTGAAAAATGAAGTCTTTCGAGAGTAACTCTCTTAACGGATTTGATATCTCCGCCAAATTTGGTACGTAATCTCTCACATAATTCACAAGACCAAGCAGTTTCTGTAATTCATTTTTATTTTTTGGTGTTCCTATAACTTATTTATAGCTTCCATTCTCGATCTGTCGCATTGTATCCCATCTTCATCTATCACATGACCTAAGAACGAAACACTTTTTTGTTTATATTGTATTTTGTCTTTGTTAAACCTAATTCCTTTTTCTAAAGCCCTTTTCATCACCTGCTCTACAATTTCATCATGCTCTTTTTCATTTTCTGCCACTACTAACAAGTCATCTATATAAATAATCAATCCATTAATGCCGCTAAAAACTTTTTCCATTAGCATTTGATAAGCTTCAGGAGCTATCCTTATGCCAAAAGGTAGTCTTTTAAAACGATAACACCCAAAAGGAGTACTAAACGTGCATAGCTTCTTTGATTTGGCATTAAGCTTAATTTGCCAGTACCCATCTTTAAGATCAAAGACCGAAAAAACTTTTTTATTAACAAATTTTGACTTAATATCTTCAAACGACGGGATTTCATACAAGTTATCTTGAATTGAATCATTTAATGCTTTCGGGTCTAAGCAAATTCTTAGTTGTTTATTCGGTTTTTCTACTAAAACAATATTTGAAACCCATTCTGAAGGCTCCACCACTTTTTCTATTATAAGATTTTCACATAATATTTTTAATCTTTCTTTTAAAGGTTCTCGCAATGACAGTGGGATTCTTCTCGCAGGTCTCGCTATCGGGATCGCATTACTTTTAAGCTCAATATTAAAATTCGTGCAAAAACAACCTAATCCATCAAATAATTCTGGATATCTGTTTAAAAGATCCTCTTTCTTACATGTTTCTATGTTATCTACTCGTTTTACAAGACCTAACTCAATACAACTCTTCAGACCTAATATCGGTATCGATCCTACATCAACAATATAAAATTTCAGTTTAGCCTTCCTATTTTTCACACAACAATTCATCTTCACACACCCAATAGTTTTTGTTTCGGATCCTCCATAAGCCTCCAGTTTCTTATTATTTTGCTCTATTTTCACCTTTTCAAAATCTTCCAAAAACTTTATTGACAAAACATTTGCATCCGCGCCCGTATCAAGTTTAAATTTAATGTTTTTTGACTGAACTTGTATACTTTCAAACCACCCGAAACACGTGTCATTCATATTATTTGCATGCAATTTTTTAACATTATTAAACTGTTTTGTGATCGAATCTATACAAAAACTACTGTCACTATCGTCACCTGTTTGAATTTGTGCCGTTATTGCTCTTACGCTTTTTTTTTGCATGCTGCAGCAAAATGATTAATTTTTCCACAATACGAACACATTTGTCCATACACTGGGCACTTCCCTCTCAAATGAGACTGTCCACAAAAAGCACAAGCAAGATCATTTTCGTTTGAATTTGGTAACCTATTAAATAAAGAATTATTAGTTTTATTTCTAAATTTCATATCATTAGACATTTTTGAAATATTATTTGAAATATTATAATCTTTATATCTGTTCCCTCGTTTTTGAACCTTCCCAACTACATCTACCACTGCCCCCGCTAATGCTCCTGCCTGCTCGCCCAGTTTCTTCATCTGCTCATTCGATGCCTCTGCTGCCCTAGCCATTTCCACCGCCTTTTCTGAGGTTAAATTCTCAGTCTCCAGAAGTCTCTTCTGTAACTTGGAGTCACATACTCCGTGAAAAATCCTATCACGCAGCATTCTATTTTCTTGCTCTTTAAATCCACATTTTCGCACAATTTTTTTTAATTCCATCAAAAATTGATCAAAAGGTTCACCTGTTCCTTGCTTACGGCTATGGAACAAAAAACTCTCATACACTTCGTTATTTTTTGGCTTGCAAAACTCTTGGAAAGCTTTGACGACCTCATCATATTTTTTTTTTCTTTTCTTCAGCTATGTCAAATGAGTTGAACACTTCGATTGCTTCAGGTCCCAACGAATTTAATAAAATAGCCACCTTGACAGCATCCTCCTTCTTTCCCAGTCCTATAGCTGCTCCAAAGACCTCGAAATTTTGCCAGAATACCCGCCAGTTCTTAGATATATTTCCATCCAATTTTAATTCATCAATTTTTCTTATATAATCCATATTAATATTATGGTAAATTATTTTAGTTTTTGGTGGTCTTCCACGAGGTAATTTTATATTTCCAACGGGATTTTTATTAATCCGTTTACTAATTCCCATGAAACTTTGGTTTTTATCTATATGCTATCAGCTCAGATCACCGGCTGCGCCATGTATTATTGTTGTTTAAAAGAGAGTTGTGATTGGTTTCAATGCTTTATTACCACTTACTGGTTTGCTTATATCTAAATGACAATTAGGTATCTTACATACTATAATGGAGAGTAGAGGGTGTATCTACTTTAACATAATCTCTACAAAAACAAAATTCAACTACTCCAAAATTATTATTTCCCCAAAATGAATTCGAAAATTGAAAAAATAGTTAAGCAATGTATTATATGTCGAGAACATAAATACGATAGACACCCGGAAAAACCCGAGTTAAAATCAACACCTATTCCCCAATATCCAGGCCATATTTTACCCATAGACAAATATTCAACTGAAGGATATCTTGTTTTTACCGCGTTAGATAAATTTTCAAAATACGCTCAAACACAAATTCTTAAATCCAAAGCTGTTGAAGATATAATAGAACCATTGAGAGAAATTTTATTCGCATTCGGCGTACAAAAATTCGTTGTCTTTGACAATGAAAAATCATTTAGTTCATCGACTATCTGTTTCTTATTGTATGATCAATTAGGAATAGAGATCTTCAAAACACCCCCATATTCCAGCACAGTCAATGGACAAGTGGAGCGATTTCACTCCACGCTCTCAGAAATAATGCGTTGTCTAAGAACCGAAAAAATTCATAAATCTTTCCTAGAATTATTAGATAGATCAGTATACGAGTACAATTGCTCGATTCACTCAACAATAGGACAATAACCCATCGAGGTATTTTTTGGAAGAAATGTCAGTACTGATCCTGAACAGTTCGAAAAAACAAGAAAAGAAAATATACTTAAATTACAGGAAAAACAAAATAGTGATCTAAAGTATCACAACAAAAAAAGACATAAAATAAAAAACTATTCACCTGGTGACATTATTTACGTTAAGATAAACAAACGATTAGGTTCCAAGTTATCACATCGCTTTAAACAAGAAGTAGTTAAAATAAATAGTACAAAAACTATAGTAACAGAAACAGACAAAGTAGTACACAAAGCAAATATTAAAAGCTGAAATCAAAAACCTTTAATAAAGAATTAATATTTATCCCTTTTAGATTTATCCTGGCTCCATGCCTCGCCAGTATCCAAATTTTGGACTACACAAACTCGCAAGTTGTAACTTTCCACACAGGAAATGCAAAAAACAGACAGGAACATTTAGACTTATATACATAATCGACATAGAATCGTATGAAAACTTAATAATGGACATTGAATCAAAAATAAATACAATTAACAAAAATAACCCCATATATCCCTTTTTAATCCATGAAACCGCCACAATCAAAAATTATATCAATAGATTAAAACCTAGAATAAGAGACAAAAGATCAATAGATATAGTTGGTAAAACTTGGAAGTGGATCGCAGGCAATCCCGACCAGGATGATCTTAAAATTTTAACAAATAAGATAAATAATATTTTAGCTAACAACAATAAACAAGTAATAATCAATAAGTTAGCTTTAGGAAGAATCAATAAGATTTCAAACTTAACAAAGCATGTTCTAAGAATCATTAAAGAAGGTGTCACTGTCACCGACGAAATAACATTAAATATTAAATTTCAATTAGAAGTATTAAAAGAAGAGGTAGAATAATAATAATATAATAATAGTCGGAAGATGTCGGAAGAAAATTCTCTCAGTTCACTTACGCATGGAGCGGTCCGTGAGCGCTCTTCACTTCCGAAAGCAAAAGTTAACGAAAATTGGTCGAAACGAAGCAAACCTCAATTATGGGCACGTCGTCATATGAATTCTTTGTATTCGTTTCGTTTCGTCCGACCACTTACGTCGGCATCCGACTATTATAGTCCTACCTAAGAAATTGTAAATGTACAATATGCCATGTATTGGGCCAAAGCTGGTCTTATAAATTCATTCCTATTACACGATAAAGAAATAGAAATAGTTAATAAAGTTCTAAAATAAAATAAAATGCCATTTATAAATAAAGAAGAAGCCATTGAGTTTTCAAATTTGAAAATAGCAAGTAGTAATTCATCCATTATTTACATAATAAGTATCCCTTGTCAGAAGACACAATATGTAGTTTACTTTTACTAAAACCAATTAAAATGAAAAATATCATAAATAAAATAAAATTTGAAAATGTATTAAAATGTAATAATAAATTAGTACCTGGGAGACCGAGCTTCGCTCGGCTTTTTCTAATTGAAAAAAGTGAAATATGTATGAGAAATATAGACATGGCAGTTAATAGAAAACAACATATGTCATCCATTAAATTTGTTCACTTTATAAATGCGTTCAATGGAGATGCTTCCATATTATGTACGTGGAGATAAATATGTAGACAGTTTGACATAATGTGGAGATACATGTGGAAATACCTGCACGCATGTGGAGATACATTGATGCATCGACATATGTTTGGATAAATTTGGTGGAGATAAATATGTGGAGTTACATTTGGAGATTCCTCCACTTGCATATATTAAATACAAAATTTCCTCCAGATAGTTAGAACTGTTGCTTTAGCGCCCCTTTAGTTAAGGGCCTGGGTGATACAACAAAAGTGGGCGTGGAAGGGCGTGGGCGGTTTTTCCAATTTTTTTTTTATTTTGTTCTTGCTTATCAGTACACTTCCTGATAATTTCATCCAAATCGCTGAAGCCAATTTCATGCAAATCGTTGGATCCGTTTCGGATATTTTTTGTTTTTCAATTTTTCTCACTCATAAGAATGAACTCTAAAACTTTTACTCAAATAGTTTGAGTAGCTTCCGAGAAATAGAAATAATAAAAGTAGTCGTGACATTGGCGGATTTTATTAAAATCAATTTTCAATTTTTTTCTTGTTCATATCTAAAAATAAACTGAAAATTTCGAATTGTCTTCGAGAAACCAAAAACTAATAAAAGTGGGTGTGGCAGTAGGCGAAGTCTACATATTTTAAAATGTTGTTCCTACTTATAAAAGAGAACGCTCACTGAAAATTTTATGCAAATTGTCGGAGCCGTTTCCGATAAACTAAAAACGACAAAAGTGGACGGAGCAGTGGGCGGATTTCACTAAACTTTTCTTAACTTTTTTCTTCTTATTGAGGAGAAAAAACTCCGTTTCCGAGAAACCAAGCAATAATAAAAGTGGGCGTGGCAGTGGGTGGATTTTAGTAAAATAATTTTTCAATTTTTTGTTATTAAAATAAACTCTTATAACCTCATAACCTCATTTAAATCGTTTGAATTGTTTTCGAGACACTAAGAAATAATAAAAGTGGGCGTGGCAGTAGGTGGATTCTACTTATTTCTTTTTAAATTTTGTTCCTACCTATAAAAGAGAACGCTCTCATAAAATTGTATCTAAGTTGTCGGACCCGTTTCCGATAAACTAAAAACGAAATAAGTGGGCGGTGCAGTGGGTGTTGCTGTGGGCGGATTTCACTAAATTTTTCTTAAAATTTTTCTTCTTATTGAGAAGAAAAAAACTCGGAAAAATGTATTAAAATGGCTAGCTTCGTTTCCGAGAAAGCAAGCAATAATAAAAGTGGGTGTGGCAGTGGGTGGATTTTAGTAAAAGAATTTTCCAATTTTTTGTTATAAGAATAAACTCTTATAACCTCATTGAAATCGTTTGAATTGTTTAAGAGAAATTAAGAAATGATAAAAGTGGGCGTGGCAGTCATAGAATTTTACTAAATATATTTTTTTATTTTTTTTCTCGATCATAACAATAAACACTGAAAATTTCATCCGAATCGTTGGAGCCGTTTTCGAATAGCCAATAACTAATAACAGTGGGCGTGGTAGTAGGCGGATTTTACTGATTTTATTTTTTTAATTTTTTTCTTTCCCATGAAAGTAAACTCTGAAAATTTTATTCAAATCGCTTGAGCCGTTTCCGAGTAATAAAGATATTTCAGACCGATTCCGTCATACTTAAAAGTAAGAAAAGTGGGCGCGGGGTGGGCGGATTTTACTAAATTTAATTTTTTATTTTTTTTCTCGTTCATCGTAATAAACTCTGAAAATTTTATCAAAATCGTTGGAGCCATTTCCGAGAAACCAAATATATATAAATATATAAATATATAAATATATAAATAAATATACAAGAATAACTCGTTTAAAGTAATAAGATATGGCATTAAGAAAAAATGTTTTAGTCATAATGACATAAATATATGTAATGATAATAATATAATAGAATTAAAAGAAAATGATTGCATAACCATCATGTTAAGAAGTCAGCAGCCGTCTTGCACCAAAATTACCAATCTGCACATCCCATCAGTCGAAGAAATATCAGCTGGAATACTTTTCCTAAACCAATACAATGGTTCCATAACAATCAATAACGATACTAGAAGCGTTTCCGGAACATTCGTCATACACTTTTCTAACACCTCTGTTATTGTCGAAAAAAAACCTACCTCACAAAAGAAGTTTCTGGATTCAAACCTTTACCAGCAATTCTGCAACCGAACTCAGTCCATAATATTTATGAAGAAATACTAACCTTGGAAACTTTAAAGGAATTACACATCAATAATACACAGGAAATAAAATTGCTAAAGGAAGAAAACCAGGTTGGACACTTAACTAGTTTTAGCATATCCACATTAATAATTATCACAATCATCATAATTGTTGTAAAAACAAAATATCCTACAAAGTCAATCCCAGTTTCAATACACCTACCGCCTACAGAAATAACTTCTACATCAGCAGATTTACAAACCATATCGACTACAGAAGAAATACCCGAATATGCAAAGATTAAAAGTATTAACCAAATTCCATTCTTTTAATGTTCAACGAGGACGTCTTGATTTAAGTGGGGAAGAGTTAACGACAGCATCATTGTTTGTCAACATCACCCACACAAGACATTAATATCCACATCCAACATCCTGGTCATCGATCGAACTTTATAAACACCACGGTCGACCACCATGGATGATGAAATCAACACTCCACTTCCCAATGCGTTATCGAAAGCTGATTCAACGAATCAATATGCAGATCAATTTTAGCTGACATTATTTTTAAGTAGAATATAAGATAGAATATTTTAAGATTATTTTTTAGTAAGATTGTAACATCAAAAGAGGCAACTTGCCCAGAGAAAAATTAAATAAAGATTTTTTTTAAGAAAATTAAACAAAAAATCTTTAATTTATACAATAGCCGCGTTTTATTATCTACGAATCTAGATCGGGATCATCTTTTAACACGTAATACAACAACAACTTTGGATCCTGGGCTGCTCTATATCTGGATCTATTTTAAAGATCCGAAAATAGGTTTTAACTCTGGCGAGTAGACGGCTCTTTAGTCGGTGGGGAGTACAAACTGTAGTGTAAAGAAAGAAGACAGTATCTACATGAAAAATAAACAAACATAAGAAAAAAAGAGATGAGCGCACAACACTGTTGTCATTATGGATCCGTATCGTTTTATTTTCATGGGATGATCCTGATCCAGATCCGTAGATAACAAAAAAAACACGGCTAATGTCGCTATCATTTTGACACTTGCAATTTCGAGATCTCTGCCTGTATACAACTTAAAATTTGTATGTAGGTATGTATATCTCTATTCTCAAAGGCAAAAGTATTTGTTGTTTTTGTCTTTCGTAGGAATGTATGAATCAAAGTACACATATTAAAGGTAATATATTGCGCAGGTTGTCAAAGTTGAAAATGTCAAAAAATTAAAAATGGCTGTTGGAGTGCCCACAGGAACTCAACGCGCATCATTAGAAACAACAACAAAATATTGAAATTAGACAAGGAAAGGGGCACTGTATCCACCATTTTACCATCATAATACCTCGATTTTGACAGATGCGCAGAACTGAACAAAAATGAAAACCCTAATGATATTACCTTTAATATGTGTACACTGTGTATGAATGATGTATAAATTAACTTTTTTATTTGTTGGTGGATAGTGGAATAGACTTGCAGTGGTTGTTTTTTTTTTTAGTTTTTTGCTTATCATTGGTAATGGTGTGTATCTGTATAGATAGATATGCATGCAGTAACTTTTTTGTTGGTTTGTCGCGATTTTCGAATAAAGGGATTTTCAAGGATTTTCTTTTGTTGTTTTTTTTTTGTGAGGTACCTAGGTAGGTATACCTATGTATGTATGTAGGTTCGTACGCATAGTTGGTTATTTTGTATTCCCTGAGAAATTAAAGAAAATTATTGTTCATTAATTTATTTACACGTGTGTTCAAAAGTTGTGAGGTATGTAGGTAGGTAGGTATGTGTGTAGGTGTGAAATGTGTATATGCTCCGATTTAACGGTATGACAAGGGTTTTATTTGTATTCTATTTTTACTTGCGATACATAGGAACAACATACATACATACATATATGGCAAGTTATGGATTCGTAAACAAAATCGAACTCGGGATTTTGATCAAAGTTTACATTACGATGATAGCGAAGTCGAAAAAAGTGGGTCTCGCAACTCTTTCCGTCTGTCTGTCTGTCCCTTCGGCTGCAGCCTAAACGGGTTTTTGGGCATTATACCCACCCATTTTTTTCATTGTTTTTTTTAAGACTAAAAACAACGGTACCTGCCGTACAAATTTTTTTTACCAAAAAATGAAAATCTTATTTTTCTCAAAAACGTGTCCACAACTTAAAAAAAAATCAGTAATTTTTTTCATAGAAAGGCATTCATTAAAATTCCGAAAAATGGTTAGAAATGGTACCTCCCATAGAACCATTCACCTAGAATATTTGAATGTTGTATACCAAAATTAAAAAAATTAATTTTTGGATTATTTTTTGAGAACTTAATAATTTTAAAACGACTCGGTCAATTTTTATTAAACTTGGTACCCAGCAGTTTTTTAACATTGTCTAGCAGATTTTTAATTAAAATTATTCTTATAACCGAAAATAACGGTACCTTCCATACAAATGTTTAAAAACCGGTATTGAAAATCTCATATTTCTCAAAAACGGCTCGTACGATTTTGATTAAAAATTTTGTGTTACCTAATATACAGGGTGTCCCGAAATCACCGCCTCAGAAGAAAACCATGGGTTCCTGAGGTAATTTCAAGTTGAAAAACTTAAGAGGTAGTTTTCGCTTCGTTTTCGACTTATAACGGTTTTTATGATTTTTATTCTTTTTTCCTTTGACTGGCTCTAACTTTGCCAAACTACAACCGATTTTTGAAATTTTTTTTATTTAAACAAAAACAGTTAGACATTTGTATCTACCATAAAACTTTTTTCTGTGTGGATAACGGTTTTCCCGAAATTTATTATCAAGCACCTTTTTAAGCATTTTTAGGTTGTTCTTTTTACTTCGATATGATTATTTTCATAAAAACATGTTATTAAGTATACCTTATTTTGTTTCATTATTATGAAAGCCCAATATGAGTTAAAAGTACTTAAAATGTTTTACTTAAAAATACTTTTAAAATTGTTAAAAAAATAAAAAACAAAAAATAAAGGAAAATCAAGAAAATATGAATATTTTAATAAAAACGAATAAAAAACTACTAACGGTCTTACTCTTACTTTACTCTTTCTAATATTCAACACTCAACACTTAGCGTAGTTTTTTATTCGTTTTAATTCGTTTTCATCAAATATTCACACTTTTTTTTATTTTCCTTTATTTTTTGTTTTTTTAATAATTTTAAATGTATTTTTAGGTAAAAAATGTTAAGAACATTGGGCTTTCATAATAATGAAAAAAAATTTGGTATACTTAATAACGGGTTTTTATGAAAAAAAATCATATCGAAGTCAAAAGAACAACCTAAAAATGCTTAAAAATGTGCTTGATAATAAATTGCGGGAAAACCGTTATCCATACACAAAAAAGTTGTATGGTAGATACAAATGTCTAACTGTTTTTGTTTAAATAAAACAAAAATTTCAAAATTCGGTTGTAGTTTGGCAAAGTTAGAGCCAGTCAAAGGAAAAAAGAATAAAAATCATAAAAAACGGTAGTAAGTCGAAAACGAAGCGAAAACGAGAAAATTACCTCTTAAGTTTTTCGACTTCAAATGACCTCAGGAACTCATGGTTTTCTTCTGAGGCGGTGATTTCGGGACACCCTGTATATACGATCTACCATATTTATGAAAAAATAATTTCTACGGTTAAAAAATGGTATGTATCTCTGACAGAACCATTTTTTGGATTTTCGACTATCTCATTATCAGTTTTACTGATTTTTCAAAGTTATTTTTTTGAAAATTCCATATTTCGAAAATGGGTAGATGATATTTTTTTATAATTCATTTCAAACAAAAATCAAAAATTTATTTTTTTTTTTAATTTTTTGTACGCAATATTATAAGAATTTATTTGAAGCTTTTGTTAAAAAAAATCATTAAAATCCATTAAAACCAGATTGCTGTAAGTCTTTTAGTTTTCGAGAAAATTGAAAATTACTAAAATTATTATTATATTTTTTTTTTTATTTAATTTTTAAAATTTTGAGTTTAAAAATCATTTATTCAAAAACTAAGCGCTAAAATAACTTTATTTAAAAACATACATTAAGAATGAATATCTGGCTTTAAGATAAGCTATAACATAATATTGTAAGTGTTGCCGTTGTGTTTTTAGTGATTTTGTATTCATTTTCTATTTTAGAATTTTTTTTTTAATTTGCCCCTCCCACCTAAAGGGGTGGACAAATATAGTGGAACGATATCTTAAAATTATGTTCATATAATGTACCAACAATAAATACAAAATTGCTGCTTTTGTCACAAAATGCACAATTTTGGAATTACGTCGAATTTCAAAAACCGTTATTTGTACGAAAAAAAGTATGTTAATCTTTTTTGTAGGAAATATTTCAAGTTACAAATTAGTCTTCGACATTTTTTTTGTACAACTTACCATTTGGGAGTTATTACTGAAAAACCATTGTGGGGGGCCTTCAACCCCCCGTAAAATTGTTAACGGGCCTCATATCGATGGGAACTTTTGACAGTTTCTTTAGAACACCATTAGGAAGCTATATAACCAAAACCCAGCTTTCCGGCGATTATTTCCGAATTTGGCTGTTTTTTTTAACTTCATTGGACTGGACTAATATGTAATTTTCAAAAAATAACTTTGAAAATTTTTTTAAAAATCAATAATTTATTTTTTTTGAAAATTTTGGTATGCAATATTATTAGAACTTATTTGGAGCTTTTGTGCAAAAATTTGGAGCTTTTGTGCAAAAATTATTAAAATCAGTTCAACTGATAATGAGAAAGTCGAAAATCAAAAAAAAATGGTTCTATGAGAGATACCATTTTTAAACGTTAGATAATTTTTTGTCCCAAAAAAATAGTAGATCGCACAGGTATCTTCACACAAAATTTTTCATAATCGTATGAATTGTTTTTGAGAAAAATGAGATTTTCAATACGGGTTTTTATACATTTGTATGGGAGGTACCGTCTTTTTTGGTTATAAGAAATAATGTTAAATAATGCTAAATAATGTTAAGGAACTGCTGGGTGCCAAGTTTAATAAAAATTGACATAGTCGTTTGGGAATTATTAAGTTCTCAAAAAAATTTTTGAAACTTTTTTTAAAAATCAAAAAAAAACAAAATTTTGAAAATTTTGGTAAACAAAATTTTTAAAAAATTTTCAAACATTTTGCATAAAAAAATTGATTTTTTAAATCAATATATTTTCGAAATCTTATTGTATTATGATTTTTGGCTCACACACGTTTGAAGATACTTTTAATACCTTTAAAATAAGACCAAATTCGTTTTAATCAAAGCACTAATTTATCTATGAACTTGTAGACGGATAAGAAATTTCAGCAAAAATCTGAAAATACATCAGTACATTTTGTAAATATCTTTTGCTGTGTGCCAATTATTCAAAAACTGGTTACACACGTTTAAAGAGAATAAATAGTTCTTTCATATGCTTTTTAAATTATTGCCATTAGCACACAAACGCCTTCGTGAAATTGTAGAGCGAATCAGCGTTTTTTCTTCAAATATAAGGAAAGGCCTCTTAAGGGATGAATTTGATGAGGAGATTTGATCCTTGCGTTAGAGTACCTGTCTGCTAGGCTACCCACCTCTCCTGTTCAGTTACGTTGAGTTATTGCATTAGCTGCTTACCCAAATAGTTCCTCGAACGTGACCAATGGTTGTCGTAATGGCCCTTAGCCATTGTATATAAAACCTATAGTACTATCATGAACAACATTCGATCGTTGCGCCTCTATCGAGCTAATCTCTATCTACTTTTGTATACAGCAATATGTTCCCCGTTTTTGTTTCTATACAACTGCGGAATTTTCAAAAATAGCCATGAGAGAGCACGCGATATAAAAGATAATAGAATACAAACAAAGATTATAGAATACAAACAAAAATAATATAATACGTATAAATTGAATTTTTTATGAAGCGATGCCAGTCTTGTTGGGGGCGAGTGGAGGAGACATGCGGTGGTTGTTTTTTTTTTTTAGTTTTTTGCTTATCATTGGTAATGGTGTGTATCTGTATAGATAGACATGCAGTAACTTTTTTGTTCGTTCGTCGCGAATTTCGAGGAAAGGGTAGCAAGGATTTTCTTTTGGTGTTTTTTTTGTGATGTACCTGGGTAGGTATACCTATGTATGTAGGTTCATACATAGTTGGTTATTTTGTATTCCCTGAGAAATTAAAGAAAATTATTGTTCATTAATTTATTTATGTTTGAGTTCAAAAGTCGTGAGGTAGATATATGTGTAGGTAGGTAGGTACCATTTGTTTGATTTTCGATTTTCTCAAAAACTGTTCAACTGATATTGATCAATTTTTTTATGCAAAATGTTTGAAAATTTTTTAAAAGTTTTGTTTACCAAAATTTTCAAAAATTTTTTAAAAGTTTTGTTTACCAAAATTTTCAAAAAATTTTTTTTTTGATTTTTAAAAAAAGTTTCAAAATTTTTTTTAAAAATCAAAAAAAAAAAATTTTTGAAAATTTTGGTAAACAAAACTTTTAAAAAATTTTCAAACATTTTGCATACAAAAATTGATCAATATCAGTTGAACTGTTTTTGAGAAAATCGAAAATCAAACAAATGGTTCTATTGGAGGTACCATTTTTAGTAATTTTTCGGATATTTTTTTAAATAAAATGGTTGCCTTTTTGTAAAAAAAATTACTGAAGTTTTCTTTTTAAAGTTGTGGGCACGTTATTGAAAAAAATATTATTTAAATTTTTTGCTAAAAAAATTTGTATGGCAGGTACCGTTATTTTTGGTCTTAAAAAAATGAAAAAAACAGGTGAAGGAACGCCTAAAAAACGCTAGGTACCAACTTTGAAGAAAATCGACCGACCCGTTTAGGCTGCAGCCTAAGGACAGACAGACGGACAGAATTGCGAGACCCACTTTTTTCGACTTCGCTATCATCGTAATGTCAACTTTGATCAAAATCCCGACTTCGATTTTTTTTACGAATCCATAATTTGCCAATATGTATGTACAATGTACATACATATGTAGAAAATAGAATACAAATAAAACCCTTGCAAAATGACCTTTTCATACCGTGTTCCTTAAATCGTAGAATACACATTTCACACCTACATACCTACCTACCTACACCTATATACCTACCTACCTACACATATATCTACCGCACGACTTTTGAACTCAAACATAAATAAATTAATGAACAATAATTTTCTTTAATTTCTCAGGGAATACAAAATAACCAACTATGTATGAACCTACATACATAGGTATACCTACCCAGGTACCTCACAAAAAAAACACCAAAAGAAAATCCTTGCTACCCTTTCCTCGAAATTCGCGACGAACGAACAAAAAAGTTACTGCATGTCTATCTATACAGATACACACCATTACCAATGATAAGCAAAAAACTAAAAAAAAAACAACCACCTCCACTCGCCCCCAACAAGACTGGCATCGCTTCATAAAAAATTCAATTTATACGTATTATATTATCTTTGTTTGTATTCTATAATCTTTGTTTGTATTCTATTATCTTTTATATCGCGTGCTCTCTCATGGCTATTTTTGAAAATTCCGCAGTTGTATAGAAACAAAAACGGGGAGCATAGTATATTATAAACAATGTTTACTGGCAGCATAATATATCAACATATTGCTGTATATAAAAGTAGATAGAGATTAGCTCGATAGAGGCGCAACGATCGAATGTTGTTCATGATAGTACTATAGGTTTTATATACAATGGCTAAGGGCCATTACGACAACCATTGGTCACGTTCGAGGAACTATTTGGGTTGCTGTAATCCCTTCTGAAAAAAAGCAGCTAATGCAATAACTCAACGTAACTGAACAGGAGAGGTGGGTAGCCTAGCAGACAGGTACTCTAACGCAAGGATCAAATCTCCTCATCAAATTCATCCCTTAAGAGGCCTTTCCTTATATTTGAAGAAAAAACGCTGATTCGCTCTACAATTTCACGAAGGCGTTTGTGTGCTAATGGCAATAATTTAAAAAGCATATGAAACAGTGATGGAAATCGACTTTTTTCGATTGTACTGAGCGCTGAAACAAAATAGTACTGAAAAAGAACAAATAGTACTGGGCTCTTTTAAATGGATAAAAACTAGCAAACACACAAATTCAAAAACAAAATTGATTTATTACGAAAAAAAAAAAATTATTTGTTATAAATATTAAGGTAACATAGAAAAGGAACTTCATTATTATAGCTAAATAAATAACGGACAGATCCCGTATCACAGTAAGGAGCCAGTTGCAGGTTTCATTGAATCTCATCATTGCATATTTAAATTTTTCGTTTTGAGGTTTTTAAAATCCTAAGTCATTATTAAACTGTCAGGTTTATTTTGCCATTAAAATAATCACTTTTGCTTCCTTAACATCTTAAAATTAAAAATTAAATTTTCAATGATTATTACGTACATATAACTGGTGCCTTAGATAAGAAAATAATAGTAAGTTAGGTAATTAACATTTTTTTTTACTCTAAAAGTTCTTCTTTTTGAAGAGGATTGTTTGTCACGTTTTTATTCATAAGATCTTTATTAATTACAAAATTGTGACAACATTCCTTTTTTAAAAGATTTTTGGTTTCTATCAGCATTCATTTTTCAAAAACCAAATTTTTTCCCAAAATTCCGATACAGATACATTTTCAGTTTCTTAATATATTCGCAGTCAGCTAGAGCTCTATATTCGTTGCATATAGCTTCAATATTTTTGTGTTCATTAGGAAAAAAAAATTTAAAACAAATTGAACCATGGAGTTAACTTGACCATCCAATACTGCGCTTTGTGAGAAATTTTGAAGTGCGTTTGAGAAAACGTGATGAGCCCAACTGTCGTACCTGGGCGAAACGCAACTTTTGGAGTTGAGGTCACTTGAACTTAAAAATTGGAAGCTAAATATGTACTCTTACATTTTCAGTTCAGTATTTAAAAGCAAATGACCGCCTTCAGCCCAAGTGGGGATGGTTTTGATATTGGGTAATTGGGCTTTGAGTATGTTCGCATCGCACATAGATTTTTTTAATGAAGATAAGAGAAAATTATCAATTTTGTACAAACAATTCAAAATTGTACTGAAAGTGGCAAAGGTGTACTTACGTACTGAGAAAATCAAATTGTACTGAATTCAGTACAATAGTAAGGCTTTTTCCATCAGTGATATGAAAGAACCATTTATTCTCTTTAAACGTGTGTAACCAGTTTTTGAATAATTGGCACACAGCAAAAGATATTTACAAAATGTACTGTTGTATTTTCAGATTTTTGTTGAAATTTCTTATCCGTCTACAAGTTCATAGATAAATTAGTGCTTTGATTAAAACGAATTTGGTCTTATTTTAAAGGTATTAAAAGTATCTTCAAACGTGTGTGAGCCAAAAATCATAATACAAAAAGATTTCGAAAATATATTGATTTAAAAAACAGTAAAAATACAGTTTTTCAACTCGTTTTTTCTAATATATATTTAAATAATTTTGTTCGTGAACTAATCCTTACCGAAACATTTATATTTTTAAATTCAAATTCAATCAAAAAAATTAGTCATTAACTATGTATTATTTTATATAAAAGAATAATTTTTTAAAAACTCTACCTAAAAAAAATTATCAAGATTTTAGTTCAGACGCAAATCATTTGTTTTAATTTATTCTCCAAGTGACCGCTAGAGTGTGTATGAAAAGGAAAATAAAAAAAAAGATCTAGGCAGTGCATTTTTAGTTTGTAGGTATATCTGATGTAATGAAATCTAGTGTGCGGTATATTTCGATTGCTTGGTATTGGTGTGGTAGGCGTTTTATGTTTATTTGTTTTGTTTTTGTTATTTTTTTTTTTTAGAAATTGTAATAGGTACATAAAATATAGGATTTTTGTTTGTCAATTTCATTTGCGTATTATGCAATTTTATGATTTCTGTTACTTATGGTTGCAGGTTTTTCAAGTACTTTTGAATTATACTGACAATTTGGATCCATATTTTCAATTCTATCAAAAGTAATAGGTGTAAATGGAAGTCTATATATCTTCATAAATGTAGAAGAGAATCTGAGTAGGTAGAAGCTAGAAGGTATTTAAATTTGTTTTATCAAAGCCACAAAGTGACATATGTAATTTATAGCCCTTCAAGCAAATTCAGTGTCCCAACATTCTCGATCTTTCTTGGATCATTTCAAAACGAAGTGTCATACACACATTAGCACATTTTTTGTATAGGCATGCAAAAAAAGAACGAAAATCGAGAGTAATTTTTTTTTACTGAGAACGAGAGAATGTATGCAATACCCTAATGGTGAGTATTTTTTTATGGACTGAAAACCAGAGAGAAAGAACTAATAGAGAGAGTCAAATTTCCTCATCTCTTTCCCCTCGAAACCTTTTGTTTACATTTTTTATAACGTGTTGAATTCTTATCGGTGTGTACATGTTTTCACCTCGGGCAGTGCAAAACAACAAAAAAGGTGGTGAGTATGCACATCTTCTTGCATATGTATTTGTCCCCACATTTTTTTTATATGGAGTTAATAATTATACATATACAAGATGGTGCGCAAGTCGCAACATCGTAGCTTGTAGGCTAAAAGAGAGCCACCGTCGAATTTGACTCTCTCTATTAGTTCCTTCTCTCTGCTGAAAACAAAGTAGAAGACAACAAAAACAATTAACTTTTTTCAATGTGTTCACGTTCGTGCCCAGCGCAACACTTTAATAAAAATTCCCTACTGAAAGAAAATCGATTTAAAACAAAAGTTGATTATTTAATTATTAAATTTAATTATTAAATACAAAATAAATCGTGATGTTTCATTTATATACAAACGATAGAAGAAAATAAATTGCATAATATTCTTCAACTACAAAACGCCTGTATCGTTCGTTCATTTTTTTGGATCCGTTCTGGATTCCATTTGGTTTCGGTTCACGCTGAGTATGGTGAAATGGAAAACTTCATCGAGTTGGAAGAAAAACAACAAAAACAAAACAACAACAAAGCGGGAGCATCGAAAGGTGTTCCAGCGAAAACAACAACAACAACAATGAAGCCGGCAACGGCAGCTAAACCGGGGACATCGAAAGGTGCCCTGGCAACAGTTTCCGATGCGGCAACGGCAGCATCTTCCGATATGGAAACGGCACCAGCTGATGCGCCAAAGAAGAGGAGGAGAAGGATACGGAGTATCCCCAACATGGTAAAGCGGCGCTCTATCACCACAGCTGAGCGGCAAGCTGTAGGGAAGGAGACGGCGCGCAATGCCAAAACAACAGCAGCAGCAACCCAAATACAAAAACAATTGGCCTCCTAGCCATCCGATGATGACGAGGAAATAGCATATATGTCCGAGGGTGGAGAGGGGCTCTACACAACGGGCGATAGTCCAAAATATGTAGACTTGACTACACCAGAGGCGTCCGCAGAGGAAGACGCAGGCGAAGAGAGGAGCATCCAAGCTCAAATTGGTGCAATCCAGGGGCAGATCGTTAGCCTTCAAAGCGATCTTGCTACCATGGTCCAGGCTTTGAAGGAAAAGCAACAAGCGCGGAGGGAAAAAGAAAGACAGGAGCGCAAAAATAAAAACCGGCTTCAGGCCCCGCCAAAGGGGGCCCAGCAAAAAAGTGTTGATGCGGAGCTGCAACCGTCAACAAAGCAGCCCCATCAACCACAGCTACAACAAAAACAGCCGCCCAAGCAGCAGGCAAAAGAACAACAACAACAACAACAACAGCAACCCAAAAAGCAGGCAAAACAACAACAACAACAGCCGCCCAAGCAGCAGGCAAAACAACAACAACAGCAACAGCAGCAGAATCAACAGCAGCAGAACCAACAGCAGCAGAACCAGCAACAACAGAAGCAACAGCAGCAGCCACAGCCGCCACAGAAAACTAAAAAAGAAAAGGTGCCACCCATCAATGTCTACAAGATGGACCTAAAAGAGACAATCGAAATATGTAAGTCGGCCATAGGCCAAAACTTTACTATAAAAAGATTATCCGTAGATAGACATGCTTTCCACTGCCTCACTGTGGAACAGCATAAAATTGTTCTTCAGCTTCACGCCGAAAGTTGAAAAATTTCAAACGGTCCTGTTGAAGAGCATAGATTCCTGCACGGAACTGAAAGAGCTCTTAAATGAGCTCCGCCAAAAAGCGAGTGACGATCTCGACTTCATCGAGGTCAAGCCTTTCGCCATAGTCAGAGCCAGACGGGAGAAGCAAACTTTGCCGTTCTTCCTGGTTCAGCTCTCACCCAGCAGCAAACTGGATAGTTTGAGGAGTATCTCCGTCCTTAACTACCAGGATGTAACTTGGGATAAATTAAAGAGGCGCGGCGACATGCTTCAATGCATGCGCTGCCAAAGGTTCGGTCACGCCACAGCAAACTGCGAAATGCAGTCTCGCTGTGTTAAGTGTGGAGAGAACCACATAAGAGGTGAATATCAGTTAGGACAGGAACGGGTCGAAGACAAGACCCTCCTTAAATGTGCACTCTGCCGGAAGGACGGGCACCCCGCAAACTATCGGGGATGTCCCTTCTTTCAGGATTTGAAACAAAAAAAGGCAAAGCAAACAGAAGTAGAGAAACGCCCACCAACGACGCGTGCTCATACAACAACGCCCGTAAATCCCCAAGTTTCCTACGCCAAAATGGCGGCAGGAAGGGAAAATACGGTACAGCCTGCGCCAAAGGCAGCCCCACAGGCCCTCGTGCCTAAGGCTCCGGATGCACAGGCCGAAATAAGAAGCATGCTGCTGTCCATTACTGGTCAGTTAGCAGGTCTTCAAAAACAGATAAGTGAGCAGGCGAAGAGGGTGGACTATATCTACTCTGTTTTGCCGAGCTTTACGCAATTCATAGGTTAAGGGCGCGCTGCCGGAGAGGCCCTTTAGCATCCTTGCTGTGAATGTAAATTCACTGATTAGGACCGAACGTAGAGCAAATCTTTTCCAAATTGTTGAAAGACCAAAGTCCAGATGTGTTTATGGCCAGCGAAACTAAGCTAAGTCAGAAACATAAATTGACACACAATAATTACAATATCGTACGAAGAGATCGGCCCAACTCCACGCTAGGAGGAGGCGTCGCAATCTTTGTGCGAAAAGGCATTAGTTATAAAGTTATACACAATAGTGAAGTACGCAGATTTCGGCTGCTTGAGGCGTGCATCGTGTGCATTCCTCTCCAACATGGGAAGCGGATGTATGTGATCGCCGCTTATGCACCGGAATCACCTCAGCCAGCTGACTTTTTGACAGAGCTCGAAAAACTTTTTCAATCCTTACAACTGAACTCGGTAGAGAATTACTATCTCATGGCTGGTGATTTCAATGCCAAACATATAGATTGGGGAAATCAAGTACACAATCCGAGAGGTAACCATCTGTTTAATTGGATGGCTCAATACAATATTGAGTATATGCTCGACCTTCTGGCTACGGATAGACCATCGTGTCCAAGAAGCGGTGCCTATCTGGACCTATTGCTAAAAGACTCAAGACTGACAATTACTGACACTGTGGGTCAACGAACAAGGAACTGCTTACAAACGATAGAATACGACAGTGACCACTGCGGGCTCGCCGCAGTAATACAGCTGCCGATCGAGCTTGTGGAGTTGGAGGAGTATGTACCGGCGCACTCTTACAATTACAGTAAGATGCGCTGGCCACGCTTCACCAACGCCTTATCGAGCGAAATTCGTGCAAATAATATATCCCCACCAAATGACAGAAATTTGACAAATAACGAAATTGACAAGTACTTAGAACAAATGGACGAAACTATCCTACGAACTATGAACAGAACAATACCAAAATACAAAGAACGTAACACCACAGACATTTACCTGAACGCGACTATTGACGCACTACACTACAAAAGTGGACTACTGACAAGACTTAAATTCTTGTACCGACGGTTTACGGACTCACGCGTTCTGGAGATTAGGACACTGAAGTCGTCAATTAAAAACATCAACCAATTGATCAAATAAAACTATAGGTTGTCCATTAATTTATATTGGAACAATAAAATTCTGGTAGTTAACTCTAGCGACCCGAGCATGTTTCCAAAAATTAATAAGATATTTAGACAGAATGAACAAAACGAACTTCCGTGTCTTAAGCTCCAGAGAACGACAGAAAACAGAGACGTACTTCTGACAGCAGGCATAGATCCAGAGAACGCCGTCTTGGACGATGATCTCTTTATTGTCGAAGATCCGTAGGAGAAAGTGGAGGCAGTGGGAGCTGCTTTCCAGCAAGTGTATAAGGTGAATGCTTGCACTCGCCCGAACCACGACCTGGAGAACAGAGCCTTACTCCACCACTTCAACCTTCGTAACGACATAACGCAATGGCGATCGGAGAACCTCGGTTTCACCGGGTTCAATGAAGAATACTTGGTGAATGCCATCATCGCCGAGCGAAATGGGGACAACTCCCTGTTAGTTACGAAGGTGGAGCTCCAGCTCATCTTCGATTCATTAAAGAAAAAGAAGTCAGCAGGAGTCGATGGTATACCCAACATTGTACTACGACATCTACCTCAGGAAGGAGTTGACATATATGCCACACTGTTTAACAAAACTGAATAGATAATGCATATTATACAGTGCGATGGAAGACAGCTGTGGACTGTGGTTCATCCTCTCCCGAAAAAGGGAAAGGACAACTCCAATCCGGCGAATCTCCCGTCGAAAAGTCTTCTACCGACTATCAGCAAGGTATTCGAGAAAGTTGTAAATAGAACTCTGTCCAAATGGGCGGAGGACAATAATATCATACCGGATAATTAGTTCAGTTTTCGGGCGCGACATGACACCATTCATGCCGCGTGTAAACTCGTTTCTGATATCCAATGGAACAAATCTAAAAGACAGTGTACGGGTGCCTGTCTGGTTGACTTGGAGAAGGCTTTCGACACCGTATGGTTAGAAGGTCTTTATATAAAGCTGACCAGGCTTGGCATAAGTAAACCACTTTTGTATATGCTTTATGACATGCTCAATGGTAGAAAGTTTGTTGTCAAGAGTGGCAATGTAAATCAAAAAACATCAAAAATGGTCTTCAGCAGGGAGCGGTTAACTCGCCGATTCTATTCAGCATTTACACCAGCGATCTGATAGATAGTCTAATTCAGGCAATTGCGTACGCCGATGACCTAATTGCGTACAGAACGGCTACAACAGTTGAGGTCATCAGAATTCTTCTGCAGCGTGACTTCGACAAGATTCAGCGATATTGTGATGACTGGAAGTTGAAAATCAACTTTCAGAAATCAGAAACTATTCTGTTTAGGACTCCGTTGCCTGGAGCCCCAAGGGATACGAGAAAGAACTGGCGCAAGCTGGTGATCGTGGGACCACATGGCAAGTAGTGTAGTAAAGTACCTTGGCATCTGGTTGGATCAGTATTTGTATTTCGACAGACATATAAATGCTGCTCTGACCAGGGCTAGGGGAGCTTTTGCCCTGGCGAAGCCGTTATTTTATAGCTGCCGGCTTGACACTAGGGTAAAGGTGATTTTCTACATGGCCCTCATCAGGCCGAGGATTGCCTATGGATGCCCGGTGTGGTTCAACGTTGCCCCATCTCAAATGGAAAAGATTCGGGTGTTTGAGAGGCAATGCTTACGGCGCTTCCTTGGATTGCACAGAACACGAGAGTCCGAGTACACACACTATTATTCCAACAGGGTTCTATACAACGGAGCCAACATAAACAGAATAGATAATTTCTTATTTAGTCTGATTCGGGGTCACATTGCAAGAGCGATGTCCTCGGCCAATAGCTTAATTTTCGGGGCTTACTACCCCAACACTGAATACTTCAAGAGTGTGCGTTTAAGTGTCTATGTTCCACCTAACGCATTCCTCTATCTAGACAGTCGAGGGCTGATCCAGGATAGAGAGGCGGTTCCGCTAATCTACCACGTCGGCCGTAGAACTGTGGATAGGCGGCTTCGATATGATCGAGACGTGCTCGCACAAGGTGGCGCTGAGCGAATTCGGTTCAGAAGGACTGTGTCCGATCGGGACCGAAAAGATAAAAAGAAGCAGGAGAACCAGTTTTGGTGGCTCAATCCTGAACTTGATAGTTAAAGTCGACTTGCTTTTCTTTTTTCGAAATGTCTTGGCCGACTTACATATAGGTGTAGGTATTAGTTTTAAGTAGGAACACTTGGGGTGGCACAAAAAAAAAAAAAAAAAACAAAAATCAAAAAAAAAAAAATTACAACACCAAAAAAAATTCAAAAAAATAAATAGCAAAAAAAAACTATAAAACCGAAAACGCTGCTGTGGCTGTTCTAGTTTTTAAGTAGGATTAAGTAGCTTTAAGTAGCTTTAAGCAGTTTTAAGTAGTTTAAGTAATTTTAAATACATAGTTTTAAAATAGTAGTAATGTAAGTAGTTTTAATTAGCTTTATTATAGTTTTAGGTAGTTTGTAAGATATAAAACTAGTATATTTACCCGAACAGTTGGCTTCGCTAACTGTTACACGATGTTGCAAACACAATGTATTGTTATAACACGATGTATTTGCAACACAATATTTGTTATAACACGATGTATTTGCAACACAATGTATTTTGCAAAACAATGTTCCAACACAATGTTGCAACACAATGTATGTTGCAACACAAAGTATTTTGCAACACAATGTATTTTGCAACACAACGTATTTTGGAACACAATATATTTTGCAACACAATGTATTTGCAACACAATGTATTTGTAGCACAATGTATTTGCAACACAATGTACCTATTTGCAACTCAATGTATTTTGCTACACAATGTATCTCTGTATCTCTTTGTCTCTCTCTCTCTCTATACCTGTCTGTCTCGCTCAGTATTTCTGTCTTTCTCTCTCTTTATTTCTGTCCCATTTGTTGGTCTTACAAACATAATATATAGCCATTTATTTGTTTAATCCTTCTTTCATTTGACACTTTATTTTTAAAGATCGATTAAGAATTGCCAAAGCTATAAGCCTTTTCGTTCACCTTATTATTAAATAATGAATACTTTCAAATAACGAATTTGAATGCATTGATTTCTTCAAAAAATGTTTCCATTAGAACTTCAAGTTATAAATCTATATCCGATTTGCCCACTCCCAGTGCGCCCTTGACCTACTTTTCTACCTCAAGCCTGATAATTCACCTTAATTTTAGGAAATTAACCTTGAAAATCTGACCATTGTTACTCCATCTAGGCTACCTTTTATTCCAGTAACTCACTTAGTTTCACCTTATTTTATAAAAATCGATTGCGGGTCCCCTGTCCCGCTCATGCAACTCCGTTGCTCCGCTTAGGGTATGTTTAGTCGCCAGGCAGGCGCCCAAGTCAACAGTTTTCTCGGAGAAAGGTACCTTTGGGTGAACAGTATGAATTGTTTTGCTAACTTAATATAGGTTCACTGTTTAGCCGGATACCTACTTAATTAAAATTTTAAAAACTTTACCTTGAAAATCTGACCATTATAACTGAAGTTATACTTGCCACGTCAATCACTTGACTTCACTTTGCATGATTCTAAATTATTGCTTAGTCGATTTGATGGTTAGGTAGGTAGATAGTAGATACCTAACAAATATAATTATACCTAGGTACCTACCTACTTTAACACATTGTCGTTTAAGAATACCTATAAGATTAGAAGATAATTATGAATTTATATTATATTGCAAATAAACAATACAAATAAATCCCAAACTATGTATGTATGTGCGTTAACTGACATTATACCTACCTACCTCTCTTAATTTTAAGACCTTAATCTTAAAAATCCTATTATTAGAAAAGAAGGTGTAAGTCAATCAAACCAACCAACCAAATCAACCCTTTTCTATAAATTTACATAGGTACCTACACTATGTGCTTACATAGACACATATAATATATGTAGGTATGTACATAATATGTATTTTAATCTCCATGTTAGCGAAATCTATTTTTTTTTCTTTCAATTTGCCGATTTTTTTAATTTTTTAAAATCAATATCGAAATAATTTACTCTACCCACATCAAAAGATTCCTTAAAAGGGTCCAGTACACGTCATGAATATTTTAAGGCATCAACCTTAACGATCCGATCATAAGAACAAAAGTTATCAGCCAACCAAACCAACCATGAGGGGACTTTTAGTATGCTGTTGTGCATGAAAAATACCTACAACCAACGTGCTATCATGCCATCCTGCATAATATAATAATATATATACCTACATGTATAGGAAATTATGATTTTTTGTTACACACACTCGACCATCTTTAGAATAGCCATCTCCTTCCCACCAGTATATTGATATAGGAAAGTTTTTTTTATTTGTTTTATTGTATTCCTCTTTGTTTTTACGTTTGCCTCGATGAAATTTTTTCCCGAAAATATTATTTCATGTTTTTAGTATGAAATTTTGAAAGGTTTTGAAAATTTTTTTGTTGCTCTAACTCGACTGTCATTGTGGCTTTAATTTAAAGTTTGAATTTTAAAAATCGGACAATTGGATGTGATAATTGGATGTGATAGATATAAGCATTTGAATGAATGGAAAAGGGGTGTTTTTGAAATTTAACAAAAATTGGACAATTCTCCACTGAGACACGATGGTTGGCAATGAACAACAACCCCATTTTTTTGGTGTTTTGCGAGATTTTTCAAAGTATTTCTTTTTAAACTATTGTGAAGGTCGTGTGGGGTGTACAGTTATGTATGATGTATCAAATTGTGTATTTTCGTAGATGCGATTATAAATATCATTATAAATATTGTAGAGGATTAAATTCTCTACAACTTTTATTAATATATTTTTTTATATCTTGAACCATTTTCGAGATAGAGGGCAGAGCGCGCACAGCGTTTAACTATTTAGATTTTAGAATATCATTCGAGGTCAACCTGTAGTCCAGACTTTGTATATGAACACTATAGTACTCTCATGGAACAAAAAATATTAGTTCAGAATCGCCTCTCATACAGCGCTGCAATCGCCACAATCTGAAATTGGAGAAATAAAAAGGCGGGAGGAAGACAAATCAAAAAGAAATGAAGATAAGTAGTAAGAACGAGAGGATTATATTAATATTATTCTGAAAACAATAATGAGACTAAGGGAGATGGTTAAATCATATTTTTTGACGTGGCATAAAGCAAAATAAGGGAAATAAAATAAAATTTATTTGTCGTATCGACGAAGCTTATTGTGATTTGTCTTGACAGGGGTATATATAATAGGTATAGGTATAGATATGTAGGTATTATTTGAAGCGAAATATTTTAAATTTTCAAATTTGATGCAAATTGAATATATCAAAGCAACGCTGTTAAATTTCACCATACTTGAGGTAAATACAACGTTGCTATATTTATCATTTATTATGCTTTTTTCCTAGGTAGGTAAATAGGTAGGTAGGTATGAATTGTAGTTAGGTTTTTTTATCGTTTTAGGTAGGTATTATTATGTGGTAACCATGTTATGTTCAAAAATAGTGGAATTAGGTTTTTAAATTTAAAAACCAATTGAAATACCCGTAAAACCAATTTTTGAAAGAAAATAAATTATTTTCTTCTAAAAAGTGTTTTTTTTTTGTTAAAGGCAAGTTTGTAAAAATGAAAAAAAATATGTGAATTTGGTTTGCAAATTTTCTAAATCGATTGAAATACACGTGAAAACTATTTTTCTAAAAATAAATAAATAATTTTTTAATGGAAAAAACATTTTTTTAATTATCAAATTTTATAAAAATTTTTAAAAAATGGGCATTTGCTTTGAAAATTTTTTAAATCCATTGAAATAGGTACATGTGAAATGAGTTTTACCAAGAAAATTTAACTATTTTTTTCGGAAAAAGCTTCGTTGGTTAAAAAATTATATAAATGAAAATTTGGTTTTCAAATTTTAAAAATCGATTGAAATACACTTGAAAACTATTTTTCTAAAAAAATAAATGATTTTTTTCGGAACAAAATTAAAAAGGTAGGTAATATTAAAATTTAGGTTTGCAAATTTGAAAAATCGATTGAAATAGTTAGATAGGTACTCGTAAAACTATTTTTCAGAAAAATTTAATTATTTTTGTGAACCATCATTTTTTGATTAGACATTTAGTAAAAATTTAAAAAAAGGGGTATTTCGTATGCAAATTTTCCAAAAACGATAGAAATAAACGTAAAAATTAAAAAAAAATAAAACAACTTTTTTTCGAAAAAAAAGTTTTTACTTACCTACATACATATATCTATCTACATCTAGATAGAATAAAAAAAATAAATTCGCACTTAAGTATGTATGTAATTCTATAAATATATCAATTGAAGCTTTTTATTGGGAAAAATAATTTTAGAAAAATTAAAAAAAAAGAAAATTGGTATCAAATTATATTTTATAATTATTCACTTTTTCACAAACATTCTTATATGATCTCAATGATTTTTTAGATCAATAAGTTAGCCTGACATTTTACCTTTATTTTAAGACCTTAATCTTACAGATACGATTAATAAAACAGAAGTTATAACCAACCAAATCAATCCTTCCTTACTATTTTATTAAATAAAAAATTACCTACAAAATGTATTCTACCCACAACATATTTCCTTAAAAGAGTCAAGTAGGTACACGTGCATGAAAATATTTTTGATGTGTAAACATCTATACTGGCGGTAGGGTAAAAAGAAAACGTAACGTAACGTTGTAATCGTGATCGTGGTCGTGATCGTGATTCTGAGCTTTACGAAAATTGAGTGCGTTCAACAATATGTACGTTCAGTAACTAAACGTGGAGTATTTATATACGAAATCGAAAGGTCGAGTTCAGTTTGGGTTGAAATTTGGTTGGCTGCTTAGAGGATATATTAAGCCACTATTACACGATGATTCTTTGCGTCTGACTCTATTCGAACATAATGAGTGCGAAAGAGAAAAATGATAAGATGGAAGACCAGTTGTCCTGTGAGTCGTGGGCCAAGTTTTACGAGACTCTTTTTAACGCTTCTTTCGCATTAGGCTACGCGCAAACCACTGCGATGGCGGTGGCGATCACGATAAAAATGTGGGATGCCTCATATAAAAATCAAAGCACACTTCAATCGTGTAGATGTGTGCTTTTCCTTTGATTTATGTGTATGGCATCCACAATTTTATATTGATCGCCACCGCTATCGCGTTTGTTTGCAGCTACCTTTATCCGTATTTTGTATTCTTTGCATTACTTTTTTTCAATTACATGACTGCTTTGAGACCAGGACCCATGTTCTGTAACTCAGCGATAACTTTATTATCGCCGAGTTACAGAACATGGGTCCAGGGGCCTATTTCACGGAACATACATAACATACATTGTATGAATGTATGTACCTTAAAGTAGACGCCAAAGATGGCTCAGTGTAAATTTTGAATTTTTTGAAAAACTTTACGTAAACTTAGAAAACGCATAATTTAAAAAAAAATTTAAATTTACGCCCACTCATCTCGTAGTCGGGATTCTTATCTTGTAGCCGTGGTCGTGATTTTGATTCTGAGCCAGAGATTAGTTTGCTATTACACGATGCATCTAGACGCATGCGACTTTTTGAACTACGTAAGTGCAAAAGAGAAAAAAAATCGAAAAGATGAGACGGAAAAAAAGTGACCGGTGTCGCGTGAGTAAAATTTTCGATGCAACTATTTGACGTTTTTTTTTTCTCTTGTCCGTTTTTTACTATTCTGCTTCATATGGTTTTGTTGTTCAAAGAGTAAATTTCGATGCAACGCACTGTTATTGATGGCCTTATAGGCTTTCCAGAAATGAGAAATTCATCTTTAAAAAAAACATAAATAAAATAAATTATTGCTTTTCTTGACTGATATTCATTTAAAGGCACACAAACCGTTCTTTCTTCAATATATATATCTAATAATGAAAACAAAAATAAGAACAGAAAAAGTTTTTTATTGCTTGAGCACAGCCCAACACGAAAATGAAAAATAAAGAGAACTGTCAAATTAGATTCATGACTTTGGTTTCAACGTGTAATAGAGCTTGAAACAGCGGACGAAATAACAAAAAAGAATTCGAAGAAGGTGCATGCAACTAGATTCATCGTGTAATAGCAGACTTATGAATTATCCATAATCTCTGTTCTGAGCTTCACGAAAATTGAATGCGTTCAACGCTACGTACGCTATACACTGGATAGTGAATAGCCTATAGTTTATAACAGTTTTTGTGAGCCAATTTTTGAAAGGGTACCAGCCACGACCTCATATCTCGCTCCATACCAACGAAAAAAAGAGATGGAAGATATTTGCCGTAATTGAGCATTTATTTGATGTCAGTTGATGCCGACAAGCATTGCGGCTGTAAATATTGAAAAAAAAATAAAAGAAAATCCAGGTCCAGTAGCGTCCATACCGCTGGCACCGCTGTTATACTGTTATATGAAGGTACCGGCCACGACCACTGATCTCTATAATACACTGGATAGTGAATAGCCTATAGTGTATAACAGTTTTTGTGAGGCAAGTTTTTTAAAGGGTACCGGCCACGACCTCATATCTCGCTCTATACAAACGAAGAAAATGATTGAAGATATTTGCCGAAATTGAGCATTTATTTGATATCAGTTGATGTCAACAAGCATTGCGGCTGTAAATATTAAAAAAAATATAAGAAAATGCAGGTCCAGTAGCGTCCATTCCGCTGGCGCCGCTGTTATACTGTTATATGAGGGTACCGGCCACGATAATATTTTTGCCTCAAAAATTTTGTATGAATACACTATCCAGTGTATATAGAGATCAGTGGCCACGACTATATTTTTGCCTCAAAAATACAGATACGTCAAAACAAGTTGCCGGAAGTAGTCCAATGTGAACACCGTCAATGAAATTCATGACATTTCCACTCCATGGTGAGAAAGAGATGCCTTTCTTGACCAACTCTTCCTCGCAACGAAGAAGGAATGAGAAAGGTATACAAAGACGTCAAAAAATTTCAGTTGAGTCAGTCTAATGTCAACATTTTCATTGCAGGTTCGTTCAGATTAGAAAATAAGTGTCAAATCCCATTAGAGGGCTACGGTGCCACTAGATTGAAAACACAATTTTAGAACTTTCTGCTGTTAGTTGGGACTAAATTAAATTTCATTGACGGTGTTCACATTGGACTACTTCCGCTGTTTTCTTTTGACGTCTCTGTACTTTTACTCACTACCACTTCATGCCGAGAAAGAGGTGGACAGGAAAGGCATCTCTTTTTCACCATGAAGTGGGAGATGTCTTTCTTTGCCATCTCTTTTTCGCCATGAAGTGGGAGTGAGAAAGAATAAAGAGACGTCAAAACAAGTTGCCGGAAGTAGTCCAATGTGAACACCGTCAATGAAATTCATGACATTTCCACTTCATGGTGAGAAAGAGACGCCTTTTTTGACCAACTCTTTCTCGCAACGAAGTAGGAATGAGAAAGGTAGACAAAGACGTCAAAAAATGAATTTCAATGACGGTGTTCACATTGTACTACTTCCGTCGACTTGTTTTGAGATGTCTGTACTTTTTCTCACTCCCATCTCATGGCGATAAAGCGATGGCCAAGAAAGACATTTCCACTTCATGGTGAGAATGAGATGCCTTTCTTGACCTCTTTCTCGCAACGAAGTAGGAATGAGAAAGGTATACAAAGACGTCAAAAAATTTCAGTTGAGGCTGTCTAATGTCAACACTGTCATTGCAGGTTCGTTCGGATTAGAAAATAAGTGTCAAATCCCATTAGAGGTTCGCTACGGTGCCAATAGATTGAAAACATAATTTTAGAACTTTCTACTGTCAGTTGGGACTAGATTAAATTTCATTGACGGTGTTCACATTGGACTACTTCCGCTGCTTTCTTTTGACGTCTCTGTACTTTTGCTCACTCCCACTTCATGTCGAGAAAGAGGTGGCCAAGAAAGGCATCTCTTTCCTACCATGAAGTGGAAGATGTCTTTCTTTGCCATCTCTTTACAGAAGACGTCAAAACAAGTTGCCGGAAGTAGTCCAATGTGAACACCGTCAATGAAATTCATGGCGAGAAAGAGGTGATTAAGAACGGCATCTCCCAATTCAAAGCGAAAATGAGATGCCTTTCTTGGCCAAGTATTTCTCACCACGAAATGGGAAGGTATATACAAAAAAGTCAAAATATGTCAGCGGAGGATAGTCCAATATGAAAACTGTCATTTTAGAGGATTCCGCTGTCAGTTTGGGACTAGATAAATTTTACATGTACGTCAAAATATAGATAGTTAGTTAGTATAGATATCTTTTCAAATGTTCGAACTTCATTTTGGAACTCATCTCCCATATTTTGGAAGTTCTTTTGTGTTGGAAGTTGGTTGACAGTTCGAACTTAATTTTGGAATTCATCCTTTATCTGTTCAACCAGTAAGTGTCAAATCCCATTATAGGTTGACTACGTTGCCACTAGATAAAAACCACCATTTAAGAGCTTTCGGTTGTCGATTAAATTTCATTGACGGTTTTCACGTTGGACTTCTTCTGTCGACTTGTTTTGACGTCTCTGTACTTTTGATGTGTAAACATCTATACTGGCGGTAGGGTGAAAAGAAAACGTAACGTAACGTTGTAATCGTGATCGTAATTCTGAGCTTCACGAAAATTGAGTGCGTTCAACAATATGTACGTTCAGTAACTAAACGCTGAGTATTTGAAATCGATAGGTCGAGTTCAGTTCGGGTTGAAATTTGGTTGGCTCACTGATCTCTATATACACTGGATAGTGTATTCATACAACATTTTTGAGGCAAAAATATAGTCGTGGCCGGTACCTTCATATAACAGTATAACAGCGGCGCCAGCGGAATGGAAGCTACTGGACCTGCATTTTCTTTTATTTTTTTCAATGTTTACAGCCGCAATGCTTGTTGGCATCAACTGATATCAAATAAATGCTCAATTTCGGCAAATATCTTCAATCTCTTTCTTCGTTTGTAAAGAGCGAGATATGAGGTCGTGGCCGGTACCCTTTAAAAAACTTGCCTCACAAAAACTGTTATACACTATAGGCTATTCACTATCCAGTGTATTATAGAGATCTGTGGGTTGGCTGCTTAGAGGATATATTAAGCCCCTATTACACGATGATTCTTTGCGTCTGACTCTATTCGAACATAATGAGTGCGAAAGAGAAAAAAGATAAGACGGAAGACCAGTTGCCCTGTGAGTCGTGGGCCAAGTTTTACGAGACTCTTTTTGACGCTTCTTTAGAGTTATCTGTATTTTGTATTCTTTGCAGTACTTTTTTTCAATTACATGACTGCTTTGAGACCAGATCGGTTTTTCTATTTTGTTTTCCTTTCAGTTCCAGAGATTTTTGATATGTAAACATCTATACTGGCGGTATGGTGAAAAAAAACGTTACGTATCTTGTAGTCGTGATTGGTCACGTTCGGGGATCAATCCAAAGCTATCCGGATAGGTTTGTGTTGTTGTAATCTTTTGTGACAAAACAGCTGATGCAAAAACAACTCAACGTATCTGAAAATTTTTGGTTGCGTGGATAGCTTATCTGATAGTTTACCGAACGCAAGGATTCTTATCTTGTAGCCGTGGTCGTGATTTTGATTCTGAGCCAGAGATTAGTTTGCTATTACACGATGCATCTAGACGCATGCGACTTTTTGAACTACGTAAGTGCAAAAGAGAAAAAAAATCGAAAAGATGAGACGGAAAAAAGTGACCGGTGTCGCGTGAGTAAAATTTTCGATGCACCTATTTGACGTTTCTCTTTTCTCTTGTCCGTTTTTTACTATTCTGCTTCATATGGTTTTGTTGTTCAAAGAGTAAATTTCGATGCAACGCACTGTTATTGATGGCCTTATAGGCTTTCCAGAAATGAGAAATTCATCTTTAAAAACACCATAAATAAAATAAATTATTGCTTTTCTTGACTGATATTCATTTAAAGGCACACAAACCTTTCTTTCTTCAATATATCTATCTAATAATGAAAACAAAAATAAGAACAGAAAAAGTTTTTTATTGCTTGAGCACAGCCCAACACGAAAATGAAAAATAAAGAGAACTGTCAAATTAGATTCATGACTTTGGTTTCAACGTGTAATAGCGCTTGAAAAAGCGGACGAAATAATAAAGAAGAATTCGAAGAAGGTGCATGCAACGAGATTCATCGTGTAATAGCAGACTTATGAATTATCCATAATCTCTGTTCTGAGCTTCACGAAAATTGAGTGCGTTCAACGCTATGTACGCTCAGCACTGATCTCTATAATACACTGGATAGTGAATAGCCTATAGTGTATAACAGTTTTTGTGAGCCAATTTTTGAAAGGGTACCGGCCACGACCTCATATCTCGCTCCATACGAACGAAAAAAAAGAAATGGAAGATATTTGCCGTAATTAAGCATTTATTTGATGTCAGTTGATGCCGACAAGCATTGCGGCTGTAAATATTGAAAAAAAATAAAAGAAAATCCAGGTCCAGTAGCGTCCATACCGCTGGCGCCGCTGTTATACTTTTATATGAAGGTACCGGCCACGACTATACTTTTGCCTCAAAAATTTTGTATGAATACACTATTCAGTGTATATAGAGATCAGTGATGTTCAGTAACTAAACACTGACAGCCGAATTTATAAACGCATTATAGCGAGTGCATAAACCTATACACTTCTTATAATGCCTCTAAACACGAAAATCGTATTTATAAAACTTTGCAACGTTGAATAGTGGCATTATAAGCTGAACGCGTTTGAGGGTTGAATAGTGTCTGTATAGGGATATTTTAGTATCGAAATGTCACTTTGACTCACACACAACAATATAATACATAGATATTAGGGTAGCGCTTATTTTGGCAATGTTTGAATTTCTTTTTTATCCTCCCCTAAAAATGATTATTATGTACCTGTACAATGTACATACAAACACGTAGTGCATTTTTTTTTTTGGAGGGGCTAGCTTAGTAACACCGAAAAATAATTATACGGATTGAATCCCAGCCTTTTTTCACCTTAAAAGTAAAAAATAGAAATGTTTTTTTATTGGATACTACCTCTTCGAGGAAATAAATTCTTGCACACTTAATAGAACTTCAAATTGATGCCAAATTACTTAAAATGTGTCAAATTTGGAAATTTTTTATCACTTTTAGGAAAGGACTTAGAATAATTTTAGACATTGTAAACAAAAGAGCCACCCTAATAGATATATTTTCTTTTCAATAAAAACACCACCGTGTAGAGTGAAGAAAACGCAAATCTTCTAATGAATCAATAAAAATGATTTTTTTATTCCAAAATATATTACTTTATTGACAAACAACACAAAAACCACACAAATAACAATAATCTGAATAATAATATTAGAAAAAAATAAAAGAATCCAATATGCTGCGCAACAGAATTGTTTTTTTTTTATGAACAGCTGAGATTGGTTTGTCAGTTTTCGAAGTAAAACGTAATAGATTTCCTCTTTTTGGTACTTTATTTGACACAAGCGTATTATAACTATACAGGGTAGGAAAATCTTTTATAAATAATAATTTATGTTGCGTTGAATAGTGGCTACATAAATGCTTATGCATTACATAACTATTCAGCCGTTTAGAGGTGTTTAGCGAGTTCTAATAAATAAGGCTGTGAGTGTTTATATACGAAATCAAAAAGTCGAGTTCAGTTTGGGTTGAAATATGGTTGGTTGCTTAGACCATATAGTACATGGACTGCGCTTTCATCATGGCTGCAGGGTTTTAACATAGAAGGCTGCATTTTTCGGCAAATTAGACGAAATAAGGTCATTGACTGGAAAATAATTTTTAAATATAATTTTAATGATTGGCTAAGAGCCCACTGCTGTTTGTGGGTGTTAGTGATCGCAAAAATTCACTGGTATGTTTAGATAGATCTCAACTTTTTACTTGGGGCCTTTGTCGGTAAACTAAAAAGCGCATTTTCCATGCATCATTACCGATTTTCAAATTTGCTTATGAAAAGTTAAGATCTATATAAAAACACCAGTAAATTTTTGCTATCATCCGCACCCTAAATTTGATGTAGGGTCTCGGTCTATGAGGCATTCGGACGAATGTTGATGTTTACACATCTTAACCGTGAGTCCCGGCACTCACACTTTTTTTTTTTATTAAATTTGTGTTTCCATTAAATTTTAAAATAATTACCTTTTTCACATACATATAATATATTCTTTTATGTTACTCCGCAATGATTTTGTAAAAAAAAATGTATCCTGACATTCTACCTATATTTTAAGGCCTCAACCTTAACGATCCCACTATTAGAACAAAAGTTATCAGCCAACCAAGACAACTATGAGGGGACCTTTACAATTATTATGAATGAAAAATACCTACCACAAACGTGTATTCCTATATAGGTACATATAGAAAATTTTTTTTCCGATGCGAACCCAATTTGCCAAGGTTATGGTTTTTTATTTCACACACTCCACCGTCTTTAGAATAACAATCTCCCTCCAACCAGTATATTCTTAAAAGCTAACTTTTTTTTATTTTGTTTGTAGTATTCCTCTTCCTCATTACGCTTGCCTCGATGAAATTTATTCTCAAAAACCAATTTCAATGTTTTTATTATGAAATTTTGAATGGTTTTGAAAATTTGTTTGTAGCTGGTACACGCCTGTCATTCCGGCTTTAATTTGAATTTCGAATTTTGAAAATCCGACCATTGGATCCAAAGATATAAGCATTTAAGTGACCGCAAAACGGGTGTTTTTGAAATTTTGGACAATTCTTCACTGAAACACGTCGGTTGGCAATGAACAACAACCCCATTTTTTTTAGTTTTTTCCGAGATTTTTCAAACTGTTTCTTATTTAACTATTGTGAAGCTCGTGTAGGGTGTACAATTATGAATGATGTATCAAATTAATTGTGTATTTTCCTAAATGCGAATAAAAAAAAAAACTAATCGTATAGATGCAATAACTAAAGAGTTATGAGGTGAAAAAAAAACAACAGAAATATGTCAATATCTCGGTTGAAAACATTTTTAAAAATCTAAAATTTTTACAACAAATGTAAATCAATAATTTCTACCACTTAAACAACCCGGTAAAAAGATAAAAATCCAAAAGTGGTAAAAATTCACCCCGAAAAATCCCTGTTTTTGAAACATCAAAAATGGTATAAAAAAAAAATTAAAATCCAAATTTCCTCAAACACGTATAATTTATTTTTCAAATACCTTTCTGATGGTATAAAATATATTTCAATCAGACTTTACCCTGATTTATTGGAATTTTTTAATTTTTCAATTTTGAACTTTCAAATATTTATATCTCGCTTTGTAGATTTTATAGAATTGTTTTTAAATTAGTAAAGTTCTGGAATTTTAAATACCTAATAAATAAAAAATAAATGAATGTTCTACGACCTTCCGTTTAGAAGTTAGTTTTTAAACCCTCGACCAGTTTTATCGTTTTTAACCCGACTTAAGATTAGAATTTCAAAAAATCCCATCTTAGAGCTCATTTACTTAAAATAGCTAATTTAAAAAAAATTACTACATATTTTTACCAAAATACAAATGAATCAGTAAGTAAGTTATTATAAAATCAAAATTAAATAAAATAAAAATTTTCCTCTACCAAATAAACGACCTTGAACATTATTCTTTTATCATTCTTTCTATATCCTACCCCTTCTTATAGAAATGTATACAAGAAAAGTCCCACAATAGATTTTTTCTTGTCTCACTTCAATTTTCATAAATTTCCTATACATTGTTCTCTATCTTCTTTTCTTTCTTTAATCTTAATTTTTATTCTCTTGTATATGATTATCTGTTCCTTCTCAACTGAAATGGTTTGAAATGGAACAAGCTTCAGTATCGGCTCACCTCATAGCGCGTCGGAAGTTCCTCTTCATGAGACTACTATAGAGTTTATATACAATGGTCCAGATTAAAAACATGCCGTATAAGGTTTGTAAATTATTGATAAATATATAATTCTAAATAATTTCCATTTTTTATTAACTATTACGTTATAATCAATAATTTTTTTTCAATAATTCATTTTGTTTAATAAGATGCTCCTAGAGCTTAACTAGAGAGCTAAAAGTAATCTTAAAGAATACTACCAGATTTTTATAACACTGTTAGAAGCGTTTAATGGCCTAGTTATGGGAGGCTCTCACCTTAATTAAGTCTTGCTATGAGAAAAGACTATTTAAGTTTAATAACAAAACAATAATTTTTAATTATGGCAATGGAATATAAAAGAGTATTATGCAAGTTATTTTCAGATTTCAAGAGCTTAACTCTGGAGAGTTTGTTAGTTGGGCACTGTTATTCGTTAGTTTTGAATCGTATGTTTGTAACTACGGGCGTGAAATTTTAAGAGTTATGAATAATTTGTGTTTATATGTAAAGAGCCAGATTCGGCTTTTGAAGAAAAAAACTGCTCGGTTGAATCATTATTTGAGAATGGAGTGGGAACCTTGTTGGCAATCTATAATGCTCCAAAATCTGAGGACGGTATCGATCGTCTTCGCTATACACAGTTCATCAAGTTAACAAAACTGAATAAACCTGTGCAGTTATCAAATCTTCCACCAACGAGTGCAGCAGCTTACCAACATTTCAACCGTGTTTATTATCAAGTTCAGACTTGGTAAGGGCATAATTTAGAACCCCAGAATTGGGGTTGGATAATGCGTGATGAATTCCTGGAACCTGTTATGACAATGAATCCACCAGCTCCGGAGGAATTGTTTAAAACAATATTCTGCAGCTGCAAGAATGGTTGTGGTTCGCGATGTGGTTGCAGGAAAGCAGGGTTGCACTGTTCTTTAGCTTGCGGCCAGTGTAATGGGCAAGCTTGTCTTAATGCTTCACCATATCAGAGTGATATCAATGAAGACGGTACTTTTGACCCCGAAATCCTGGAAGAACTGGAGACAAATGACCTTGAAGACGAGAACATACAGGAATTTGAAATTTTACAGCGACTGTAAGACGATGATGATGAAGAAGAATATTGAAATTATTTAAATTTCAACGTTCATAAATGTATGAAATGGTATAAAGGTATGATACATTAAATAAAAATTTAATTTTTTTCTTTTATTAGTATAAATAAGATTAGCATTAAAAAATAATTAAAGTATTGCCCTCAATACACCGAAAGAAAAAAAGTTTCGTTGATCCAAGGACGTTCCGTGTTCAACTCAAAATGTGGTGGTAATTCTACAATTGAATCCGATTGTGCTTGAATCAAGCAATGCTTCATACTCAAATCAACAATGCTTCCGTAGTTGATATTTTTTTAAAAAAGTATCATAGAAATATTTTTTATGAGTATGTTTGGATTTGATTCAAATATGATTTTATTGCGAAGCAACAATGCCATTGTTCATTTAATGGCTAGTCGACCACAAACGTGATAGCAACTAAAATTAGCTTAAAATTGTGAAATTAAATACGGTAATGCTTGAATCAAATAAGGTTTCGGGATTAATCAGTAAATCAGTCATTGTTGAGGAATATCAAGTGTTTTTTTTTTGTAGGTGTCACAGGCTGGAAATCGAAACCTAGAACTTCGGCGTAACAGTTCTACGCACTAACCATTACACCACGGGCTACTAACCTGTGTTTCAATTTGTAGGGGACCTGGTATTTTCTGTCAAATCGGAAAGACTAAGATAAGAAGCTCTTTTTCTTTACAAGAGATCATTTTGCAGGATTGGTCAATTCCTCGTAAGAGGCGGTGAAAAACCTAGAATAACAATTCTGTTTTTTTTGTTTTTCTTTTTAGATGTCATAGGCAGGGAATCGAGCCCAAGAACTTCGGCGTAACAGTCCTGCGCACTAACCATTACACCACGGACTACTAAGTATCTATGTCTGGCAACTCTGCAGTCGATGTTTTTATAAATTATAGCAAATATTATGGTAAGAGAATTGAGAGCCAAAACTATGTACTAACGTGAAGCGATTATTTTTAGAGCAAATTCAGATCTCGACCAAGACGGTCGTGAAAATAAAGTGGTTTTTTAATTAATTTTCCACTTTAAAAGTGAATTTGTTTTATTTATAAAATGTTGGTTCTTTTCTGAGTGCTTCCACTGAGCTACCGAAACATTTGGTCAATCGAGCCACATTTTGAAGAGTGACCTGTGAGATAGAGTAAATTCCTCAGTTTTTTGATATGCCAAAAGTGATAGATATCATGTAAAAGTGATAAATGTGAAATATTGTGCAAAATATTTCCAAAAAAGAGCAAAAAGCCGCATATAAATGCGTAATTGTGAAATTGAAAAGTGAGAAATGTGCCACAATGCAAATTGGGTACACAGCTATATGAGAAAGAAGATTCGAGACGAGCCAAAAAATCATCATGGGTATGTGATAGAAACCGCGTGAAAAAATCACGTAGGCATCCGAGATAGAGTAAGAAAAATGAGCAAAGAGTACCCAGATGGTGAGTATATATTTTCCTTTTTACAAACAAACCTCTACGAGATTTGCAAATTTCGAGATAGACGCCAGACATGTCGCGACACGAAAGGAAAATTTTCGTACATAAAATGTACACGAGAAAGATCGAGAAAGAATTCTGTTTCTCCTACACGAAAAACAGACGAGCAAATTTTGCATACTTATGTAGCAACAAATATAACCTTATAATACATAACACACAAATGTGCAAGAAATTCTCGCCTACAACGAGAATAAACGAGAAAGAATACCTACTAACAGCAGCGTTACTGCCATCAGTGCAGATAATAACAATCATCCCCTTTCATTTTTCAATAAATTGTCGCGACATAGTCTTTGGTGCATGCGCAGTGCGAAAGAGAACGGCCGATGGCCGATGTCGAATGTATTCAGCACTATGTGTGGCCTTACACACCACCGTGTGCCAGAACACAAGAGAAGGGACCCAGTGGGAAATTTCTAAAAATTCAATGGTGAATATCTTGCTTCTTCCTTGAGGAAAGGGAGCAGCACCCGCTTCCTTTGTGCGGAATACATCGAGGATTTTAACATGGGCATGTCATTGGCGGGGTGCACATGCAATTCTCGATGAAAATTCCACAGCTAAATCACTACTTCCTTGGAAGTTGCTTATTCACCAATTGGACTGAGGACTCTGGTGAAAAATATGATGAATATTCAGCGAAGAAATACTTAAACAAAAGTAACTTGCTTATTCATCAGATCATTAATTTTTGATGAAAAATATGATGAAAATTCTTTTATGAAATCGCTAAATAATTTGGACTTGTTTTTTCACTACCTCAATATTTGCCAATGAAAAATATGATGAATATTCAACAAAAAAGTCACTAATTGAGTGTTACTTAGTTATTGATCAGCTTAATATTTATTATTTTCGATGAAAATTATGATGAAAATTTAGTAGTGAAATCAATAGGGAATTGGGAGTTGCTTAATCGCTGAATATTTAATTCATAAATTAGAAAAATACTTCTCCTAAGTTGGAACGATTGAATGTAATTCAATTAAAAGGTAAGTGACCTAAACTCCAAAATGCGTCTCTAAGACGCAAATTATGGTAAATTTTTACCGACCCTTATAAAAACCAAAGCATGAACATACTGTGGATTTTATTTTTCTAACTGAATTTTTTAAATTAGATATACACAATGCTCAGTTCATGATAAATGTCTGATGAAAGGATACATTACTTTCTTCACAGAAATCCTCATATTGATCGCGTCAGGCTCAGGGAAATAACAAGAAAAAAAAGGGAGCGTCGTGGGAGAATTATTTTTTCTTCTCTCTCAAAGTCTACTTAACAAAGCAGACGAGTGGATCTAGACAACGAACTGTTGAACTTATACATTACTTGTCAACGATTGAATCATCGCATAATTTTACCTATTAAAATAGAATCTTTTAATTCTGCATTAAACTCACTTGATTTTTGTGTGCCAGGTAAAAGAAGGGAGTGTTTCGAAATTTTGCCCATTTACAAAGCAGACAATGTGCATAAAACCATGAACTGGTGAAACTATGGATTACTTTACAGTAACTAAATCAGTGCTTGCTGTTTCTTCGAAGAAGTGGCATTTGAATTCAGCTAAATTTTTCAGTGAGGATGAAATTTCCTACTGGGGAAGGAGAAGCGAATACGTGTGCAGCACTATGTGTGGCCTTACACACCACCATATGCTAGTACACAAGAGCAGCGACAGAGAAGCGAATATGTATGTGGCCGTGAGCGTCCACATACTTTGTTTTCGTCGGTTAGTTTTTTCTTCACTTTAAAGTGAAATCTGGCCTCGATAACATCCAAATATTTTTAAATTCTAATTTAATTGGGAAAGATTAAGCGAGATTTGGCGAATAAAGACCCTTGTGGAAGATTAATTCAGTCTTTGATTTTTGGTAAGAATAAAAATGTAATAAGAAAAGTGAAAGATTAATATCTAATGTGAAAGATTTAGAATTTGCGAGATCAGAATACAGTCCACTAAGTGAAGCGTTTTTGTGAAAGAGTGTTGTTGTTGTGCCACGAGAAAGAGGGTAGTTTTTTGAGGGTAGTTTTTTTTAAGTTTTGCTTTCTTTTATTATTATTATTATTATTATTTTTATTTTAGGTATTGAAAAGTGCGAATGAAATATGTGAATGTGATAGAGAGATAGACAAGGAATATTTCCATTTAAAGTGAAAATTCGAGAGATAGAATAAATGTTTTTTAATTTATATTTCAATCGCTTGGTGAGAGTTTTATTTTTATTTTCTCATGTGCATAGAATGTGAATGCGCAATAATTTTTGCAACAGTGATAGAGATGCCATGATGAAAATAAAATTGTGCAACGCAAGTGAGAGAGGGAAAGATCTATATTATTTGCACTCTAAGCATAAATGTACGAGTGGCAATTTGTGAAAGAGTGATAGATGCTTGCAAGCAGCGAAAGATAAAAATTAAAATAAACAATAACAAAGGTTTTGTTTATCTGCCCAATTGAGATCAGTTTATTTTCACAAACGAAAATATTTTTTGAAAAATGCTTTTAGAGAAAGATTGATGGAGACAGATATGAAATGAGACATGAGATGAGAAATGAGATAGATGTGAAAGATTCAAATTTTCTAACATAAAGAAATTTTTGAATGGCAACAACAACAACAACAATAAACAATAATAACAACAAATAGCATCAACCTAATTGAAATATATTTAAAATTCTTTTTCAGATAACAGATAGTTTAAACAAAATACCCGCATTACTCCTTTTCAGATTAAAGATAGTTTAAACACTATATTTTAATAACTAAATAAAATTCTTTTTCAGCATACAAAATTTAAACAAATTATCCTTTAAATTTTGTTCTTTACCTTTTTTAGAATACGATTACTAAAATTGAGATAGAGTCATGGAGAACAATTCTTATCTTTTGGACACTGCTGTCCATGCGATAGAGCGGATGCGGTCATGTATTGCGTCCGATGAATTCAAAGAGCTAAAAAGAGTGTACCATAGGCAGTATGCTACCTGCAGAGAACTGTTGCGCAATTTTTTCAGGCTCCCTGTGCGACTGCACAAGATAACATTAAGAGAGAGGGCCCACACACATCGCAACAAGCCTTGCAGATGTTTGGGAGAAGTGAAAGAGTTGTGCCAACTACACGCACGGGTACAAGGGAGAGAGAATAGAGCAGCGATTCAAGCGATAACATGTCCTCCGTGCAAATCTCCAGGCCATCCAGTTTGGGGATGTCCGCAATTCCAAGCTCTTAACCTGAAGGCGCGCCAGCATTTAGTGAAAGAACGTGGCCTCTGCGGTAATTGCCTCAAGATAGGCCATCAACCCAAAGAGTGCTTCCAAGTTACATGTGGCAGATGTCCTGGGAGAGTGGTACATTGTGCATGAGAACCATATTTGGGAAAATAATTCTTGGAGAGCACCAACAAGAGATAGAACAGAGAATAGATGAGAGTGAACAAGTAGCATGTAACATGACTGTTGATAACGATCAGTTACACGAAATGCTTACGAGATTATGGGAGGTAGATGATATTAGATCAGCACCATTCCGCTCCAAGGAGGGGGAATTGGTGGAAGCAAATTTCATAAATACATATTCACGTGATCCTTCAGGGAGATTCGTTGCTACGATTCCTTTGAAGCAATTTGAGATAGATTCAGAGAAAGATATTGGGAGCTCAGAGCTAATAGCGAAGCGTAGGTTCTTTGCTTAAGAAAGAAAACTAGAGCGAGATCCAGAAGTGAGAGAGAAATATATAGATTTCATGAGAGAATATGAGAGAGAAGGGCACATGCAACCAGTGGCTGGTGTGCCCCAAGGTAGTATGGTATATCATATACCACACCACTGTGTGACGAAGAAATTCAGAGTCGTTTTTGATGATGCTAGTTGTAAAACGATGAAAGGTGTCTCGCTCAGTGAGATGCAGATGCTTGGAGAAAAGTTGCAAAAACTTCTTGTGAAAGATATGAACTACGAAGAGCAGTCATCTATCGTATTTCTAGATGATGACAAGACTTCGATTTTGGGATTGAAGTGGCTACTTGAGAGAGATCAGTTTACATTTGTGATAAAATTACCTTTGACTGATGAGACAGTTACTAAGCGAAAGATTGTAAGTTGCGTTGCTCAGTTATATGATCCCAATGGTTTCATATCACCAGTAACGATTTGCGGTAAGATTCTTATCCAAGATATATGGCGCTTGAACATCGGTTTGGATGAGAAATTGCCTAAAGAGATAGATGAGAGATGGAGAGAGTTTTTGGAGAGAGATAACTTACCTTGAGAATGTGAGAATAGATAGATGGATAGGCACTTTCGAGATGGGCAAGTGGAAATCCACGGCTTTTCAGATGCATCCGAGAGAGCATATGGAGCAGTGATATACGTCAGAACTGTGAATTCTGAGTGAAAGATTTTATCAAGCATGCTCTCTGCGTGTAGCACCGCTAAAAACAATAACAATACCACGTCTGGAACTTGCTGCCGCAGAGTTACTAGGACGGTTGTTAGTGAATGTGAGAGAGACAATGAGTTGGGAAAGAGTTGAATACAGTCTTTGGACAGATTCAATCGTTGTGTTGCATTGGATAAATAAATTACCATGCAACTTAAAGACATTTGTAGCGAATCGACTCTCATCTATACAGACGAGTACTGAAGTGAAGAGATGGAGACATGTTGGTACGAAAGATAATCCTGCTGATCTTTTGAGCAGAGGAACTAAACCATCGTTGTTAATCGACAACAAACTTTGGTTACATGGACCTGAATGGCTTTCCAAACCCCGATCGACATGGTTATCTGAAAATTTTGTGTCAAATGTTTCAGATGGGGGGAGGGATGAAATGAGAGAGATGAGAGAGACGAGAGTGCTTGTTATAATGAAGTTCGCAGAACCATTATCCATTCATACAAGAGATTTGGGAGAGAGTGTTTCAGTTATTGAGTATACACATACTTTAGAAAAAGCGCTAAACATAGTAAGCTATGTATTCCGCTTTGTCAATGCCATTAAGGTAAAGATTGAGCAGCGAAAGAGAGAGAGATTAGAACATGGAAAGCCGCTAAGACGTTATAAACGTCAAGGCGGAATAAGAGATAAAAAAATAGATAGATCAAGAGATAGATTAAGGGATAGATTGAGAGAGAAAGAGATAGACAAAGTAATTGTTCAGCCGACTTCTCGAGAGAAAAGCCAGGCGATTGATCATTTACTACGGAGAGAGCAAGAGGAATATTTCGGTAAAGAGATAACCTCTTTAAGAAAGAGTAGGTGTTTACCTGATAGCAAGATTGAAGCGTTGAAGCCGTTTCTCGATGATAAGGAAATCCTTAGAGTTGGAGGGCGGCTAGAGAGAGCAGAGATAGAATTTGAGAGAAAGCATCCAGCGATTGTGCCAGCGTCTTCGAGACTAGCATGGCTGATCATGGACAGAATAATAGGCATCCGGCAATCCATTGAAACAAAGTCAGCAAAGGCGGTACGCCCCTGCATTCTCACTACTCTATTTCATTCAAAAAAGGCGGAGAGCTTCCCAAGGGCACTACTTTTTGAAATAACAGCGCTGCTCTGTAAAATATTTATTTCTTCAAATTAAGCATCTGATTGCGACTGTCGATAGAGAAGCAGTTGAGATTTTTAAATTGCTGTCGACGATAGAACAACACGACTTATTCCAAAGTCACAAGGGTTGGTGCTTCCGTATTTCCTTGTGTACGCCTTTCAACATTTTGCTTTAATTTGTCAATATACATGAAGACATAAGCCACAGAACGCAATAAAATTCTCCAAGTTTCAAAACGATTTACATAAATCAATTTAACTGCGTTTTTGACTTCGTTGATTTGTAGCGCATGGGGTCGAAATTCTTTCTCGTCAGCTTTTTGGATTGTTGGCATTTGCGGACATTTATTTGGGTTTTCAAATAGAAAATCATGCCCCCTAAACCATTCATCTGATGCATCCCAATCAGGATCGGAGTTCCATTTCGTTGCTTTATCTGCCACATTCAATTTTGAAGGAATCCATTTCCAATCCGAGATATTCGAGGATTCCAAAATCTCACCTACTCGATACATCACAAACTGCTGGAATTTTCTAGGATCAGTATGAAGCCAAGAAAGCACAGTTTTTGAGTCAGACCATAAAAACCTTTGACTAATTGAAAAACTATGTACATTACATATAGAGTTCATTAATCGTACTCCGAGCACAGCAGCCTGAAGTTCGAGCCTAGGAATCGACAACGGTCGTCTGGGAGCTACTTTACTTTTCGCACTTACTATAGTTGTTTTAATATGGTGCCCATCCGCAATTCGAAAATACGACACCGCCGCATAAGCGCTTTCGCTCGCGTCGACAAACGTGTGTAGTTGGATAGATGTTCCACTTTGGTTTAAATTCAAGGAATAGCATCTTGGTATTTGTAATTCAGTTACTCACCTAACCACCTTTCATATAACGCTATAGGTAGCTCCTCATCCCACTCTAACTCGATTCTCCAAATATCTTGTAAAAGAATTTTTACAAACACTAGAAAGTGGGAAAGAAATCCCATCGGATCAAATATCGACATTAAAATTTTGAGGACCTCACGCTTCGTTGGTATTTTTCTGTCACAAAGTACCTTTTGATTCAGGCTATTAAAGTTTAAAACGTATGTGAAGGTGTCAGCTGATGTGTTCCAATGCATGCCCAAAACCTTTTCCGTTACCGCCATGTCTGTGTCATTCATCCCAAAAGCTTTGCTAGTTTTAAAATTATCGCCATCTTCTTGCAGAGCGTTGAGAACAGTTGATGAATTAGACATCCAATTTCTTATGTGAAACCCTGCATTTGCGTGGATATACTTCACGTCTTTCGCAAGTTGGATAGCTTCATCTATGGTATCCGTGCTATCTATGAAATCATCCACATAATGGTGCTGTAATATCGCCTCAACTGCTCTTGGCTTACTACTCGCGAAACTCATAGCATTTTGATTCTTTACATAGTGAGCAATACACGGAGAGCACGATGCACCAAACGTCAAAACTTGCATCTCATAAACACTAGGTTTGCCAATATTCTCATCATCTCTTCACAGAAAACGCTGCACTGACCTGTCTGGCTTATATACTCGCACTTGATGAAACATTTCAGCTATGTCACCGCAAATGGCGAATCTTCCGCAACGAAAACCATATAGTACGGATGTGATTGGGACTAACTGGTCTGGCCCCTTCAAAAGAAAGTCATTGAGGGATACACCATCACATTTCGCATCTGCGTCCCATACGAGTCTAACCTTTGCAGGCTTATTTGGATTCCTCACTATACAAATTGGCAAATACCAGACATGACCACCGGCACTTAACTCCTCTGAAGACAACCTTTTGGCATACCCTTTCACCACTAAATTAGAAATTTGTTCATTTAAATTCCTACTCAGCTGAACATCCCCTTGAATTTTTCGATCAAGCAGTTGAAAGCGATGAAATGCCATGTAATAATTGTCAGGCATAGAAAATTTATCAAATTTCCAAAATTGTCTGCCGACTCGAATACAATTATCGTCGAGAATTTTGATAGCCCTTTTTTCTTCTGCTGATATCATTTGGTGGGTTGGAATACGAACACCAATGTTTTCTATTGAAAAGAATTTTTCAACAAGTTGGTGTAACTCGGTATCACTTTGGGTTTGATAAATATTTAAAGCAAATCTTAAATTTCTATTTGCATTATTGATTTCTCTTTCAGGTCCGCGTACACACCATCCTAAGCGTGTTTTTGTTGCCATTGGCTCCGACCAATTACCTTCATACACTCGTATTGGAACCCCTAGCTTCCAGTTGTCCATGCCAATAAGAGTTCTCGGTTGTGCCCACTGGTACGATGGAATAGGCAACCCTTTCACATATGGATATCGAATTTTGAGAATTTTACTTGAAACTGATTGTATTGGTTAACCCAAACTTCTAACTGTGCGAGCATTCCGAAGAGCAAACCTCTGGCATCCTTCATTGCGTCCTGATATTCCCAAAGTGACTATTCTTGAGTCCTTTTCAACGCGAGTAGTTTCAGATGTCCACCTTAAACAGAGTTCCACGGACCTACCGGAAAGATTTAGTGCGTCTGCAAGTTCTTCATCTACCAATGTCAAAGATAAACCTCCATCTAGGAAGGCAAACGTTTCGACAGACTTATTGTTCCCGTACAATGTCACCGGTATAATACTGAATAATACATTCATCATATTCTCATTGTCATTTTGGTCGGAATGGCATCCCAAAGTTGAAACTTCCTCTCACATCAGAGGAACCTCCGATTTTATGCAAAAGCTTATGATGTCTCAGTGCACATCCATCTATACCACATAATGCTGTTATCTTGCATCGAGAATGAGGATGCTTGGCCAACCACGTATGACACAAACTATTTTTTCTAATAATATTCCACCTATCGGAACGTCCAGCCATTTTGAATTCGTTGCAAGAGTCTAGCGTGTGATTATTGTTACACACATAACATTTCCTGGGCACATTATTAATGCGACAATTACTTTCTGCAACTTCAGCTACGTCATGAGTATAAAAATGATTATTACGTTTGTCTCGTTTTTCAACTATTTGTCGCGTGGTTGGCGTTGTGACAGAATAAGCAGCTTCGGCAATTTCACTTAACCAATTGGAGAATACCGGCAACGTTGGTTCTTGCAACTCCTTGGAAAACAAAGCCCAGTTCAACAGAAGGTGCGGTGTGAGTTTGTCAACAAATTCTTTAAGAAGCGTTAGGTTGTTCAAATGAGCTGTCATCTGCGAAGCTTCCATTGTGGCACACACATTTTGAATTGCAAGCGCATATAAGCGTTTCCAACCTATCGGCTTTTGGAGGTGCTTGGTTTTTAGCTTTAGCAATCATGGCGTGAAGTATGTACTCTGGTCTACCGAATCGCATACGGAGTGTTTTTATAATGTCGTGTATCATCGTTGGTAACAAGAGTCGGTTCTTAACCGCTTCGAGGGCACTACCAGGAAGACATTTCTGCAGACGCAGCAAATTTTCAGCATCCGTGTATCCAGCGATACTAGTGCTGTACTCAAAGGAGCTGATGAAAATCGGCCACTCTTCTGGATGTCCATTGAACAAGGGTAAATCCTTCGATATCGCTTGGCGAGCTGCTAGCTGAGATGATGAAAGTAAATTGATTTGCGTTGTAGACGGAATGTTAGGTCGAGCGTTAGAAATCGCGGTTTCAGTTGGGGGTACAGTTAATGTTTTTTGACTTTGAATTGGTTGACTTTCGATGTTGCATGGGACAGGCTGCCTATGAGGCACAAGAACAGATTTTTGTGGTGGTTGCAGTTCGTGCCATTTTACTGCACCAGATACTGGAGCAGGTTTATTTGATTGCTCTACCCACATTTGATTTAATTGGCTACGATCTACCGACTTACCTTCAATTTTGTCTTGTTCCTCATCTGAACTGCTGAACTCCTCAAGAATTCTATACTTTTCTAATAAGTATCGTTGATTATTCGCTTCACGAAGTGAAGCTGATGGAACGTGGAGGTGATCGTTGGTTGGCGGAGTGTCGACAGGTTTCACAAATCCAACTTCTGTCATTCACTGTAGAGTCGACGTTGACGCATTGAAAGTGGAACCAGACATCGCACTTTTCACATGCTACCATTTCGGATATATCGGGCAGGGGACAAAGCAGGCAGCTATGCTTTTCCACTGGCGAAGACGTCGCATTTGGTGTATTCTCGTGGGACATAATGTACAGCAAGAATTTTTATGAATTATTCCTCAAGTTTTTAAAGCTTCAATAAAACAATGGGTTTATTTTTTGGCTGCTTAAAAATTCTAAGAACAAATAACTTTTATTATTTCATTTTATAATATTAGTATGTAGGTATTACCTTGGTTTATAATTCATACATGTATCTAGATTAAATTCAATATATACACATAGATTAATACTTTAATGTAATACTTTTAATTTACAAAAAAAAGGAAAAGAAAAATGATTTTGCACTTTGCCGTGCATCAAGACAAAGTGAGAATGAAAAAATGAGGTTATGTAAATTTGTCTTTTTGTCCATGAGGCAATTAAATGCAATTATTAGTGCAGGGTTGATGCAGAGTAGTTGTTGCATATTCTTGCGATAAGATGGCGTTAACAGTAATGTAAGTATTAAATTAAGTTGTTTATTAAAGTAAACGTATTTAACTTTAGTTTAAAAAGTGATTTAAAAAAAAAACTAAAAAATCAATAAAAAATAAAAAAAAAACATAAATTGAGTTAGCGTTTCAATAGGATTTTCAGATCAGAATGCATCAGCGAAAGTATCTTCGAAAAACAAACAAGAAACGTACTTGATTCTACCAAGGTTTTTCTTTGGGTGTAACTGTATAATTACACGAGTAGGTAAGTGTTATTAAATGAATAGATACTAATATATTGAAATAAATTATTAATTATAACGTAATAGTTAATAAAAAATGCAAATTATTTAGAATTATATATTTATCAATAGTTTACAAACTTTATACGGCATGCTTTTAATCTGGATTACACGTTGACCTCGAATGATACTCTAAACAGTTAAACACTGTGCGCGCTCTGCCCTCTATCTCGAAAATGGTTCAAGATATAAAAAAATATATTAACAAAAGTTGTAGAGAATTTAATCCTCTACATTATTTATTAAAAGTACAAATAGCATAAAACCCATAGGAAACGGGATATTTGCAATAAATGCGTAAAAAAACAATTTTTGTGACCTTTGACTTTGGAAAATATGTATACGCGGACACCCTACGCTAAAAAGGTTTTGAGACAAGTTTTAGGGTGCCAAAATAAAAGTGTATACAAGTTTATAGCCGACTATCTCTCATTCCGAGGTGAAACCCCTAATATGCCTGGACTATAGCTCCTCAGCGCGCTTAGCGTTTAAAGCATTGTAGTTTTCCTTGGGACGCCCTGGTTTGCCGGTCTGAACTATTTTGGGCCTATCTGAACCGTACTTCACTACCTGCTCCTGCTCTGGTTCGCCGCGTTTTTCAATAATCTGCCGTTTTTCCTTATCGTACAATCTATAGGCCTAAGACACCAATGACCTAAAAGACGGATTTTACTAAAACTATTTTCTTTACTTTTGTTTGTTTATTGAAACAAACTCTTAAAATTTCCACCAAACCGTAAGATCTGTTTCCCAGAAACCAATTATATTATATTATTTTGTATATATAAAGAATTAGGGATGTCCCTCAAGTTAGCAGACCAAAGTCAGCAGAACAAATTTTTTGTGACGTCATCATTAGGCGCTAATTAAGTGCTAATTAAGTACCCAACAACAAAATTAAGTGCTCCAGTACTTTTGTTGTAAATTAATGTTCTGCTAACTTGATTTCAAGTTAGCAGACCAATTACCGGAAAATACTTAAAACACAAGAAAAAAAAAAGTTTTAGTCTAGTATTTAGGAGCTATTTAAGTGCTCTATGAATCCAAAAAAAAATTTCCAAAAAAATTGTTTAAAAAAAAAAAAAAATATTTTTCTAATTTCCCATACAAAACCATGTTCTGCTAACTTAATTTCGATTTTTCTCGAACAATTCAACTTTTTTCGACCCAAATCTTTTTGATTATTTAGGTGCTCGGCTAGGTCGAATTACGTACCCCATTTTCAAAAAATTAGAAAAAAAAAATAATTAATTCAATTTCCATAGAAAACCATGTTCTGCTAACTTAATTTCGATTTTTCTCGAACAATTCAACTTCTTAATAGTAAAAATATAATTTTTTTTCTAAAATTAAAATTTTTTTTTTGAAAATGTGCCCTTACTCGTTAAAAGTAATAAGCTTATCTCCCCATTTAAATTTTAATATTTGTCTTCCTTTATCTAGAAAAAATACTTAATGTCTAATGAACAGGATAATCAGAACAATTATCTCTGGTTTTATAATAAGTTCCAATCATTAAGTAGAATCCTCTATGATAATTATATGGTTAAAATACGTTCTTCACTTCTTATTGACCCAAACAAAATTTTGGAAATTTGTTAATAGCAAGAGAAAATCTGACGGATATCCATCTACTATGAAGTACTTGGATGAGGCAAGCAGCAGCCCTCTTGTTATTTGTAATATGTTTTCATCATTTTTTAAACTTTCGTTTCGCGACGATGAAAACAATTTTAATCATTTGAATAGCTTTTCTCAAAGCTCATTGAGTAATATTGTAATCACAGTTGAAAACGTAAGAGAACATCTTGAGGGACTGGACAATGACACATCCAGTGGAACTGACGGAATTCCTGCTTTTGTTTTAAAAAACTGTTGCAACAGTCTAGCGAGACCGTTAACAATTTTATTTCGGAATTCAATAAAATAAGAAAATTTTCCTAATATTTGGAAGAATTCATAAGAAAGGCAATCGTACTTCGTAGTGATATTTCAAACTATAGGCCAATAGCCAAACTTTCATGTTTACCAAAACTGTTTGAGGCTATTGTATTTAAGAGTTTTTATTTCAGCTGCAAAACTTTATTGCGAATGAGCAACATGGGTTTATGAAAAAGAAATCTACCGTAAATAATCTTCTTGAATTTACGTCTTTTGCAAATAAAACTATTGAGAAAGGCCATCAAGTTGACTGTATCTACATATACTGACTTTAGTAAGGCCTTCGACAAGTTGTCTCATAGTCTTATTTTATTTAAACTTTCATCTCTTGGTTTCCCTTTAGTTTTCGTTCAATGGGTCAGATCATATTTGAAGGGGAGGACGTACCAAGTTTTTTTTAGAGGAATCATTTCCGATTTAATTAACGCACACTCTGGTGTACCTCAAGGTAGGTCCACTACTCTTCATAGTTTCTATCAATGATGTTGTTTCAATAGTAAAATCTTGTAGGGTGCTTATATACGCTGATGATATAAAGTTATTCAAAATAATCATAAACCAGTCCGATTCTGAATCTCTTCAAAATGACCTAAATATTTTTTCTGATTGGTGTATACACAATAATCTTTTTTTAATTGTGTCAAAATGTCAATATCCTATAATTATAGCATAAATCAATATGTGCTTAATAGAATAATGGCAACACGTGATTAGGTGTATACTTTTCACAAAATCTTGACTTTTCAGTCCACATTGAGAAAATTGTAAATAAGGCCAATGCAATGCTCGGTTTTATTAAACGCTGGAGTAAAGGATTTTCGTGTATCCTCGTAGCATCTTCTTTATACAACTCTTGTTCGTCCCCACTTAGAATATGCAAGTGTGGTATGGTCAACTCACTACTCTGTACACATTGATCGCATCGAATCTGTCCAGCGTAAATATGTACGTTTCGCACTAAGCCATTTGAAGTGGAGTGACCCGAATCAACTGCCTCCATATACCAATCGCCTTCTTCTTTTAAACATGACTACTCTGGAAAAACTTCTGATTGGATCCATTGGACATTGATTCACATGTACTTTTGGACCAAATTCTTCTAACTAGAAGTCACAGTTCTCGGAACTCTGACATTTTTCACCTCGATTTCCATCGTACCAACTATGGCCTCAATGGTTCATTGACTCGTATGAAACACGGAGCGAATAAAAATCATAATGTTTTTGACTTGAGTTACCCAAAGCTTACACTAAGGAACAAGTTGTATGGACGTTCTTAGTATTTCTAATTGTTTGTCACCAATCATCGTATTTAATGTTTCCCTTTTTATTGTAACAGTGTTGCCACTTTTTGTTTAATTAATGTAATTTAATGTGTAATATTTTGACATATAGTTATTTTTTAGCTTGTTATTAAAGTATATATATATATTATTTTGTTGTCTTTAGTAGAGTGTTAGGCTTTTTATAATTTACTAACAACTAGCACCACGCTAAATGATGACTGTAACAAGTTGATATTTCCCAGTATCTGGAGGTGAACAAACCCGAAGAGAAAAAAATGTAATATTACAAATGCTTGCATTCAGCAGTACTGATAGCGTTAGGTACAAATTCCCTTTCTTCTATGTTAAATCTTAAATTTTCAAATTTGATGCAAATTGAATATATCAAAGCAACGTTGTTAAATTTCACAATATGTGAGGTAAATACAACGTTGCTATATTTATCATTTATTATGCTTTTTCCCTAGGTAGGTAGGTATGAATTGTAGTTAGGTTTTTTTATCGTTTTAGGTAGGTATTATTATGTGGTAACTATATTATGTTAAAAAATAGTGGAATTAGGTTTTTAAATTTAAAAATCAATTGAAATACCCGTAAAACCAATTTTTGAAAGAAAATAAATTATTTTCTTCTAAAAAGTGTTTTTTTTTTGTTACAGGCAAGTGTGTAAAAATTAAAAAAAGAATGTGAATTTGGTTTGAAAATTTTCTAAATCGATTGAAATACACGTGAAAACTATTTCTCTAAAAATAAATAAATAATTTTTTAATGGAAAAAACATTTTTTTAAGTTATCAAATTTTATAAAAATTTAAAAAAATGGGAATTTGCTTTGAATTTTTTTTAAATCCATTGAAATAGGTACATGTGAAATAGATTTTTCCAAGAAAATGTAACTATTTTTTTCGGAAAAAACTTTGTTGGTTAGAAAATTTTATAAAAAATTATGTAAATGAAAATTTGGCTAGCAAATTTTAAAAATCGATTGAAATACACTCGAAAACTATTTTTCTAAAAAACATAAATGACTTTTTTCGGAATAAAATTAAATATGTAGGTAATATTAAAATTTAGGTTTGCAAATTTTAAAAATCGATTGAAATAGTTAGATAGGTACTCGTAAAACTATTTTTCGGAAAAATTTAATTATTTTTCGGAACCATCATTTTTTGATTAGACATTTCGTAAAAATTTAAAAAAAAGGGGTATTTCGTATGCAAATTTCCAAAAACGATAGAAATGAACGTAACAATTAAAAAAAAAATAAAACTTTTTGTCGACAAAAAATTACTTTTTATTGGGAAAAATAATTTTAGAAAAATAAAAAAAAAGAAAATTAGTAGGTATCACAATTTTTAAAATCAATTGAAATAGATACATATACATCGCAACATTGAATATTTTATAAATTATATTTTATAATTATTCACTTTTACACATACATTCTTATATGATCTCAATGACTTTTTAACTCATTTTGACTTTTTTTTAAGACCTTAATCTTACAGATACGATTAATAAAACAGAAGTTATAACCAACCAAATCAATCCTTCCTTACTATTTTATTAAATAAAAAATTACCTACAAAATGTATTCTACCCACAACATATTTCCTTAAAAGAGTCAAGTAGGTACACGTGCATGAAAATATTTTTTTTATTAAATTTGTGTTTCCATTAAATTTTAAAATAATTACCTTTTTCACATACATATAATATATTCTTTTATGTTACTCCGCAATGATTTTGTAAAAAAAATGTATCCTGACATTCAACCTAAATTTAACGATCCCATTATTAAAACATAAGTTATCAGCCAACCAAACCAACTATGATGGGACCTTTACAATTATTATGAATGAAAAATACCTACCACAAACGTGTATTCCTATATAGGTAAATATAGAAAAAAATTTTTCCGATGCGAACCCAATTTGCCAAGGTTATGGTTTTTTATTTCACACACTCCACCGTCTTTAGAATAACTATCTCCCTCCAACCAGTATATTCTTAATAGCTAACTTTTTTTATTTTGTTTGTAGTATTCCTCTTCCTCATTACGTTTGCCTCGATGAAATTTATTCTCAAAAACCAATTTCAATGTTTTTATTATGAAATTTTGAATGGTTTTGAAAATTTGTTTGTAGCTGGTACACGCCTGTCATTCTGGCTTTAATTTGAATTTCGAATTTTGAAAATCCGACCATTGGATCCAAAGATATAAGCATTTAAGTGACCGCAAAACGGGTGTTGTTGAAATTTTGCAAAAAGTGGACAATTCTCCACTGAAACACGTCGGATGGCAATGAACCACAACCCCATTTTTTAGTTTTTCCGAGATTTTTCAAACAGTTTCTTATTTAACTATTGTGAAGGTCGTGTAGATGCAATAACTAAAGAGTTATAAGGTGAAAAAAAAACAACAGAAATATGTCAATATCTCGGTTGAAAACATTTTTAAAAATATAAAATTACAAATGTAAATCAATAATTTCTATCACTTACACGATTTTCAGATTGTTTAAACAACCCGGTAAAAAGATAAAAATCCAAAAGTGGTAAAAATTCACCCCGAAAAATCTATGTTTTTGAAACATCAAAAATGGTATAAAAAAAATTAAAATCCAAATTTCCTTAAACACGTATAATTTATTTTTCAAATACCTTTCTAATGGTATAAAATATATTTCAATCAGACTTAACCCTGATTTATTGGAATTTTTTAATTTTTCAATTTCGAACTTTCAAATATTTATAACTCGCTATGTAGATTTTATAGAATTATTTTTAAATTAGTAAAGTTCTGGAATTTTGAATATCTATTAAATAAAAAATAAATGAATGTTCTACGACCTTCCGTTTAGAAGTTAGTTTTTAAACCCTCGATCCTCGACCCTCTTATCCTTTTTTACCCGACTTAAGATTAGAATTTCAAAATCCCATCTTAGTGCTCATTTACTTAAAATAGCTAATTTGTCTCACTTCAATTTTCATAAATTTCCTATACATTGTTCTCTATCTCCTTTTTTTTGCTTTAATCTTAATTTTTATTCTCTTGTATTTGATTATCTGTTCCTTCTCAACTGATATGGTTTGAAATGGAACAAGCTTCAGTATCGGCTCACCTCATAGCGCGTCGGACGTTCATCTTCATGAGACTACTATAGAGTTTATATACAATGATGATACCGAAAATGATCAGGCAATTTTTGTTTTTCATTTCAAAACATATGCAGGTACATGTGTGAACTGCTGCGCACGGTGGGGCGCACGCCGCCGGCCGCGGCCACTTGATATCTGTCGTAACCATATTTGTAATCAGAGCTTTGGGATGCAATGGTTTCCCTCACTAATTCTATTTTTCGAAAAGTTGTCCTTTTGATGTACACTCCGCTACAACTGAATAAGCACAAACATTTTCTAAGGTACATTGTCCATTTTTTTTCCAAACCTTAAGTATTAATGTATCATTTGATGATGCTTACTGTTTGCTTATGATGTTGGGAAAAGAAATCAGTAACAATAATTAAAAAATTACCGCAATTTTTTGTCTGGCTCTCCTGCAAAGCGTTCCATATTCAAAAATGCAGATTTTTTTGCGTCAACTGAATAGACACAAGTTCATTATCTTCATTATTTACGAGCATTCTCAAATGATTGATACATTAAATAAACAGTTGAAGTGTTTTAAGTGAAATTTAATCGTTTAATTTAAATTCTAACGATGATTGGTAGATCAAAATCCCTAAATAGTGTTGAAAGAGCTAAAATCGATTCATTAAGAGAACAAGGGCTGACCGGGCATACTATAGCTAAAAAATTTTACCCAAGTTTCAGTCTGCTATTCCTAATTAAGAAATAACGATTCGTACGGAAAAAACATGAAAGGAGGTAAAAAAATGGCAACAACAGCAGTTGATCGCAGAGCAATTTTAAGATGTGCTTCCAATTCGTGTGATTCTTCGGCAAAAATAATACAGAAATCTGGTATAAGTGCAAGCGTTTCAACAGTCTTTAGAGTAATCAACAGTGCAAATCATCTAAAAGGAATGAAACTTCCAAAAAACACCACTAAACGTGCAACGGAAAGGTATGCGCTTCGAATTCTTTAGACTCCCTATGAGTTAGCAAAATTTTTTTACATTTTCAATTAATATCAAAATAATATTTCAATATGTCAAATCTAATTTGTTCCTAGTACCGCTTTGTGTACTTAGATGCGGTACTAGTAATGTGAAGAAATGCTCAGGTGCTAACTTTTCGTTGGGACCAAGTATTAGAGCTAATACCTGGTCTAGCTAGACTGGGTAGGTATTAGCATTGTATATAAACTCTATAGTAGTCTCATGAAGAGGAACGTCCGACGCGCTATGAGGTGAGCCTAGTGATGGGCGCATTCGAATGATTTTCTCGATTATAATCGATTCAAGCAACATCTCGAGATGTCTCGATTCTTCACTTGAATCATTCGAATGATTTACCATACCGATTATAGCTACCCACTTACTATTCTTACTTGTAAGTTGTAATCGTAAGCGCAGAGAGTGAGAAGAGAACTCGAACTCGGAACTCGAGAACTCGAGAAATGAACAGGAAATACAAGCAAGAGAAAGATAAATAGAAAAAATCGAAAACTCGAGAGTCGAAACGTTGATTGTTTGTGTAGTTTACGTCATTCGTGTATTCAACCACTTAAGTCAACCCAGTGAGAAGTACGTAGAAAAAATGAAATAAACGGCAATACATTTTTCCGAAGCAGAAAATAAATTTTTCGTATTTTTCAGAGGTTTTTTAATCCATCGTGATCGTAGCCTTCCTTTGGTGGAATTAGACAATTGATGGCTTGACAGATAGGTGATGATCTATATACTTTGAGGCATAGATAATATTTCGTTCCAAATCTCAACAGATTGCCCTAAAAAAGCAATTTTTCGGAGCAGAAAAAAAAACTCGATTTTTTTCGTATTTTGTAGAGGTTTTTTAATCCATCGTCATCGTAGGCATCCTTCGATGGAATTTGACAGTTGATGGCTTGACAGATAGGTGATGATCTATATACTTTGAGGCATAGATAATATTTCGTTCCAAATCTCAACAGATTGCCCTAAAAAAGCATTTTTCCCTAGCAGAAAAAAACTCGATTTTTTCGTATTTCTTAAGGGTTTTTTTAATCCATCGTCATCGTAGCCATCCTTCGATGGAATTCTACAATTAATGGCTTGACAGATAGGTAATAACCTATACTTTGAAACATAAAGAAAAAAATTCTAAATTTTTCGTATTTTCCAGAAGTTTTTTTAATTTATCGCCTTCGTAGCCATCCTGTGATGGAATTCGACAGATAGGGAACAAATTATATTTTGAAGCATAGAGAACATTTCGTTCCAAATGGACTGCAATAAAAAAGCAAACAAGGGAAATAAATTTTATATTACCTTTGCAAAAATCCAAAATTTAATTTTTAAAATGTAGATTGTATTGAACAAATTTTTTTTATCGAATACTAATGTCTCGATTACTCAAATCATTCGATTATGCCCATCACTAGGTGAGCCGATACTGAAGCTTGTTCCATTTCAAACCATTTCAGTTGAGAAGGAACAGATAATCAAATACAAGAGAATAAAAATTAAGATTAAAGAAAAAAAAGAAGATAGAGAACAATGTATAGGAAATTTATGAAAATTGAAGTGAGACAAGAAAAAATCTATTTTGGGACTTTTCTTGTATACATTTCTATAAAATGGGGTAGGATATAGAAAGAATGAAAAAGAATAATGTTCAAGGTCGTTTATTTGGTAGAGGAAAGTTTTTATTTTATTTAATTTCGATTTTATAATAACTTACTTACTGATTCATTTGTATTTTGGTAAAAATATTTAGTAAATTTTTTTAAATTAGCTATTTTAAGTAAATGAGCACTAAGATGGGATTTTGAAATTCTAATCTTAAGTCGGGTAAAAAAGGATAAGAGGGTCGAGGATCGAGGGTTTAAAAACTAACTTCTAAACGGAAGGTCGTAGAACATTCATTTATTTTTTATTTAATAGATATTCAAAATTCCAGAACTTTACTAATTTAAAAATAATTCTATAAAATCTACATAGCGAGTTATAAATATTTGAAAGTTCGAAATTGAAAAATTAAAAAATTCCAATAAATCAGGGTTAAGTCTGATTGAAATATATTTTATACCATTAGAAAGGTATTTGAAAAATAAATTATACGTGTTTAAGGAAATTTGGATTTTAATTTTTTTTATACCATTTTTGATGTTTCAAAAACATAGATTTTTCGGGGTGAATTTTTACCACTTTTGGATTTTTATCTTTTTACCGGGTTGTTTAAACCGTGTAAGTGATAGAAATTATTGATTTACATTTGTAATTTTATATTTTTAAAAATGTTTTCAACCGAGATATTGACATATTTCTGTTGTTTTTTTTTCACCTCATAACTCTTTAGTTATTGCATCTACACGACCTTCACAATAGTTAAATAAGAAACTGTTTGAAAAATCTCGGAAAAACTAAAAAATGGGGTTGTGGTTCATTGCCATCCGACGTGTTTCAGTGGAGAATTGTCCACTTTTTGCAAAATTTCAACAACACCCGTTTTGCGGTCACTTAAATGCTTTTTTTTTTTTGAAAAATAATGTTGCGATGTATATGTATCTATTTCAATTGATTTTAAAAATTGTGATACCTACTAATTTTCTTTTTTTTAAATTTTTCTAAAATTATTTTTCCCAATAAAAAGTAATTTTTTGTCGACAAAAAGTTTTATTTTTTTTTTAATTGTTACGTTCATTTCTATCGTTTTTGGAAATTTGCATACGAAATACCCCTTTTTTTAATTTTTACGAAATGTCTAATCAAAAAATGATGGTTCCGAAAAATAATTAAATTTTTCCGAAAAATAGTTTTACGAGTACCTATCTAACTATTTCAATCGATTTTTAAAATTTGCAAACCTAAATTTTAATATTACCTACATATTTAATTTTATTCCGAAAAAAGTCATTTAGAAAATAGTGTTCGAGTGTATTTCAATCGATTTTTAAAATTTGCTAGCCAAATTTTCATTCACATAATTTTTTATAAAATTTTCTAACCAACAAAGTTTTTTCCGAAAAAAATAGTTAAATTTTCTTGGAAAAATCTATTTCACATGTACCTATTTCAATGGATTTAAAAAAAATTCAAAGCAAATTCCCATTTTTTAAAATTTTTATAAAATTTGATAACTTAAAAAAATGTTTTTTCCATTAAAAAATTATTTATTTATTTTTAGAAAAATAGTTTTCACGTGTATTTCAACCGATTTAGAAAATTTTCAAACCAAATTCACATTCTTTTTTTAATTTTTACACACTTGCCTGTAACAAAAAAAAAACACTTTTTAGAAGAAAATAATTTATTTTCTTTCAAAAATTGGTTTTATGGGTATTTCAATTGATTTTTAAATTTAAAAACCTAATTCCACAATTTTTTAACATAATATGGTTACCACATAATAATACCTACCTAAAACGATAAAAAAAACCTAACTACAATTCATACCTACCTACTTAGGGAAAAAGCATAATAAATGATAAATATAGCAACGTTGTATTTACCTCACATATTGTGAAATTTAACAACGTTGCTTTGATATATTCAATTTGCATCAAATTTGAAAATTTAAAATATTTCACTTCAAATAATACCTACATATCTATACCTAAACCTATGTATATATATACCCCTGTCATGACAAAACACAATAAGCTTCGTCCATACGACAAACAAATTTCATCTTCATCATAAGCTTCGTCCATACGACAAAAAAATTTCATTTTCTTTCCCTTATTTTGCTTTATTCCACCTCAAAAAATATGATTTAACCATCTCATTTCGTCTCATTATTGTTGTCAGAATAATATTAATATAATCCTCTCGTTCTTACTACTTATCTTCATTTCTTTTTGATTTGTCTTCCTCCCGCCTTTTTATTTCTCCAATTTGAGATTGTGGCTATTGCAGCGCTGTATGAGAGGCGATTCTGAACTAATATTTTTTGTTCCATGAGAGTACTATAGTGTTCATATACAAAGGTATCATTTTAATGTATTTTTAAAGTGAGTAGACAAACTAACGTAGTAACATAACATTTCTTCACAATCAGTATCTCCAGTATACAATTAAAAACAGGAAAAAAAAACAACACAGTAATTAATCCAATTTTGCTTCAATAACAAAATGATCAGTTTGAGTAAAACAGTTTAAGAAATCACCCATTTCGACTCTCAACTCAACGAATTCCGACTTAATTTCCCAACTTTTGGTATTCTTGTTTTTGTTATATATTCGCGTATTTTCTTTTTCGACATTATTTTCTTTTCGATGGGAAATAACGTAGAAAGTAAGTTTTTTTCGACGTTATTTTCCAATATGGGTAATAATGTTGATTTGACTTCATTGCCTGGTACCACAAATAATTATATATAGATGTCTCACGTCCATAGAAAAAAGTGTCATATGAAACTGAAAATCCACATTTCAAGAAGCTTTTAACAAAGCTCTTTTAAAGGAATTATTTTAAGATCTGATCTGTATGCAGTTCTTTTTCTCTTCAAAATTTGTGTTCTCTCAACTCAACTAAAAAATATTTTTTTTCTTGTTCTCATGCTTCTGTCTGTTTTTTTTTTGGTACACTTTATTTCAATCCAACGTCGCGCCACAATTTTTAAGTAAATTTGTTATGGAGAATGGAGATACGAACTTATAATGGGCAAGAAAAAAAGTCGTGTGTGTTGTGTTTTCTGATTGTATGGATTGGTATATTTTTTTTGTGTATCCATGAAGGAATATTTTTGCAATTGTGTCCCATGAAGATTTTCTTGACGTCGCGTTGCATGAAGTCAAGGAATAAAGAAATCAGTGATTATGATGAGTTTTTAATTTTAAGATTTTTGAGACTGTTACAGGTGTCTACTTTTGTTATTCATAAGTGCGCTTGAGGTTTGTATTTATTAAATGCCTCTTATATGATATGAGGAAACTTCCGTAGATGATTTATTTAAAATAAAGTGGTGAAATAAATTCAAACCTTTTAGAATTTTATTCTTTTTGATTAAATATGTCGTAGGTGTCTGGTGTGTACACAGGTACAGCTTTGTTGATACTTTTACTGCAATTCTTGGATAATATAAACAAATTTCCGTGCTGGGATTTAAAGTGTTTTAATACCTACGTACCTATACCTACATAGGGTTCATGGCGTAATCTCGAAAAAAAAATATTTTATTAATCCAGAATGAAGAAATCTGGAAAGACTAGGTAGGTAAGGTACCTACATATGTAGGTATATCTCGAAAAAAATAACAAAAAAATACAATTCGAGATTCGCCATGTTTTCATAAGGGAAGAAGGTTTCTTCAATACAGCTGTTAAAACACTTTGAGCTATATTTTTGATTGTTATAGAGCTGCAATATTAATTACTGTTGATATCGAGCTCTTATATCACTTAAAGCCCTTCCACACTATCCCACTGAGTATTAATACATGTCAAAAAAGTGTGAAACAAATCATGTATAATAGTGTGGAAACAAAATATGATATTCCCAGCCCACAGTACACATATTAAAGGTAATATATTGCGCAGGTTGTCAAAGTTGGAAGTGTCAAAAAATTAAAAATGGCTGTTCCAGTGCCCACAGGAACTCAGCACGCATCATTACAAACAACAACAAAATATTGAGATTAGACAAGTAAAGAGGCACTGGATCCACCATTTTACCACCATAATACCTCAATTTTGACAGATGCGCAGAACTGAACAAAAATGAAAACGCTAATGATATTACCTTTAATATGTGTACTGTGTTCCCAGCCTACACGATTTGACATGTGTTAATACATGAGAATTTTTAGAAATGGTTCTAATTCTGTCACACATTTCATCACATTTTTATTGAGGTTAAACTAAACTGTTGTGTGTGGTCAAAAAATGAAAAGAAATTTCTCTCTCACAAATTTGGCAGTAGCATGGAATTCTTTTCCACTTTGTATTAATACTCAGTGGGATAGTGTGGAAGGGCTTTTAAAGATTTGCTTTCTGTACTTTTGGAGCTAGTCTTAACAAGTTGGCATTTTTCTGGTTTTTATATTTTTTAATGAAATAAAAAGGGTGTTTCAGAAATTGAAAGTTTCGGCAAGTGGATAATAAATAAAAAAGAATTATTTCTATGAACAAAGATTTTTATTTGAAGAATATTTTATTCCAAAAATGTATTTTATGCCCTCGGTATATTTTTGTATGTACGTAATAAAATTTTCAAAGCTTATTTTTAGAAACGAAATTGTCATCAAATAAAGTTTTTATAATGACACCCGCCATTTGGAAAAAAACATTCCTATTAATAACCAATATGACGAGAACGACACATCATGCAGAGTGAAATTAATTAATTTATTTTAAACTGGTTTAATTTTTTCTTTTGAAATAATTATTTTCTTCGTATTCTAGTATGGAACACCCTATTTTTTAGAGAGGTTTCATATACAGCTGTTATAGAATTTTCTTAAAACTTGAAAATGCGCATGCGCTTCCCGAAGTATTTGTGCAAATATTAGTAATTCGGCTCTACAGCCGCTTTTTGTACAGCTCTGTAAATGCTAAATTTTTACATTTCAGAAGATAATGCGTTAGTATTTTGGGGATGTGTTGCTAGCAGCTGTATAACGTCTATAAATTGTCTGATATTGACAGGTTGCTCGGTAGTAGACGTGTAAAGTTTGTTATGGAGCATATTTTTAAATCTTGATGCTTTATAAAGTTAATAGAGCTAAAAGTGTTCTCAAACTTCAATTATAGAACATAATTTTTTAATAAAATAAAAGGAGCTGTGAAATAATCTTTTACAGAGCAATAGCTTTAAATTTTGCTACCTAAGAGCTGTAAAAGAGCAGTTTTGGATCTAATAGCTCCAACGATGTTACTTGGGAACGAAGGCCACGAAACGCAAAAAATAAAAATAACAATATAAGGATGTGTGAAAAGTGTTTTTTTTTTGTGTTAGCGACAATTTTGATGAGAATGAGAGAGCCGTTTCGCTGTAAATATTATCGAACACCTTAAAAAGCATTCGGTCGGCTAAAAAAATCTACTTTCAAAAGCTCTTTGTCGGCTGGAATTTGTCGGCCGAAAAAATTTTTGAAGACATAATTTTGTATGGAGGTGAGACATCTGTATATAATTATTTGTGCTTGTACCTTGTTTCACGGCACCAAAAACTCATGACAGCCGCGATATAATTCATGGATGTTTTTATTTTTTATTAAATTGGCCTTAAGTGGTTACTTCTTCAAATCCAACTCAATTTAAAGGTTTTGGTTTCCTTAAAAAAAAATGTTAGTGACCAGGGGCCTATTTCACAGAACATACATCACAGAAATGTATGTGCCGTAAAATAGACCCCAGATTAGTGGGCGTAAATTAAAATTTTTTTTTAAATTATGCATTTTCTAATAATTCAAAATTTACACTGAGAAATCATTGGCGACTACTTTAAGGTACATACATTCATAAAATGTATGTGATTTATGTTCCGTGAAATAGGCCCCAGATGTTTTAAGTTACTCCAAAGTCCAAGTCCTAACTAGAACTCGGTGACAGGACTAGGGCTTGTAGTACATGTGTGAAGAAATCATTTGGTACCGATTTGAGTACTAACATCTGGTATACTAACCAGGTACTAGCTGATTTTGAGGAGTCCTAACTGATACTCCGTAACAAATTGACAGGTTTGGGGCTAAGAACTTGTGTGAAGAAATGAGTTGATACTTATTTAAGTACTAACTTTATGAATAGTAGCGGTACTAGAGTTAAAACTTTGTGAAGAAATTGTTTGTAAAAGTCTCTCCTGAAAAATATATAAGTACACTTTTGTAGTATTGTTTTGCACGGGGCCATCATTGTCATTTTGAACTTTGTGTGTTTTTTTCTTTTAACAGCTATAAATACTTTATGAACATTTTGAAATAGATATACCTTGTTGTTGTTGTTGTTGTTGTCCAGTAAACGGTGACTGGCTATATTGATCTACTTCATTTTCCATTGGATAGTTTGTGTACTCCTGAGCCGCTGGATCTGATTCAAATGTTGAAGCAAAGGCAGCTTCTGCACCAATTAGGAAACGTTTATAGGCTAAAAACGCACATCCAGCCTTAAAATTATATAAAGTTTTGTTAATGTTTATTAAAACTAATGAAACATAATTTTAAGCATATACCCATGTGAATATCGAAAAGAAAGAAAATGCTATAATAGCTTGAACAGAACCCACACCTTCTCCAGATGGTGGTGGTGTTGCAGAACTCCACTGAGACCACAAGTATACAAATGCAATAAAGTAAAGAAATGCCCAAAATCCTTTAAGAAACAAAAAAATTTAATCATATTGTGCCAGCAAAATGTTTAATACTCAATTCTTTCTTACCCGAAAATCCCAAATCGGCCAAAACGTAGTGTTTTCTACTTTTTACGGATGACATTTGTTCAAAAAAATATTCTCCAGCAATGAAGCCCATTGAGGCTAGAAATCCAAAGATTCCAACAATCGAGCCAAATTTACATGCCGCGGCATCATTGTCGAAGAGACAGAGTTCTTTTCCATTTTCTTCACGCCATGCTCCAGAGGATACGCAACCGAAAACAATTATTGAAAAGAGCTGAAAAGCCAATTATCAATAACTTACGTAATGATTGTCTTGCAAAAAATAGAAAACACAAATCCTTCTGAGATGAGATCATGTTTGTTGCTATACTATATTTATAGTATACATATATACTTACGTATTCAAATAACTTGTCCCTACCTTTTTGTTAAAGACCATTTAACACAATGCGACAAAACACTAGAACATAAATCGTAGGTTGGTTGTTGGTTTCTTGGTTTCAAGGAAACAGCTAGGAAATTATTTATAATAACATATTTTTTTGAATAATTTAAACGAGCATCAGAATTTCCTTTTCTGTTCTCATGATTTGGCTCTTTATATCGACTATTTACTGGGCTTTAGCTCAGACCATAATATGGCTCGTGTATTTGACCAGTTCTAACGATTAAATCAAGTAGGTTGAGATTGTTTATAAACATTAATAGGAAATTCAAATAAAAGCAAAAAAGTGAGATAGTGAGATATTGTGGAGGCACTTTAAACTTTGAAGCGTCTAAGCGTAAGGTAAGGTATATTTGAGGAATATGTGTGTACACCTATTCGTGTTCGATTTATTAAAAGTTTATTTTCTCACTATTAAAGAAGAAAACACTTATATCGCCATTCAATATGCTTAATTATTTTATATTTCACAAATAAACAATTCATGAATTAAAATGTCTTATTATTAAAAATTATTATTGCATGCAAAATCTAATTCACGCTAGTACCAAATCTATACGAACATTTACTCGAATATAAAAAAGAACTCCGGTTGACATCAAATAACAATTAGAATTCACAAGCAAATACACTTTCTGACCAAATCTGAAGAACACGCACTTTCTTATTCTCATTGTTTCGAAATTTTCGCACATGTGGGTTTATTAAAAATGCAATCATAATTAAATTGTCCGATCACCAATATAATGATTATAGTAATTTTTATTTTTATTAATCAGTAACTCTCCTTCTTAAGCGAAAAAGTTAATAACATTTTAATTAATGTCAAATTTCTGTTTTAATAAAATTTCACACTTAATTTAATGATACTTGGGGTCTGTTTCACAATGCCTGAGTAAAGTTCTGATTAGTTACTTGACACATTAATACTGGCACAGGGTCATAAGTCAACAGGAGAAAAACTTACAATTGTTTTTGACGACTTGAATAGGTTATAAATGAAAAAATATTATTTTTTGGTTTTCGGACTTATGACCCTGTGCCAGTATTTATGTGTCGAGTAACTAATCAGAACTTTACTCAGCCATTGTGAAACAAGCCCTTATATTATTTGTTTTGCTTTTATTCAAAACAGCCTTAAATTAATTCATTTTAAATATTAAAGTTTAAAGTAGTTAAACATGAAAAGGTGTAATTAAAAACAAAATGCATTACTAAAATTGTCTTTGTGGCTCAAAGCTATAACCGCTAGACAATAAAGATAATACAAATCAAAAAAAAATCAAAGAAATTGGTAGATTTTTATAATTTATTTTGAAATTATTTGGAAGGTTTTAAAATTTAGAATTATTTGAAATTCTTAAAAAATGAATTACAAATTTAAAACGAAGTCAATGAAGCTATTAATGAAATATAAATGCGAATCTAAGATTTTTTTTCCTCAGCATTTCGATAGTAAAGCTGAGAATTTTTACTGAGGAATTATGTTCGTGAAAATGAGATTGCCTGAGATCTTCAAGATTTTCCTGAACATGACTATTTTTTCTCAATCCGCTGTGTCAATAAAAATTCACTCCTATCAAATTCTCTTCGTTCTAAGTTCCTTATTTAACGATGATTCTTTGCGTCGGACTCTTTTCGAACATAATGAGTGCGAAAGAGAAAACAGATGAGACGGAAGACCAGTTGCCCTGTGAGTCGGGGCCAAGTTTTCCGAGACTCTTTTTGACTTTTCTTTTTATACGGTGTGTCCCGAAATCACCGCCTCAGAAGAAAACCATGAGTTCCTGAGGTCATTTCAAGTCGAAAAAGTTATGAGGTAATTTTCTCGTTTTCGCTTAGTTTTCGACTTATAACGGTTTTAATGATTTGTTTTCTTTTTTCCTTTGACTGGCTCTAACTTTGCCGAACTACAACTGATTTTGAATTTTATTTAAACAAAAACAGTTATAAATTTTTATCTGCCATACAACTTTTTTCTGTGTGGATAACGGTTTTCCCGCAATTTATTATCAATAACTTTTTTTTAAGAATTTTAAGGTTGTTTTTTTGACTTCGATATGATTTTTTTCTAAAAAACACGTTATTAAGTAAAATTTTTTTCTTTTTATTATGAAAGTCCAATATGTGTTCTTAAAAATACTTAACATTTTTGACCTAAAAACACATTTTAAATTATTAAAAAAATAAAAAAAGAAAAAATAAAGGAAAATCAAGAAAATATGAATATTTGAATAAAAACGAATTAAAATGAATAAAAAACTTTTAACGGTCTTACTCTTACTTTATCCTTTCTAACATTCAAAACTCAACACACTGTAGTTTTTTATTCGTTTTAATTCGTTTTCATAAAATATTCATACTTTCTTGATTTTCCTTTATTTTCCGTCTTCTATTTTTTAATAGTTTTAAATGTATTTTTAAGTACAAAAATGTTAAGTACATATTTTTAAGAACACAATTTTGCTAGGGAATTTATTAGTGTAGTTCAGTAAATCAAACATTTTGTCAATGAACATTGAAGAAAATCTAAATAATTTTGTCTTTCATCAATGTATCAATTTTACTTGTGACGAACAGTGAAGTGCCTATTAACGATCAATTTTACCTGAATCGAGACAAGTTCAAGTAATATTGTCAGGTAACATTGATCGTGTGTAGGATTGTAAACGGTTAATTTTGTGTAAGATGTCTGATTTGCGACAATCTTCTCGGGATTTTTTAGCGAGTTTATTAACATTTATCAAAAGAATGAGTGCCTTTGAAAAATTAAATCCAAAAATTACATAAATAAATATTTAAAACTTAAATCCTATGAAAGATTAAGGATTAAATAAACTGAAGGTGATCAGAATGCATCAATTATAAAGGTTAAGAACAAAACAAACAGTCTCAGATCTTTCTTTCTGAAAGACCAAGAATCTCCAAGGAATTGATTGCAGCAGAGAATCAACTTCCTACAGTTTCCCAGATTTGAATTCGGAAGATACAGAAAACAAAATTATTGTCAATGTTCATTGAACGTGTGGAGTCATATTTTTTTATTAATGTTACCTGATGAAAAAACGTAAATTACCTGACAAGTAAAATTTACAGTAAAGTAAATTCTTAGGACGATACTGGAGAAATGCCAAGTTATAACAGTTTATCACTAGACGCCATTTAAACGCTGTGCAATAGCGTGGTTTGCGAGACTTAAAAACAAACTCTAGGCAGCCGAATTATGTCCAGCGGCGGAGGGCTCTTGGATGGTTGGGCCGCGTAAATAGTACATTTTTAAACGAAACTGTTATTGGCATTATTAAGTCACTTCAATATTATTTTCTTTACAAATTTTGACAGATTATAGGTGATAAACGCGGTTTCGTATATATCGGAGGGGGGGGGGGGAGATCAGGGGATTAATCCCCCCATGACTCTTCAACTTAGCAATACCCTACCTAATCACAAAAAGAATGGAAATAAATTCCAAAACTATTTTGACTTGATTTTATTTGGATTCGCAAATCATTGTCTTTTCTCTATCTGCCCGACGAGAACGAGGATTTCAACGATATATAAGTGCCCAGATTCACGAATTTCGAAATTGGATTTTCTGCGTTATCAAATCACTAATCGAATAATCAGACGAAACTTCAACAACAAAAACTTTGAAGAGATTCAATCTGTCAAAATATGAAGTAGTTTACGATTTTCGTGAAATATTCTCTTGTTTACGAAATTCTTGTGGAAATAAAAATCGTGGAAAGTGACGCCAACAATTTAAAAACAAAGGATTTTAATTTTTTAATTAGTTTCCACTTTGCAGGTTGTCAATTCTGCTTGTACGCACTTTCGTTGAATTGCGTCGCGAATTTTAAAAGTTAATTTTATATTTGATACAAGCTATGGACCTCGCCAAAGATAAACACGATGAACAGAAATGGATTCCAACAGAAGAAGATGCGTTTTCTGGAATGTATGAAGCATGAAAAAAAAATCTGAAAGTTTTGTCTTAAGGACACAAAAGAATAAAAAAGAATAGACAGAAGAATCGTTCGAATCCTGAAGTTCAAAGTACAAAAGATTAGTTTCCTATGACGATATTCAATCCATTTCATGGACTTCATGCTCTTCAAGGCTTCATTCGAAATTGACAAGGCCATCTAATGATCTCTTTGAGCCTCGAGCACATTTCAACTCGGAAGCAATATTTGATCCGAAGAGGCAATATCGAGCCTAAAAGTAGAAAATTTTCCAAACATCTAAGCATCTTTTCTATACTGCGCCGGTATCAACGATGCTGTCGAACGTTTTATGTATAAAAGTTTCCCCAAACGACGACGAAAACAATAATAACAACGTGTTGTTTTCATTGAAACCACGTGTTGTTATTATTGTTTTCGTCGTCGCCGCGACAGACACGCGTTGGTTTGGGGAACCTTAAAACGGATAAATACGATTCAAAGGAACAAAATAAATGGGTTTGTTCCCTTTGATCTGAATTTCAGTGCAGAATATAAAACTGAAGTGTGTCTTGTTTTGTTGTTATTTAGCACCACTTTTGTTTGTTTGTTTGGATGTTCTGGTGATTCATCGAGGGTTGGAATCGCAGCGAACTAAAAGTCTTACGTGAATTATCCAAGAAAAAAAATGAAAACTCGATTTTGTCCTTAAATTTTTAAAAGATTTTGTATGTACAAAATGAAAGTCATCCCGTTATCGTAAAAAGCTATCTAAGCCACTGAAAAAATGTATGTGGTATACCTACACGGTTTACAATAGATGGATAAATGAGAATGAATAAAAATCCCTATTATTATTATAGGTATTATCTATATATCTGAAAATATTTTAAAATTCGTTATTGAAATTTAAAATTATTTCTTTCGGTACTCTTCAAGAAAATGTTACTTAGAGATGGTTTCTCAACTTTAAAAAGCAAGGTTAGTTGGTAGGTTAGGTAGGTACTTCAGATTTGATAACGAGTTGCTTGGAGCAGGAGAAGTAATACAACCCTGAATATAGCCAAAAATGTTTTTTCCCTTAGAGTACGTATGCACATAAAAGGAACACAACAAATCACCCAAAAATATCAAACATTATATCATACATATCGCACCCTTAGAATGAAAGTGACCTAACTAAAAAATTGGAATTTGTGGGAAATTAGCAAGAAAGTCTACAAAAAGTGCTTTTAAGGTCAGTTTATTGCAAAATCAAAAGTTACAGGAATTTTGAATTAGGTCACTTTCATTCTAAGGGTGCGATATATTGTAACTTTAAAAATCGATTAATAAAAATTCTTTATCATGCATCACCATTGACCAAAAAATATATAAATCGAAAACCTGACATTTTGGAAATAGACAAGTACAGTTATGTGGGTATAATTCAATCGAAATATCTATTAAAACATAAAAGTATCTAGGTATTTCTTTATTTTGTTTTTATTGTTTGCGTAAATATTTGTCTTAACGTTTCATTGGTGTAATTCTCATACTTTAAGAAAGTATGTATTTATGAAGTTCATAAATCATAATACTTATACTTAATATGTATTTAATAACTGTGCTTGAGAATGATCTCATATTTTCTTAATTTGATTGTAATAATGGTGATGACAAGTATACAAGTGGGCCATGACCTCCAGATAAATAATCCACCACACTTCTTTACAAATACCTACACCTATGCATTTTCTACCTACATTATGTTGTTTGTATTTGCATTTTTTTTTTTTTTTTTTTTTTTTTTTGAGGTAAAATCTTCTGATATACCTATTAATTATTTGGTGGAAGAATAGATTTATGAATAAATACAAAACTGAAGCTTTACAAAATTCGAAAAATTATGACCTACTTTTGTCCAGGTAGAGAGTTTTGGTGTTGTTTTTGTCAATTGGCGTCCCTTGTTAATTTTTGGAGAAAAAATAGTAGATATGTATGTCTGGGAGGAACAGATTTCGAAGTTCGAACCCATTGTTTTAGTTTTTAGGGAACCACAACGATAACCATGAGAAATAATATCTGCTTGAAACAAATGGCGGTAAGGTATTTCTGTTTTGGTATTAAAACCCTTAGTGGGTGTTTTTGAGTATCTTTCAACCAATACATGAGACGAATATGGAATAAAGCTTTCTTTTAATGATGACGACTAGATTTTCGCATCGTAGATATGTATATACATACGTGTAGAATGTCGATATAATAATCGAACACCCTTTAAACAGTCATCAGAGTTTTATGGGGGTAGTTGTGAACTGGCCAATAGTGTTGTGTATACAACAAAGAAAAAATATATAAGTATAGATATAAATCACTAAAAGAGTTTAAAAAAATCGATAAATGATTTTTGAGGTAATAAAAATAAGAACTCAAAGCAAAGTCGTATTTTTATAAAAACCTACCCAACACAAGGCTCGCAGAATAACCTGTGGTCGCTGGGCAAATGTGATTGGATCAAATGTCCCTCCAGCTTTACCACCGCCGTAGGCCCCACCATTGTTCATCATAGTAATATATGCGATTTTTCTTTAAATGCTTCTCTTTGAACTTTTATGTACTTCACTAATTTTGCAGCAGATTCAAGGTTCTGCTAGACCTTATTTTTTAACAATAAGACGTGAATGTGTTAATTGAAGACAGACAATTTCTAAATTCGTATAGATGTTCTGCTTTTTATTTAGTTTTTTTGATTTTCAAGTTCAAAGTCACGTTTATTTTTATTGCCAGTAACCGTTGATATCGTGTTTACGATATCGAGTCGAAAATTAAACTGACGGGAGAAGTCGACAAAACTGGATGGTAGGATGGATAGATGTGCGTTGACACTATGAATGGTATGTACATTCATATATGTATAGTACAGAAGAGGGTTGATGAGATTTGAAGTTCGCGCATTCGTTTTAGAAAAGATATAAAAAGCTTTTGCTTTATATAACAACTTTAAAGCATCTTCAATTTTATTCCGATGCAGTGGAGAGTGAAAATAAAAACCTTTATCTATAATAGAAAGGGTTGGTTGATAGTGGTATAGCGAGAATTTTTGACCTTGAACTTTTAACATAGATAACAGAGGGTCATTTAAGAGAGTGTATATGACGTAATCAATTCAACGCCATTGATTAACAAAAACTATGTGAATGTGTAACTACACATTCTACATTCAACATTTTCTTAACTCTTTGGAATGACGTAATACTAAATAATAGAATATAGAAATTATTTAAATGCAGTTAGAATTTTTATTAGCTATGTATATATTGTATGTAAATGCAGGCATAGATATCCTCCGGACCTGTAGGGACATTATGATACTTTACAATGACTATTTAAAACCCTACAATTATCAAAACATTCAACAATTTTTTCAACGCAATTGTCCAATTTTGTGCAAAAAATAATAAAACACTATTCTGGTTCAACTTAGCCATATAAGCACTAGAAACTGCGATTTCACTTTAGTTGGCCTAAGATAAGATGTCTTTTGCAACATAAGTGAACGATTGAGCTATGTATATCCAGTGGCGGAACTTGGAAATGTCATTTTCCATCCCTGTGGCTTAGTGGTTCAAATTGGTGATACTAAATATAGTTACTTCAAAAGATTATATCCATTCAAAGTTTTTTTGGTCAATGTATCATATCAATGGAGTATGGACTATTAAAATTAAGTACATTTGAAGTAAGTTTTTTTGACGTGTAAACATCTATACTGGCGGTAGGGTGAAAAGAAAACGTAACGTAACGTTGCAATCGTGATCGTGATTCTGAGCAAAGATACTGAATTATAAAGATTGGAATTAAAGATACTGAATTATAAAGATTGGAATCTTTCGTACGTTCCATCCCCCAAAAACCCATTTGTTTACATTGTTGTTTTTGTAGTTTCATCTTTGTATATAAAACCTATAGTACTATCATCGTGACGAACGTCCGACGAGCCACCTTACGATCACACATGTAAATACTTACTATCCACATTCCACAGTGCGGAGAGTTGGGCCGGAGACTAAAGAATTGTCATCCAAAGAAGAAAATGTGATAATAATAGAATGAGAGCACTGTATACAAAAATTATGAGAGTTAGAAGGAAAAAAGGAAGCTACAATTTTGTGAATTGTTTTTTTCTTATTGGTTTATTTTTATACACGAGGAAAGGGTTGGGGGCTATTTGGTTCTGTTGGCAGAAAAGGAAGAATTTTTGTTGCAGGGATGTTAGGAGGTTGGTCGAATATTATTTTTTTTTTGTAAGATATGGGTGATAACTGACTGGTTATGTATGTTGACCATGATTGCTACTTCTTAAAATTAAGTTTTCTGCCAAAATGACTAATTATATAGAAAAAAGTATATGAATTTACTTTTTACTTCAATTTTCTCAAAAAATTGATTATTAATAATGTAAAATTTTGAAAACAAAAATAAGTGAACAAACTTTTTTTAATTTTTTTTTAACTTACCTATTTAAAAATAAAATCCCAAAAATTTTTTTTCTTATATAGCTTATATTTAAAATGTTGCCATTAATTTGAATATTCTTTTTTGATTTTTTTTAGAAAATTGTAAGTTTGTTGAAAAATTTTCATTTCTATGAACTTAAGTTTAAATTTTTTCACGTATGTGACAAATCGAAAAGTTGAAAAAAAAAAAAATGTATTTTTAGGTAAAAACATTAATGACCTATTTAAAAATAGATTTTTATTAGCTTCTGAGGCCCATTTTATTCATTCGGAACATCCACATTCAAATTTAAATCCGAATACATATATTTACATCCGGATTTAATTGTTTTAATTTAGATTCATCGAGTGAATAATATTATGGGCGTAAGTATTTGCACATTATTATTTCATGCATTATGCATATTTATTAAGATATTAGTGTTCAAAGATGGATATGTTGTCATTAAGTTTTATAAATAAGTTATAAATCAAATTTATAAACTCGATTTGATTGTTTGACAATCGAAACAAAAATCTAACAGGCGTATTTATTACATTTTTAACCAGTTATACAGTGTATAAACAGATCAAAATAGTTCGTTATAGTTAAAAATGCTTAATTTTATTAAATAAAATGTTTCATCCGTTTTCTAAGTAAGATAGCTCATCATCAAATAAAAAAGTTTCAGCCGTATCTATTAGATTTTCTTAAAACGTCTCTTAGAGTCCATTTAGTTAAGTGTGCTTAAATATTTAAGTTTCCTTTAAATGACGAAACTTAAATTCTTATCTATAATCGTTTTCTCAACAGTACTTAACTAAACGATGTTTCTGTCACGTAACGTTAAGCAATATACAAATCTAGCACGAAATTTTACTACATTTTATACAAGTCAACTGATTTGTGACCGATTGAATTTTGTAAACAAATCAAATTTCCAAAAAAAATCGAATTTTGTAAACAAATAAAAATTCCAAACAAAAATCGACGCCATGGAATGAAAATAATTTCACAATTTCAAACTTCAAAAAAAGATGGCAATTGATATGTGAAAATAAATTTTAAAATGGCTTTAAGTAACCTTTAGGCGTGGTGGATGGCGTTTAAGTTAAGAGGGCTTTTATTAACGTTGCTAAAATGTGAAAATTGATTATAGATACCGATTTCGCACAATTAAGAGCTACTTAGAGGTATTTTAAAGTTAAGATGGCTTTAAAATTTCTTTATAGATACGGCTGTTTATCTTTAAATTGGACGGCTGTTAGACAACGTTTATAAATACGACCGTAAGAATCTATATTATTCCTTTAAAATATTATATATCAAACTTACTGGAATTCAACTAAGTTGGCAACTATATACCTTCGTCTGATTTTCTTCCTAAACATTTTAACGGTTGTTTTACTGAAATTGTAAATAATCATAGTAACATATGAACAAAATCTTTTTTTCTAGTTACTTTGCACGCTATTAGCTGATTCAGATTTCAGATTCAGTGTGTTGATACGAACCTCTACTCTGTGAATCTTAATAGTTTTTTTTTTTTCAAAACTTAAGAAATTTAATTTTTCAGTGACCGACAAATACAAAAGTGTTTTATAATAATAATTAATTGAAAATACCTAGTCCATTAATTAATTATTTGCAAAATAGTTTTGTGAATTTTACTTGAAATTTTCCTTGTTTTTACTATTTTCTTTATAAATTTAAGTGCTTTTTTTAATAAAATTAAGTGCTTTTTTTAATAAGTTAAAGTGCTTTTTTAAATAAATTTAAGTGCTCATACATTTCTATAAAACCCCTTACCAGTGATTCTAAATAATATTTACAGTTAGTAATAAACAATTGCAATACAATATTGCAGTTAGTTTTTTTATATTTATGTATCAACATAATTGCAAAGTTTGTTTTCTCGGTTGTTTGTGATTTTTATTAGCGTTTTAAGCTAAAAATTGCCTGTTTGTGTTTTCTTTTATTTTTTTTCTTTGCTACATACGCAAAGTTTGTTTTCCCGGAACATATTTTGTGAATTTATTTATTATGTTTTCTTAACACTTCACAATTTCGTTTCTTCAGCGTTTTTTAAAGAATCTCAACTTCAGTGATTTGATAGAAAATATCTTGTTTTTCTAAATTTATTGCAATTTAAGTGAACTACAATTTTGCCAAAATTTTTGGAATATTTATTTGTATTTTGTTTTTGATAAAAACAAATAAAAGAGTGAGTTTGTAGCTTGTCGATTTTAAAATTAAATTAAAATCCTTTATAAATTTTCTATAAAGTTATTATTATTTTGATAAACTAATACCTTTATTGATTCAAAATAGCTTTTAACAACAATAATAAAGTCGAAATAAAATAGTGCTAAGTCTTATCTACTTTGCTGATGTATTTTAGCAGTATATAGAATTTGTATTATTAAAAACAACCTTCTTAATACCTTTATTATTTTTAATTTATTTTTCTTTTCATATTGGTACTTTTTTAGTTTGTGCATTGTTTGGTTTTTATTAATAAAATTAAATATTTTTCAAAAAATATTTATTTATTGAATAAAATATATATTTATATTTGAACATTTAATAAAATAAATATTAATATTTATTTATTTATTCATTTATTCCATTGTTTACTTTTATTTGTAATTCCGTTGCAATTATCATGGCTTTATGTCGTTATACGAGCTGTAATGAACAGCAAAGATCTCTAGGCTCTGTGTCTTTTTTCCAAATCCCGAATGATCACAGAAGGGCAATTTGGTTAAAGCACGGAAGAGTTTCGGACGAAGTTTTGCCAAAGATATCCCTAATGTGTGAGAAGCATTTTTACGCTAAAGACATTTTGAATAAGTCTACGCGGAAATGTTTGACCAGATATGCACTACCCAAATCTTCAGTTTTGGTTTGTAGTTGCTCCGAGCTTGTGAATGATGCATTATGTCTTCATTTAATGGATGAATGGAGAGCCAGGAAGCAGCCTGCTTCCACGGTTACTTCTACCATGGTAAGGTCTCAGCCTCCACCCGTACCTCTACCCACTTCTGCCATTGTAAGCTCTCGGCTTCCATCCATACCTTGCAGTCCAAATGAATTATTGGTTAATATGGCTGAGACCTCTACCAGCACATATGTAAGAGATTATTCTCTGCCTGTTTTGCCTTCTTCTTTCCAAATTTCACCCTCACAATTCCCTTCACCGAGATACCGTTCTTATAAATCGTCGTGGAAAATTAATCGTAGGCGCGTTGTATCCCGGTCTTTGTTTGACACGCCAAGACAACAAAAAAAAAAGCCGCGAGTATAATTTGAAAAAAGGTGTCGAAAAGCAGATGGAAAATTCGACACCTGAATTGTGTACGTTTGTTTTGGCGCAACTTTTTCACAAAAAAAACTCTCCTTGGGAAGTAAGTGAAAAAGATTTCTGTTTGAAAATTTTTTATAAGTCTCCGGCCTGTTATTCATATATGTTGAGTGCAGGATTCAAACTGCCATCGGTAAGTACCATTTACCGTTGGCATTCGGAAATTCGCTTACCAACTGGATTCAGCCAAAGAATATCGGATCTGCTAACAGAGAAAGCCAAAAGCATGACAGAGATGGACAAAAAGTGTATACTGATCTTTGATGAAATGGCAGTTAAAAAGGAATTGGAATACAATATCAAAGACGACATCATTCATGGATTTACAGACTTTGGGGAGTATGGAAGAACAAATAATATAGCTTCTAAGGTTATGGTCTTCACACTTAGAGGCTTAAATAGAAATTGGAAACAATCGATTGTGTATTACGTTGGTTCACCAAATGGAGAAATCCTATCAAAAATGTTGGTCACAATTATTACTGGAGTAATAAAAAGTGGTTTGAATGCTGTCGCGACAAGCTGTGATCAAGGAGCGAGTAATATTGCAGCGTACAAAAGACTTACCCCACCCATGATTTTGGAGGTCAAACCATATGTTGAAATAGAAAACCATCGTATTTTCTTGCTGTTTGATTACCCACATCTCTTTAAGAGTGTGCGAAACACATTGCTAAAACACAAAATTTATACAGGAGATGATATTATTGATTGGCGCATTCTCGAGAAACTTTATGAAGAAGACGCAAAAGGAAACCTGCAAGTGTTTTTTAAACTAAGTCAGTCCCATATTCGACCCAATGGTTTTGACAAACTGTCCGTGAAATTGGCCACCCAAGTGTTTAGCTCTAACGTTTATTCGGGAATTATGTATGCATTGGGCACAAACTGCTTCCAGACAGCAGAGGAAAAGAAACGTGCTGAAGCAATAGGAAGATTCATCAACAAGATGAATGATCTGTTTGATAACCTTAATACGGGTAAGCTCTATTCAAGAAATCCCAATAAACAAGTTCTTTCGGAGTCCACCGACATACTTATTTCTTTGAAGAGTGCAAGAAATTGGATATCTACGTGGAGATCCTCCGGTTCACATAAAATCCCATATTGCTTTAAGGGATTAAAACAAACTCTGTTGGGAATTGAACAGATGTGGGATTACCTAAAATCCGAAGAACAAAGTTTTTTCTTACTCGCACACTTAAATACGGATGTCGCGGAAAATTTATTTTCAATGGTGCGCAATAATAGAGGCTCCTATGAGAGAAACCCTTCAGTTTGGAGATTCGTTCGTAATCTTAAGCAGATTATCTTCCAGCATCTAAGTTCGGCTGACCGTTCTGGATACGAAGATGCTGGAGCAGAGCCATTACTGAAGGGAACTGAACACGAGGGAGAGGTGGAAAATGCGGAAAATGCAGATGACAAGGACTTTCTTTTCGATATTCCAATAGAGGACAACTTATTGGAAACAGCATTGACCTATAATGATGATGACAACGTAGAAGGCGATGATTCGGAACATGCCATGGACTTAGACCCGAATCCCAATGCGAATGCAACATGCTCTTCGAAACTGCAGAAAGCAGCTTCTGCATATTACGCTGGATTTGCGGCATGGAAGCTTAACAAAAAACTAAACTGCGAAACTTGCTCTCAATATATGATCGAGCAAACAGGCGGGACCAGAGAAGCAACATTGTTAATACAACTGAGGGCTTATGAGAGTACCACGACACCATCAGAGTTTGGAAAACTAACTGTTCCGTCGATACTGTTCGAGGAAACATTTAGAAAAGTACAAGCAATTTTCGAAGAACAAATTCCTCAACGACAACAAAAGGAAATGTTAATAGAAACATGGTTGTGCGAAATCATGAAGTTCAAATACAGTAGTTTAACAATGAACTGCAACACATAACATAAGGAAAAAATTGTAAAGTTCCTGTTGATCGGACTGGTCAAATTTGCAATTAAGAAAACAAACAAGGATCTTAAACCAAAACCAGCAAATAATATAATATAATAGAATTAATTATTATTAATATACAATTATTATAAACTTTTTACTGTATGTATGCCTATATATGTATGTATACCTACTCAATATCTCTTATATACCAATTATGGCAAAATAAACATTCCACGATAGACCAAGTTTCCAAGAATTACGGATGTTGTTGAAAAAGAACTTGAAGAAAAACAAGTAAATATTATGTTCTACACTATTTCTAGATGTTGCTCGATCCGTTGACAAGGTTTGACATTTGGGACTTGAGTACAAACTGCAAGGCAGTTCAACAAAATACTGAAATCTTATGTTACCGACCGACTCTTTTGAGTACGGTACGAGCAAGAGTATTCGGAACTTAATAAAATTAAAGCCGGTGTACCACAAGGAAGTTTCCTAGAACCAACACCGTATTTGTTATATACTAGGGGTATTCCAGTGGACAATAATGCTATCATGGCCACATTTGCAGATGATACCGCAATTTTAGTGTCTGATAAATGCGTTGTGAAGGCTAAAGAAAAATTGCAAAATGCAACCCATAAAGTAAGAGATTGGACGCAACAATGGCGTAACAAACTAAATGAAACAAAATCAACTCATATAAACTTTACCACCAAAACGATTATTAATGTTCCAATTTTTATTAACAGTATATCTGTACCTTACACCAATACTGCCAAATACCTCAAAATGACTTTAGATGCCAAGCTAAAGTGGAAAGAGCACATTAAAAAGAAAAGAGAAGAACTTAAAACCTAGAATATAAACAAAATTTATTAGTTATAATGCTAAACAACCAAGTACATGAAACCCGTTTGGACTTTTGGCATCCAACTGTTGGGTTGTACTTATAAAACAAATGCTGAAACCATCCAAAAATTCCAAAACAAAGTCCTTCGTGGAATAAGTATCAAAACTTTCGAAAAGTTTCAAAATTTTTTTGAAAATTCAAAAATTAAAATGTTTTGTAAAACATAATTTTTGATTTTTAAAAAAAGTTTAAAATTTTTTTTGTAAAACTTAATAATTCAAAAAACGATTTGATCAAACTTGGAATCTACCAGTTTTAAGATTATCTACCAGATTTTGAATAAAAAATGTTCGTAGGATCCTATGATTTTGACTACATTTGTCCCATCTACCATATTTTTAGAAAAAGTTGTATCCATCGATATTTAATTTATTGTATTATTATTTATTGAACCGATTTTAATACTTTACATAAGAGCTTCTAATAAGTTTTAAATATATTGCATACCTATCAATATTTAAAAAAAATTTAATTTTGAATTAAAAAAAAAAATTTTAAATTAGTTTTTGTTGCTTAAAAATTGCGTACAAATTTTTTTCAAAATTTTATACACCTAGGTATAAAAATTATCAGCATATAAATTTAAAAAAATTAAATTTTGAATTAAAAAAAAATTTAATTAGTTTTTGTTACTAAAAAAATGCGTACCAGTTTTTTTTCTTAAAAATGTTTACAAAATTTGATATTTACAAAATTATCAGCATGATAAAATTAAACTTTGAATAAAAAAAAAATGATAAACAAAAAAACGAATTTTAAATTAATCCCCACCTGTAAAAAAAAAACTTTTTTTAATACCTACATGTGTTCAACTTATCTTCATCTATCTTGATATTTTATTATTATTTAAACATAACATTTATATTAATATATATTATTTATATATATATATTTATATATCTATACATAATTTATAACGTAGTAATAGAGAGGAATAGGCCTATCGGGGAACCTCAAAAAAAAAAACGCATCTAGTATTTTACCCCACTGGGTGATGTGGAAAAAAATACAAAAAGGTAAGTCATATACCTAGCACCTGCAACATGAAAATCTATTTTGCGAATAATAAAATTTTCCTTATAGGTACCTATGTACCTAACGACTTATTAGACTATAAGTTAGGTAGGTACATTTTTATTTTTATTTTTATTCCAAAAAAAAATGATAAAAAATGAAAGAATTTAATTTTAAATTGTTATTAAAAAATATACATTTTTGATTTTTTTTATAATATTTTTGCCAAAAGTTGCAATAAAATGTGACGTTTTTGAAAAACTAAATTATTTTATTACAATACCTACCTATATAGAACAAAACAACCAAATCTCGCAACATTGCCATTCCCATACGACATAATATAGATTATACCTACCTAGATAGTGAAAAAAGGCAACAACGAAAAAAAAGAACAAAATACCTACCTACCTACCAACGAAAACAAATTCGACCCATAATATAATCCAATACAAGATTACCTACGCCATTTGATTTTCTGTCTTCTTTTTGTGACGTCATTTGAGAAGAAAAAATTTTCCAGCCGAGGATCTTTCGTGCGAGAATAATAATAATTTGTTAAACAAATTCTCATTTTATTTTTGAAAAACATAAAATGTAAGTTTTTTGAACAAATTATTATTATTCTCACACGAAAGATCCTCGGCTAGAAAATTTTTTCTTCTCAAATGACGTCACAAAAAGAAGACAGAAAATCAAATGGCGTAGGTAATCTTGTATTCTTTAATTTATGCATAGGTATACCGTATAATACAGCGGTTCCCAAACTTTTTAAGCTGTGGAACCCTAAACAATGCCCAAATATATTTCGGAACCCCAACTCCTGACAATAGCAAAAAATGAAAAACAACACATTTCAAAATCAATTTTTTTATTTAGTGTGAAGAATGAATCTGTTTCATTGTTTTATTTATAATTGTTTTAAAATATCCGTGCTTTCATCGAGTTGCATGGCAAACATATCACAAACATTCAATCTTCGAACGAGTTCATCTTCAATGTGGTCGGATATTTTGTGAATCCTATCAGACACAGTGTTGTTTGAACATTGAACTGCTGCAACTTTTTTTGCCGCGGCTTCTCCAAGTACGCAGCGTACTGTATCTATCATACAAGGTTTAATTAAAGTCTCTGCAACAGTGTGTGGCTTTCCAGATCGAGCTATCCTGTAGCTTAGGATAAAAGACGCTTCAGTTGCATTTTCGTTGTCAGTTTTTGCATATGTTGTCAAGTTTGACACCACGGATTCGTACATCTCTTTTTCTTTTTGAAAAAAGCTGATGTTTTTCTCCTTCAAATTTTCATGAATCGTATCGAAATGGCGTTTTAGTTTTGCTGGTGCGAGAGAACTATTGACTAAAATTTTTTTGCAAACAAGGCATAAGGCATCTGGTTCTTCGGAACTACCAACAGGAATAAATCCAAAAAATAAATAAGAGTCATCGTATCGCCGTTTTTTTGAGTGCAGTTTTGCTTGATTTTCTTGATTATGTCTTGTTGAACTTGATGCCGCGTTTTCTGCATCCTAAAATTTAATAATCAAGGAAAAATTGATTATTTCCAATGATATATGAATGGACATATGTAGAGCTATAACCAAAATAATAGGACTACTCACTACTTCCAAACGATATTGTACCAAGGGACTATTTCGTTTGAGTGAAGTGGAAGCAATTGGTTCAAACTAAATTATAAGCAATAGTTTTATATGTTTTTTCCACAAAAACAAAGAAGAATGCTAGCAGTTGCAATTATTATGCAAAAGTGGTGGATTTGGCTGGCCAAAAAAATGGAACATCGAAAGTAAATTTAATTAAAACGAGTTTTTGGTCTTGTGACAAATAAAATGTTGGTAAATAATAGTGCCCTGATATTTTAATATTGCTTACCTAAATTTTAAAATTTTTACTAACGAACATTATGGGCAGAAAAAAAACATTTCGCTGAAGCTCAAGGTGCAAGCATTTTGGTCTTACGCGAAGGGGGTGAGTCCATCCAAAACAATGCAAAAGCACTTAAATGATATTCAACGATAATATTCAATTTATTCCAAGCTAGAAAAGTTCCTGGAGGCAAAGGATACCTGTTTAAAATGATGCCTAATAACAAGAGAATCCTGGTTAGGAAAGCTAAACAAAATCGATGTTTGTCCACCAAAGGTTTGACACGTAAAACACTAGTTGAAGTGAGTGCCAGGACGATTCACCGAATCTTATTGGAAGCAAAACTGTTTTTCTTTTTTACTATCGGACCAAACGAAACGTTCTAACTAGATTTTACACTACAAATTATTTCGATAGAATTGAAAATCGAATAACACACAAAGTGGTGAGAGTTGGGTGCAGCTCTGATGTTGGTTTAACTACTGGCTTTCGTAGCTACTGTGCAATGATTAGCTTTTACTATTTTCCCATAGCCAGACTTATTTTGCAAATTATTGTTTACCACTTTTTGGCTTCCACCATATTTTTCTTGCGATATCCCGATGTTTAAAAAACAATTCACTGAATGCTTTGAATTACAGTTTTTCCTCCCCAATCAAGGGCTATCCACAACCCGTTTTAGAAACCTATTGTTAAAGACAATGCCAACAATTGGTTGGCAAACAAATAATAATGGTTAGCGAGCTCAGTTTGACGTGAGCTTAAATCATTGGCACTGAACCTATTCAAGTGGCGCAAAAAAATCGGATAATTTTTTTTGTTAATCTTATCAAAGCAGCATATCAAAATAACAATGCATTTTCCAAGATCTCAAACTGAGCTTACACAAATGGCCCTTCAATATGTATGTAACACAAAGCGAGAAATGTCCGATTTATGGGAGAAGAAGAATAGTGTGGCAAAATGATTGAACCTTTTCAAATGACCGGCCGTGAAAGTCATAATCGCCAGTATGTTCCTTGATTTATTTACTCACCGAACAATCAATATTTTCTGAAAACTTTTCTGCTCCTCCATCATCAGTCACTGTTTTTGATATTGAAGCATTGTATATAAAACCTATAGTACTATCATGAGGTTGAAAATTTTATCTTTATGTGTGGACACTACGTGGCGCAAGAATCGCAAAACTTGACAATGGAGAATTAAAGTGGAAGAAAATACTAAAAGGAAAAGCAAAAAATAGAAGGAGAGGGTTGTATTATTGTGATTCTGACAACAATAGGGGGAATAAGGGAGATAGCTAAAGAAGTTATCGTCATGACAACGACAACAAAAAACTCATGTCCATGCTGTGAAAACGGTATATACATATAAAAATATAGCTATGACAATTTTATATGTATTATACGGTATACCTATGCATAAATTGGATTATATGGGTCGAATTTGTTTTCGTTGGTAGGTAGGTAGGTATTTTGTTCTTTTTTTTCGTTGTTGCCTTTTTTCACTATCTAAGTAGGTATAATCTATATTATGTCGTATGGGAATGGCAATGTTGCGAAATTTGGTTGTTTTGTTCTATATTGGTAGGTATTGTAATAAAATAATTTAGTTTTTCAAAAACGTCACATTTTATTGCAACTTTTGGCAAAAATATTATAAAAAAAATCAAAAATGTATATTTTTTAATAAAAATTTAAAATTAAATTCTTTCATTTTTTATCATTTTTTTTTTGGAATAAAAATAAAAATATGCCTTATAGGTACCTACCTAACTTATAGTCTAATAAGTCGTTAGGTACATAGGTACCTATAAGGAAAATTTTATTATTCGCAAAATAGATTTTCAGCTAGGTATATTATGACTTACCTTTTTGTATTTTTTTCCACATCACCCAGTGGGGTAAAATACTAGATGCGTTTTTTTTTTTGAGGTTCCCCGATAGGCCTATTCCTCTCTATTACTACGTTATAAATTATGTATAGATATATAAATATATATATATAAATAATATATATTAATATAAATGTTATGTTTAAATAATAATAAAATATCAAGATAGATGAAGATAAGTTGAACACATGTAGGTATTAAAAAAAGTTTTTTTTACAGGTGGAAATCTTCATGTTAATAAGGGATTAATTTAAAATTCGTTTTTTTGTTTATCATTTTTTTTTTATTCAAAGTTTAATTTTATCATGCTGATAATTTTGTAAATATCAAAAATTTTGTAAACATTTTTAAGAAAAAAAACTGGTACGCATTTTTTTAGTAACAAAAACTAATTAAAATTTTTTTTAATTCAAAATTTAATTTTTTTTAAATTTATATGCTGATAATTTTTATACCTAGGTATATAAAATTTTGAAAAAAATTTGTACGCAATTTTTAAGCAACAAAAACTAATTTAAAATTTTTTTTTTTAATTCAAAATTAAATTTTTTTTAAATATTGATAGGTATGCAATATAATTAAAACTTATTAGAAGCTCTTATGTAAAGTATTAAAATCGGTTCAATAAATAATAATACAATAAATTAAATATCGATGGATACAACTTTTTCTAAAAATATGGTAGATGAGGTATGGTTATTTTTGATCCTACGAAAATTTTTTATTCAAAATCTGGTAGATAATCTTAAAACTGCTAGATTCCAAGTTTGATCAAGTCGTTTTTTGAATTATTAAGTTTTAAAAAAAAAAATTTTAAACTTTTTTTAAAAATCAAAAATTATATTTTACAAAACAATTTAATTTTTGAATTTTTAAAAAAATTTTGAAACTTTTCGAAAGTTTTGATACTTATTCCACGAAGGACTTTGTTTTGGAATTTTTGGATGGTTTCAGCATTTGTTTTATAAGTACAACCCAACAGTTGGATGCCAAAAGTCCAAACGGGTTTCATGTACTTGGTTGTTTAGCATTATAACTAATAAATTTTGTTTATATTCTAGGTTTTAAGTTCTTTTCTTTTTAATGTGCTCTTTCCACTTTAGCTTGGCATCTAAGGTCATTTTGAGGTATTTGGCAGTATTGGTGTAAGGTACAGATATACTGTTAATAAAAATTGGAACATTAATAATCGTTTTGTTGGTAAAGTTTATATGAGTTGATTTTGTTTCATTTAGTTTGATACGCCATTGTTGCGTCCAATCTCTTACTTTATGGGTTGCATTTTGCAATTTTTCTTTAGCCTTCACAACGCATTTATCAGACACTAAAATTGCGGTATCATCTGCAAATGTGGCCATGATAGCATTATTGTCCACTGGAATACCCCTAGTATATAACAAATAAATTGTTGGTCCTAGGAAACTTCCTTGTGGTACACCGGCTTTAATTTTATTAAGTTCCGAATACTCTTGCTCGTACCGTACTCAAAAGAGTCGGTCGGTAACATAAGATTTCAGTATTTTGTTGAACTGCCTTGCAGTTTGTACTCAAGTCCCAAATGTCAAACCTTGTCAACGGATCGAGCAACATCTAGAAATAGTGTGGAACATAATATTTACTTGTTTTTCTTCAAGTTCTTTTTCAACAACATCCGTAATTCTTGGAAACTTGGTCTATCGTGGAATGTTTATTTTGCCATAATTGGTATATAAGAGATATTGAGTAGGTATACATACATATATAGGCATACATAAAGTAAAAAGTTTATAATAATTGTGTATTAATAATAATTAATTCTATTATATGTATAATAAATACAAAAATACTGAAATTATTTAAAGATATTTATTTGCTGGTTTTGGTTTAAGATCCTTGTTTGTTTTCTTAATTGCAAATTTGACCAGTCCGATCAACAGGAACTTTACAATTTTTTCCTTATGTTCTGTGTTGCAGTTCATTGTTAAACTACTGTATTTGAACTTCATGATTTCGCACAACCATTTTTCTATTAACATTTCCTTTTGTTGTCGTTGAGGAATTTGTGCTTCGAAAATTGCTTGTACTTTTCTAAATGTTTCCTCGAACAGTATCGACGGAACAGTTAGTTTTCCAAACTCTGATGGTGTCGTGATACTCTCATAAGCCCTCAGTTGTATTAACAATGTTGCTTCTCTGGTCCCGCCTGTTTGCTCGATCATATATTGAGAGCAAGTTTCGCAGTTTAGTTTTTTGTTAAGCTTCCATGCCGCAAATCCAGCGTAATATGCAGAAGCTGCTTTCTGCAGTTTTGAAGAGCATGTTGCATTCGCATTGGGATTCGTGTCTAAGTCCATGGCATGTTCCGAATCATCGCCTTCTGCGTTGTCATCATCATTATAGGTCAATGCTGGGACTGACTTAGTTTAAAAAACACTTGCAGGTTTCCTTTTGCGTCTTCTTCATAAAGTTTCTCGAGAATGCGCCAATCAATAATATCATCTCCTGTATAAATTTTGTGTTTTAGCAATGTGTTTCGCACACTCTTAAAGAGATGTGGGTAATCAAACAGCAAGAAAATACGATGGTTTTCTATTTCCACATATGGTTTGACCTCCAAAATCTTGGGTGGGGTAAGTCTTTTGTACGCTGCAATATTACTCGCTCCTTGATCACAGCTTGTCGCGACAACATTCAAACCACATTTTATTACTCCAGTAATAATTGTGACCAACATTTTTGATAGGATTTCTCCATTTGGTGAACCAACGTAATACACAATCGATTGTTTCCAATTTCTATTTAAGCCTCTAAGTGTGAAGACCATAACCTTAGAAGCTATATTATTTGTTCTTCCATACTCCCCAAAGTCTGTAAATCCATGAATGATGTCGTCTTTGATATTGTATTCCAATTCCTTTTTAACTGCCATTTCATCAAAGATCAGTATACACTTTTTGTCTATCTCTGTCATGCTTTTGGCTTTCTCTGTTAGCAGATCCGATATTCTTTGGCTGAATCCAGTTGGTAAGCGAATTTCCGAATGCCAACGGTAAATGGTGCTTACCGATGGCAGCTTGAATCCTGCACTCAACATATATGAATAACAGGCCGGAGATTTATAAAAAATTTATAAAAATTTTTCACTTACTTCCCAAGGAGAATTTTGTTTGTGGAAAAGTTGCGCCAAAACAAACGTACACAATTCAGGTGTCGAATTTTCCATCTGCTTTTCGACACCTTTTTTCAAATTATACTCCCGGCTTTTTTTTTGTTTTCTTGGCGTGTCAAACAAAGACCGGGATACAACGCGCCTACGATTAATTTTCCGCGACGATTTATAAGAACGGTATCTCGGTGAAGGGAATTGTGAGGGTGAAATGTGGAAAGAAGTAGGCAAAACAGGTAGAGAATAATCTCTAAAATATGTGCTGGTAGTGTTCGAAGCCATATTTACCAATAGTTCATTTGGACTGCAAGGTATGGGTGGAAGCTGAGAGCTTACAATGGCAGAAGTGGGTGGAAGTATGGGTGGAAGCTGATAGCTTACAATGGCACAAGTGGTTGAAAATACGGGTGGAGGCTGAGAGCTTATAATGGCAGAAGTAACCGTGGAAGAAGGCTGCTTCCTAGCTCTACATTCATCCATTAAATGAATACATAATGCATCATTCACAAGCTCAGAGCAATTACACACCAATACTGAAGATATGGGCAGTGCATATTTGGTCAAACATTTCCGCGAAGACCTAATCAAAATGTCTTTAGCGTAAAAATGCTTCTCACACATTAGGGATATCTTTGGCAAAACTTCGTTCGAAACTCTTCCGTGCTTTAACCAAATTGCCCTTCTGTGATCATTAGGGATTTGGAAAAAAGACACAGAACCTAGAGGTCTTTGCTGCTCATTACAGCACGTATAACGACACGTAGCCATGATACTTGCCCCGGAATTACAAATAAAAGTAAAAAATAGAATAAATACATATAAATATTAAATTTATTAAATGTTTAAATATAAATATGTATTTTATTAAATAAATAAATAAATTTTTTTTGAAAAAATATTTTATTTTATTAATAAAAACCAAACAATTCAGAATCTAAAAAAGTACCAATGTGACAAGAAATATAAATTAAAAATAACAAAGGTATTAAGAAGGTTTTGTTTTAATAATACAAATTCTATATACTGCTGAAATACATCAGCAAAGTAGATAAGACTTTGTTGTTGTTGTTAAAGGCTATTTGGAATCAATAAAAGTATTTATTTATCAAAATAATAATAACTTTATAGAAAATTTATAAAGGATTTTAATTTAAATTTAAAATCGACAAGCTACAAACTCACTCTTTTATTTGTTTTTATCAAAAACAAAATACAAATAAATATTCCAAAAATCTTGGCAAGATTGTTGTTCACTTAAATTCACTCACTTGCAATAAAATTAGAAAAATAAGAATTTTTCTATCAAATCACTGAAGTTGAGATACTTAAAAAAAAGCGGAAGAAACGAAATCGTGAAAAGTTTGAAAAAACAAAATAATTAAATTCACAAAATAGGTTTCGGAAAAAACAAACTTTACGTTGGAATGTAGCAAAGAAAACAAGAAAAGAAAACAAAGAGGCAATTTTTAGCTTAAAAAGCTTATAAAAATCACAAGCAACCGAGAAAACAAACTCTGCAATTATTATGATAAATATAAAACACTAAATGCAATATTGTAATTGCAATTGTTAATTAATAAACATAAATATTATTTAGAATCACTGGTAAGGGGTTTTATATGCATAAGCACTTAATTTATAAAAAAGCACTTAAAATTATTAAAAAACCACTTGAATTTCTTGAAAAAACCATTCAAATTTATAGGTAACGAAACAAACAACAAGGCAAAATTCACAAAACTATTTTATTAGTTAATTAATAGACTATTTTCAATCTATTATTATTATAAAACAAAATACTTTTGTATTCACTGATACCACTGAAAAACTAAATTTCTTAAGTTTTGAAAAAAAAACTATTAAGTTTCACAGACTAGAGAGGTAGGTACGTATAAACACACGGAATCTGAAATCTAAATCAGCTAATACCGTGTAAAGTAACTAGAAAAAAAGATTTGTTACTATGATTATTTACAATTTCAGTAAAACAACCGTTAAAATTTTCAGGAAGAAAATCAGACAAAGGCATGATTGCCACCTTAGTTGAATTCCAGTAAATTTGTTATATAATATTTTGCAAGTAGAATAGATTCTTGCGGTCGTATTTATAAACGTTGTCTAATTTTGGACAGCCATTTACTTACGCCCATATTATTCACTCGATACATCTAGATTAAAACTTAAATCTGAATTTAAAGTATACAAATTCAATGTAAATACACCTGGATCTATGTTTCAGTCTGGATATATCGAGTGAATAATATGGGCGTTAGACAACGGACACGGTTGTCTAAACCTTGGCTAATATAACATTTTATTTAATAAAATAAAGCATTTGATCTGTTAAGGCACTGTATAACTGAAAAATCTAATAAATACGCCTGTTAGATTTTTGTTTCGATTGTCAAACAACCAATATAATCGAATTTAGATATCAAAATTTTTTTTGTGAAATTTTATTTTTAAATATCTTAAAAAAAATAAAAAAATTTTGTTCATTTATTTTTGTTCTCAAAATTTTATATTATTAATAATCAATTTTTTGAGAAAATTGATATAAAAATAAGTTTCTATACTTTTTTCAGTATAATTAGTCATTTTGGCAGAAAACTTAATTTCAAAAAGTAGCAACCATAGTTTCTATTTATATTTTTTCATAAACATATATATTAGGGTGGATCGTCGATGTATGGAGAAAAATAAAAGTTTTTGTATCAATTTCGTTTCGATGGGTAGAATAACTTGAAATTAAAAAAAAAGTTTGGATTAAGTCTTTAGCCCTCTACCTTAGCTCAAAGTTTCGACTTTTTGGAAAAAAATTTTTTTTTCGGAAACGGTAAAATTATTTCACAAGTTTGAAATAAATTATATGATATCATTCATGAGAAAGGAAAAATACAAATAATTATTATTTTATTTATTTATTTACTTAAATGCATTTCGGAAGCTATGCTTCCATCATCAGTAAGTTTTATATAAATAATAATAATAATAATTCACTATAAATTTGTTTGTGTAGTTTGTTTTTGTTTGTAATGAGTTATTTGTATTTAATATATCAAACAAAATTTTTTTATTATTTATATAAAACTTACTGACGAAATAAAATAAGTGTTTTTAAGTTATTTAAAATAACATCTTTTATTTATTTTAAATAAATTAACACAAACTGGAAAATAAAAACTTAAAAATTCATAATACACCATTCAGAAACTAACCCAATTAAACTTTTTATTTTTCAAGTTTTTTTAGTTCTATCCAACAAAGGGGGTGATGTGACTTGTAACTCGCTCAAGATAAAAAAAGATTTCCATAGCGCAAATATATGAAAAAATTGAATTTATGTAGCGCCTATTCGAAAAGCTAAATCGGAAAAAATATTTGACGCTCCACCCTAATATATAGTCATCACCTATAGCTTACAAAGAAAAATAATATTCGACCAACCTCCTAACAACCCTGCAACCAACATTCTTCCCTTTCTGCCAACCTCTTCTTTAGGCAAAATTAAATCTATTAAAAACAAAAACAATTCACGAAATTGTAGCATCCTTTTTTCCTTCCAACTCTTATAAATTTTGTATACTGTGCTCTCATTCTATTATTATCGCATTTTCTTCTTTGGATGGCAATTCTTTAGTCTCCGACCCAACTCTCCACATTGTGGAATGTGGATAGTAAGTATTTACATGTGTGGACGCATGGTGGCGCGTCGGGCGTTTGTCACGATGATAGTACTATAGATATATATATACAAAGATTGAAGTTTGTTGCGAAAGGCGTCCTGTCTTAAGCCAGTTTTCCATAATTATTTAAGTTTCAGGCAGGAGTCTGACAAAACGAAAACTAGATTAATAAATATTTGGACACGATTTTGTTGTTTTCGACACAATAATTATATTTACTTACATTTTATAATAAATATATTTCACTTTCACTGGACTCGAAGCTAACATTGAACATTCCCGAAAAATATGGAAGAAAACACACAAGGCGCAAATTTGAAATTTGATTTAAATGTCATTCTGACTATGTACATAAATTTTTTATAATCTTTGTGAGATAAATGCAGAAATTGTATAACAGTTGTGCGTCAACGATACCCACACGCATGCATTTTTGAGTCAAATGTTCATTCTCTGTGAGAGAGTGTGTGGAACCTTTTGAATGCTACGCGCGAACTATACTCACACCGCACACGCATGCATACTTCATGAGAGTTGTGGCTCATAGCTTTCTTGGGAAAGTGGATGCTATTGTTTCATTTTTGTTTGCTTTTTTTTTTAATTATGGTTAGTTCACACTTCAATTAAAAAATATAAACTTAAAAAAAAAAATTTTCAAACTTTTTTTGTGGAAATTTTAATTTTTGTTTATTTTATCGTTTGTATTTTACTCTTTATACTTCAAGAAATTTGTGGAACCCTGAAAACACACTTTGGGAACCGCTGGTATAATACATATAAAATTGTCATAGCTATATTTTTATATGTATATACCGTTTTCACAGCATGGACATGAGTTTTTTGTTGTCGTTGTCATGAAGATAACTTCTGATTTAGCTATCTCCCTTATTCCCCCTATTGTTGTCAGAATCACAATAATACAACCCTCTCCTTCTATTTTTTGCTTTTCCTTTTAGTATTTTCTTCCACTTTAACTCTCCATTGTCAAGTTTTGCGATTCTTGCGCCACGTAGTGTCCACACATAAAGATAAAATTTTCAACCTCATGATAGTACTATAGGTTTTATATACAATGGTTTCATCTCGTGTCGATGAATAGATGTGAATTGCAACAACAATTTATGCAGTGGTGAATTCATATTTTTGCACTTGTGTGCGGTAAAACATGAACACTAGTGCAAAAATATGAATTCACCACTGTCCGCCATTTTGTTTAGCTTGTAGGCAAACCAGAATGACAGCCGAGGATTCCAATCTTTATAATTCAGTATCTTTGTTCCAAAATATGCGAATAAACTTACTGCTCTTTTTTATATGTCTACTCTGATAAGTCGTAGTCAAGATAATGATTCGGCATCGCTCTCTTACGTTGTGAAGATCGAGTTATTTGTTCTGATGAGTCCGATCCAGAGGATAACGGTAATGGAGATTTAAAGCTCCTGCCGGTATCTTTTTAACGTGTGCTACATTTCGTCTGTACACTGGAAGTGTTCGGATTTTGAACCGTTACTTCAGATCCTTTTCGTTCCACGACTTTATAAGCCATTGGCTCAAATGTTGCAGCTAGTTTATTGGTAACTACCTGGCGTTTCATAACAACATCATCGCCTTCTTCAACGTCATTTACTTTAGCATGACGTCTACTATCTGCGTAGCACTTTCCCTTCCACTTTTCCATGGCATCTTGATCTCGAACTTCGTTATCAATATTCGATAGCTGTTGAATTGAGGGCAATTTATCACGAATGTTTCTGTTAAACATAAGTTCAGCAGGTGTCTTAAGAGTGGTTGAATGTGGTGTCGAATGGTATATTAGCAGGTAATCTTGCAAATCTTCTTGCCAATTTCCTTTCTCATTTTGAGAAATAGTTAATCTCTTCAGTAAGGATCGATTTTGGCGCTCAACTTCCCCATTTTGTTGAGGCCAATACGGAATCGTATTTATGAGTTCAATGTTATTTGTAGCAAAATTCACAAAACTATTTTATTAGTTAATTAATAGACTATTTTCAATCTATTATTATTATAAAACAAAATACTTTTGTATTCACTGATACCACTGAAAAACTAAATTTCTTAAGTTTTGAAAAAAAAACTATTAAGTTTCACAGACTAGAGAGGTAGGTACGTATAAACACACGGAATCTGAAATCTAAATCAGCTAATACCGTGTAAAGTAACTAGAAAAAAAGATTTTTTTCATATGTTACTATGATTATTTACAATTTCAGTAAAACAACCGTTAAAATTTTCAGGAAGAAATTCAGACAAAGGCATGATTGCCACCTTAGTTGAATTCCAGTAAATTTGTTATATAATATTTTGCAAGTAGAATAGATTCTTGCGGTCGTATTTATAAACGTTGTCTAATTTTGGACAGCCATTTACTTACGCCCATATTATTCACTCGATACATCTAGATTAAAACTTAAATCTGAATTTAAAGTATACAAATTCAATGTAAATACACCTGGATTTATGTTTCAATCTGGATATATCGAGTGAATAATATGGGCGTTAGACAACGGACACGGTTGTCTAAACCTTGGCTAATATAACATTTTATTTAATAAAATAAAGCATTTTTCTAACTATTACGAACTATTTTGATCTGTTAAGGCACTGTATAACTGAAAAATCTAATAAATACGCCTGTTAGATTTTTGTTTCGATTGTCAAACAACCAATATAATCGAATTTAGATATCAAAATTTTTTTTGTGAAATTTTATTTTTAAATATCTTAAAAAAAATAAAAAAATTTTGTTCATTTATTTTTGTTCTCAAAATTTTATATTATTAATAATCAATTTTTAGAGAAAATTGATATAAAAATAAGTTTCTATACTTTTTTCAGTATAATTAGTCATTTTGGCAGAAAACTTAATTTCAAAAAGTAGCAACCATAGTTTCAATTTATATTTTTTCATAAACATATATATTAGGGTGGATCGTCGATGTATGGAGAAAAATAAAAGTTTTTGTATCAATTTCGTTTCGATGGGTAGAATAACTTGAAATTAAAAAAAAAGTTTGGATTAAGTCTTTAGCCCTCTGACTTAGCTCAAAGTTTCGACTTTTTGGAAAAAAATTTTTTTTTCGGAAACGGTAAAATTATTTCACAAGTTTGAAATAAATTATATGATATCATTCATGAGAAAGGAAAAATACAAATAATTATTATTTTATTTATTTATTTACTTAAATGCATTTCGGAAGCTATGCTTCCATCATCAGTAAGTTTTATATAAATAATAATAATAATAATTCACTATAAATTTGTTTGTGTAGTTTGTTTTTGTTTGTAATGAGTTATTTGTATTTAATATATCAAACAAAATTTTTTTATTATTTATATAAAACTTACTGACGAAATAAAATAAGTGTTTTTAAGTTATTTAAAATAACATCTTTTATTTATTTTAAATAAATTAACACAAACTGGAAAATAAAAACTTAAAAATTCATAATACACCATTCAGAAACTAACCCAATTAAACTTTTTATTTTTCAAGTTTTTTTAGTTCTATCCAACAAAGGGGGTGATGTGACTTGTAACTCGCTCAAGATAAAAAAAAGATTTCCATAGCGCAAATATATGAAAAAATTGAATTTATGTAGCGCCTATTCGAAAAGCTAAATCGGAAAAAATATTTGACGCTCCACCCTAATATATAGTCATCACCTATAGCTTACAAAGAAAAATAATATTCGACCAACCTCCTAACAACCCTGCAACCAACATTCTTCCCTTTCTGCCAACCTCTTCTTTAGGCAAAATTAAATCTATTAAAAACAAAAACAATTCACGAAATTGTAGCATCCTTTTTTCCTTCCAACTCTTATAAATTTTGTATACTGTGCTCTCATTCTATTATTATCGCATTTTCTTCTTTGGATGGCAATTCTTTAGTCTCCGACCCAACTCTCCACATTGTGGAATGTGGATAGTAAGTATTTACATGTGTGGACGCATGGTGGCGCGTCGGGCGTTTGTCACGATGATAGTACTATAGATATATATATACAAAGATTGAAGTTTGTTGCGAAAGGCGTCCTGTCTTAAGCCAGTTTTCCATAATTATTTAAGTTTCAGGCAGGAGTCTGACAAAACGAAAACTAGATTAATAAATATTTGGACACGATTTTGTTGTTTTCGACACAATAATTATATTTACTTACATTTTATAATAAATATATTTCACTTTCACTGGACTCGAAGCTAACATTGAACATTCCCGAAAAATATGGAAGAAAACACACAAGGCGCAAATTTGAAATTTGATTTAAATGTCATTCTGACTATGTACATAAATTTTTTATAATCTTTGTGAGATAAATGCAGAAATTGTATAACAGTTGTGCGTCAACGATACCCACACGCATGCATTTTTGAGTCAAATGTTCATTCTCTGTGAGAGAGTGTGTGGAACCTTTTGAATGCTACGCGCGAACTATACTCACACCGCACACGCATGCATACTTCATGAGAGTTGTGGCTCATAGCTTTCTTGGGAAAGTGGATGCTATTGTTTCATTTTTGTTTGCTTTTTTTTTTAATTATGGTTAGTTCACACTTCAATTAAAAAATATAAACTTAAAAAAAAAAATTTTCAAACTTTTTTTGTGGAAATTTTAATTTTTGTTTATTTTATCGTTTGTATTTTACTCTTTATACTTCAAGAAATTTGTGGAACCCTGAAAACTCTCCCGCGGAACCCCAGGGTTCCGCGGAACACACTTTGGGAACCGCTGGTATAATACATATAAAATTGTCATAGCTATATTTTTATATGTATATACCGTTTTCACAGCATGGACATGAGTTTTTTGTTGTCGTTGTCATGAAGATAACTTCTGATTTAGCTATCTCCCTAATTCCCCCTATTGTTGTCAGAATCACAATAATACAACCCTCTCCTTCTATTTTTTGCTTTTCCTTTTAGTATTTTCTTCCACTTTAATTCTCCATTGTCAAGTTTTGCGATTCTTGCGCCACGTAGTGTCCACACATAAAGATAAAATTTTCAACCTCATGATAGTACTATAGGTTTTATATACAATGGTTTCATCTCGTGTCGATGAATAGATGTGAATTGCAACAACAATTTATGCAGTGGTGAATTCATATTTTTGCACTTGTGTGCGGTAAAACATGAACACTAGTGCAAAAATATGAATTCACCACTGTCCGCCATTTTGTTTAGCTTGTAGGCAAACCAGAATGACAGCCGAGGATTCCAATCTTTATAATTCAGTATCTTTGTTCCAAAATATGCGAATAAACTTACTGCTCTTTTTTATATGTCTACTCTGATAAGTCGTAGTCAAGATAATGATTCGGCATCGCTCTCTTACGTTGTGAAGATCGAGTTATTTGTTCTGATGAGTCCGATCCAGAGGATAACGGTAATGGAGATTTAAAGCTCCTGCCGGTATCTTTTTAACGTGTGCTACATTTCGTCTGTACACTGGAAGTGTTCGGATTTTGAACCGTTACTTCAGATCCTTTTCGTTCCACGACTTTATAAGCCATTGGCTCAAATGTTGCAGCTAGTTTATTGGTAACTACCTGGCGTTTCATAACAACATCATCGCCTTCTTCAACGTCATTTACTTTAGCATGACGTCTACTATCTGCGTAGCACTTTCCCTTCCACTTTTCCATGGCATCTTGATCTCGAACTTCGTTATCAATATTCGATAGCTGTTGAATTGAGGGCAATTTATCACGAATGTTTCTGTTAAACATAAGTTCAGCAGGTGTCTTAAGAGTGGTTGAATGTGGTGTCGAATGGTATATTAGCAGGTAATCTTGCAAATCTTCTTGCCAATTTCCTTTCTCATTTTGAGAAATAGTTAATCTCTTCAGTAAGGATCGATTTTGGCGCTCAACTTCCCCATTTTGTTGAGGCCAATACGGAATCGTATTTATGAGTTCAATGTTATTTGTACGAAGATATTCTTTAAACTCATCACTCACGAACTGGCGACCGTTATCCGCAGTAATTGAGAGACGTAATCCGAATCGATCGAAAATCCTTTTTAGGCGTTTTATGGCTTCCGAGGAATCAATCTTCGTCATAATTTCTACCTCTATAAAGCGGCTATAGTAGTCAATAATTACAAATAAACGGTGACCTGATGGTAAGGGACCGCAGAAATGGATTGCTAGATGTTGCCATGGACCCGATGGTAGTTCGGTGCTTTTCAGTGGTTCCGGTGCTACTAATGCGCTTGCTAAGATGCAACCTTTACATTTTTTTTTACAAATTCCTCAACTTGCGCATCGATTTTAGGCCACCAAACTTTCGCTCTGAGTCGTCTTTTCATTAGAGACATTCCAGGATGGCCTTCATGGGCTAGTTGGAGTGTTTGCTCGCGCAAGCTTTGAGGAATAACAATCCATGTGCTGCGCAGTAAAATTCCACCAGCAATAGATAGTTCACTTACCAAAATTTTGAATGCTGATACCTCTTTTTCCCATTTGTTTTCATCAATTGCTTTTTTTTACTGCTTGTATTTCTGTAACTGTTGTGGAATGTATCGCGATTTCATTAAGTTTGATAACTTTCAGTTCTGCATATGACATTATCCACTGTATGTATTCTTCAGTGCTATTACTTTCATTCAATTTTATATTTACTTACTTTATTAAACGAGAAAGAGGATCAGCAATATTAGACTTTCCTGATTTGTAAATAACTTTAAATTTGTAAGATATGAGGCGAATGACCCATCTTTCTATACGTGCGCATGGTTTTGATTTTGACGTTACATATGTATGAATTATTATTGTGAATTATATAATGAATTTCTTATCATGCAATTGTGACTTAATCTTAAAATATATTGTCTGTCAAAATTAGTATGAAATAAAATTCATTCTCTTGGACGCCAATCTTCAGTGTGGTTCTTCATTCACGATTTTCCTTTTTGGGGTTTAAGCAAATATCCAACAGTGGCGACGAGGATTTTTAAGGTTAAGAAAAATCTACCATGGTTGACTCTGCGCGAGACATTTTAGATACATTAACCACCGCACTTCAAAATTTGCAAACCACCCCCAGTTCAACAAATTTACACTTTGAGCATTTTAACGAAAATGAAAAACCTTTCACCAATTACATTAAGAGGTTGGAAAATTATCTTGCACTACGAAACATATCGGATGCTACAAAAAAACGGCAAGTACTTATAAATTGCATTGGCACCAAATACTACCAACTTCTTTCAAATCTAACAGCCCCAGAAGCGCCTGTTGCAAAGTCATACGATGATTTAGTCGTTCTTCTAAAGATGCACCTCAGTCCAAAGCCAAATGAAATTACAGAGCAGCACAAATTCCTGCTCAGAGTCCAACACGAGGGAGAGTCAATATCTAATTATTTGGCTGAGTTGAAAAAGCTAAGTGCATACTGCAATTTCACCTGTGAGTCGTGTCAAAAGTCAACTCTTAAAACTTATTTACGTTCGCAATTCATTCGAGGTCTGAGAGACTCCGACATTAAAGAAAGGCTTCTGCGGGAAACGGATATGACTGGACAAAACTATTTATTATGCTATCTCTATGGAGGCTTCAAAAACTGAGAGCCGCAACATGCAAAATATTGTCGTCAGTAGAAAAAACTAAGTCAAGAAATAAAATGAATAGCTACAAAGCCCATGATCGTGTAATAGGGTTGGTAGTTGAAATTTGATAGATTGTTAATTTTATCTTTCATGATTGCGGACGGGCATGCTTGTGGGTGCACGGCCTTTAGCTCGCCGGAAACGGTGTAGGATCTTGTCCACAAACACAAAAATTCAACCCATTACATAAAACATGCCAAAAAAAATTGTTGAATTTACATTTTACAATAAAAAAAAACAATAAACGACGGCGGACGGACGTCACCACTAGAGGTTGCCGTGGTGTTAATCGGCATGGCCTATCCCACCCTGCCTTGGGAGTCGTTGGCTTGGTTTTGACCCCCCCCCTTATACCTGACTCACCATTACAGCGTCTTCACCTTATCCACCGAATCATGACGTCACCATTAGCATCCCCTGAAATGAAAGTCCTAATATTCCATCAAGCTATTCGCTTGAACAAAAATGAAACCAAAAATTTTTACCATCTTGGCACTATATACAATTTCAAATTTTATTTTAAGTTAAAGAAAACTTTGGATTTAAAAAAAAAATACTTTTGGAAAACATTTGTATTTGTAGGTAGGTATTATGACCATTTAAATATTTGAATATACAATAAAAATTATTAAATATACAAAAAATTTAACAAATAAATAGATTTATGTATCAAAAAAAAAAATAAACAACACCTAGTATAGAGGAATTGTACACATTTATCACAATTCTATGGTGTACACAATTATATAAATATATAATATATATGTATATATATCTCATATATATATACGTATTTTATTTTTATTTCCAAATTGTGTAAAATTTTGCTTCCCTTTTCCTATATTTTATTCTTTTCCTTTTAGATTCAAAGGGGGGATTAACAACCCTACCTGAAATCGAGCTCAATTTTTGGTGGAGAAGGAACCCTTACCCGAAACCTCCTTCAAACTCGTAATTTTACCAAAAGGGAAATAAACTTTTGTCACAAGAGCATTTATAAATTTACTCTACGCAATTCCTCAAGACCAAGGGGCATTCACAAAAAAAAATCAGATAAAAGATATACAAAAAAAAATTAATACAGATTTCTAATTTAAAACAAAATTTTTTTGTTACAAGATTATATCTGCCAAACTATATGTTCGAAGAAAATGAAGAGAGCGGGGCTCTGTTTCTGTATGATGGTTGATATTATGTTGGTATGTCGATTCGTACGTATAGGAGCATACACATATATCCGAATTCTTCTTCTTCTTAATTTTTTTTTTTTTTTTTTTATTATGATGGCATAAAAAAATGAATCGGCGAAAACCCCTACCGTATATATCTGTAGGTTAATATATGGTGATCGCCCGATGAATAATTCCTAATAATGAAAAAAAAAATTGAAATTAGACTAAACACCTAGATATCTAACGCACAAATTATTTATATATATATATATCACTTTTTTTTTCATCATTTCAATCCCTCATCTTAAATTCTAGGACTCACCAAATAGTTGTTCAAATTTAACTTCTCGTATAAATGTAATTTTGGGTTTTAATAATTTCCCATTCCTGCGTCGTGCGCTTCCCACAGTGTAATTACTTGTAGAGATACCTCTTTTCTAGAGAACAATTTATTTGTTTAATAATTATTCACTGGTCTTTATGTTTAATATTACTACCTTTATTTCCACTAGGCACAGTATAAAAAAAAAACTTTACTTTATTTTAAGTACTTTATTTTTCCTTTAAACGTTTTAAAAGTAAACTGTTGCGGAACGGAAGTAAGAAACAAGTTCTTCGTTCTATGGGTTTGCGCACTATGAATCGACAAATTTTTCAATTTTTTATTTTATTTTCCCTCTTTTATTTTTCATTTTTCCCTAGTTCCGTTTGTTAACCTAAGCGGTTAAATCATCCTATAAATTCTTCCAATCAGTGAAGTATATAAGCTTTCCTACTACTCAAGCATCAACCGTCAGTTATTGGTTGCGTTCAGAATGTTTACTGAAAGTAATCGATCAAATATTGTTGTTATCGATGAACAGGTGGATGGTATAAAAACTATAGGTGGGTTATTTTAAAGTGTCTGAACATTCTAATCCCTATTTAAATTTAATTGAATTAATCCCTTAGCTAGAATTTCTTCTAAAAGATACCCGGAAATCTCTTTTTTTTTTGGATATCGATAACAAGCGACTATACGAAGCCAACGCCATCTATTATGGAATAGAACATAACCCAATGGTCGAACGTATCGGATTTACGAACAGTCCCAAAGAATAGTGGCCATCATGAATATTGCAAGAGTAGGACCACAGCGCGTTTGACAAAGAGAGAAGAGATAGACTACTTAAAGTGAGAAATGTCAAACGAAATTAAATATTAACAAACAAACAAAAAAAAACATGTCGGCGGTGGTTGGAAGCATTTTTATGTAAGTATTTATTTCATCATTTTATGTAGTTTTAGACAATAATAAAACATTATTTTTACATAAATATTATTAGTATGTATATTTGAACAATATCACTAATTAATAATATTCATTTTTACAGAGGAAGTAGGACAGCGCAGAGTATCAACCACAACAACAAACAAATAGACAACTGCGCGCAATTCCTAGTCGCGACTAGGTATGAACCTTGCAATTGTTTTGGTAAGTTTAATGAAATATATTTTCATTTCAATTCAATAAATATATCCTTTCAATCTTTCTTTATCCAGGAAACATTTTCATCAACAGCAGCAGCCAACAACAACCCTTCACTTCCTCAAACAACCTCCCATGTCTTTGCATAATTCAAAGGCATTGGTGATGGTGCAGGTTGCAGAGAAATCCCAACAAGAAGGTAAGATTATTTGTACTAAGGTTTCCCTTAATTAATCTTTTTATTCTTTTAGGTGTCCATAACAAAACACTGGACATGACGAGTTTATGTGAGTTCAAGGACAGTGAACAAGACACACATAACATAATGATGTATTTCACCAGGTAATTTTAAGTACGCTATTAGGGGAGTCGTTTAGTATAAGATTGTTAAAACTAACACTGTTTATAAGTAGATATTAAGATTTTTTGGTAGTAATAAAGGATTACTATTATGCATAATAGTTTCGATGTCTATCGCTTGTTTTTTTTTTTTATTATTGGAAAGGCTGAATTTGTTCAAGTTTCTTTTGGGAAGTTGTTTGTGCTATCTTCGTTCGTGGTGAAGAAACCCACAAAAAGCCGGGCATAATAAATTAGCTCTTTTTGTGTTACGCTTTTGATATTTTTAACAACATACAGTGAAGTGAGTGATATCAGAAATTATACAAACGATTAAATAAATAAACAGATAATGACTGACGCATTCGACTGAGGTGAATAATTCGCGGTTTTGAAGTGTCGAATACCATATGATTTCATAAAATTCTGAAAATCCTTTGACAAAAATTGCTTCCCATTGTCAGAGTGCACGATTTGTGGAACGCCAAACAAGTGGAAAACATTTTCTTGTAAAAATTTAATAACATTTGAAGAATTGGCATTCTTCATGGACTTTAAGAAGACAAACTTGGACAAGTGATCGAGGACGACAAAGACAAAACTACTTCCAGACTTAGATCGCGGATATGGACCTAAAAAGTCAATATATATCTTTTGAAACGGACGATCGACGCTAAACACGTTAGACATAGGTGGACGTAAAACTTGATTAGACGGCTTGCACTGAGTACAGATGTCACATTTCGAGATGTATTCGCGTATTTGAATTACCATGTTTGGCCAATAAAAATATTCGCGAATTCTTTGAAGAGTTCCACCATGAGCAACTTGTGGGGGGTCATGGGAACGCACGATGATATTATTGGTGATTCCTGATGGTACCCATAATCGCCAAGTATGTTCGTTAGTAGTAGTATCTTCATTTGATGGAAAAGCTCGCTTATATACAAAATTGTCTTCAACTTTCAAATCAGGTAAACGTTCTTGATTTTCCTGAATGGTCTTAATTAAAGAAACATATTCTTCGGAACTAAATTCTGGTGATTGTAGATCTATCAGTGGTGCAATAATTTCAAAATCTATAGTTTCTACATCCATATACACTCTAGATAACACATCTGGGACAACATTTAAACTACCTTTACGATGTTCGATATCGAACGAAAAAGCTTGAAGTTGTAAACTCCATCGCGCAAGCCTGCCGCTTAGGTCTTTTAAACTCATAAGCCATTTAAGGCAGTTATCAGTGATAACTGTAAATATCATTCCTTCAACGTAAGGCCTAAATTTCTGAATCGCTAAAACTGCCGCAAGACATTCTTTTTCGGTAACGCTATAATTTTTTTGACATTTATTAAGTTTTTGCGAAAAATAAGAGATAGGTGACTCTTCCTCGGCGTCATTTTTCTGAAAAAGCACTGCCCCTACACCTGTGTCAGATGCATCACATTGAATTAAAAATCGTTTTGTAAAATCAGGATGCGATAATACTGGGGCAGTTATTAAGGCTTTCTTCAACTTCTCGAATGCCTCCAGAGCTTCTTTCGTCATAATAAACTTTTTGTTTGACTTTTTCAGAGTATCGGTGATTGGAGCCGTCAAAGACGAAAACTCGCGTATAAACCTACGGTACCACCCTGCTAGGACGTACCTGTTTCGTCGTTTTTGGAACCGGGAAATTTTCTATGGCTTCGACTTTGGCGGGATCTGTCTTAAGTTTCCCACCACCAACGATGAACCCTAAGTATTTCAACTCTTTGAAACAAAACTTAGACTTGGTCACGTTGATGGTGAGACCGGCTTTATTCAGGCACGCAGCTTCTTCCTCTAGCAGGGCCATATGTGACTCAAAGTCCGGCGCTATGACGAGCAGATCATCGAGGTACACGAAGACACGATCCCTTAACCTTGAGGGAATGACCTTGTCCATTAACTGACATAACCTCTGGGCCGCATTACACAGACCAAAAGGCATGACAGTAAACTGGTACAAGGGCCTCCCCGGTATTGTGAAGGCCGTCTTCTCCCTGCTTTGCTCATCCAACGGTATTTGCCAGAATGCGTCTTTGAGATCGATACTACTAATAAAGATAGTATCGTGGAGACGACTGAAGATGCCTTCGAGATTGGGGAGAGGATACGCATTTTTTTTCGTGAGGGGTTCAGCTTACGCGAATCCAGACACAGACGATTTTTGCCAGGTTTCTGTATCAGGACCACTGGCGAACTCCACGGGCTCTCACTCTCCTCAATAACTCCAAGACTCAACATTCTATCTATCTCGGCGTACATTAAGGCTTGTACCGCCGGAGGGACGGGATAATGACGCTGTTTTACAGGAACCGCATCTCCGGTGTCGATGACATGCTCCCCAAGCGCCGTCTTTCCGAGACCGTATTTGGTATAACACCGAAATTCTCGCCTGATAGCATCCAACCTCATTTGCTGCTCCGGAGACAATCGGTGAGTATCTGAATTTACCTCGTAATCCGATATTTTAATTTCACTAACAATTCCAGGTGCAAGTTTAAATGCCTTCCAGAAATCGACGCCGAGGTAGAGTTCCTGATCTAGGCTTGGCACAAGGTAAAAAGTAATATTACGTTTTAAGTTTTTGTATACTACTTCTAAGTCTATTTTACCGATTATTGATTGTGACTTGCCATCAGCAGTCTTAACATTAGACATAAACGGTATCATTTGAACCTTAAGTTCATTAACTAAATTTTTACACCCTTTTCCAAGTATACTAACACTTGCTCCACTATCAAGTAGGCCTAAAATTTCCTTATTATCTATTCTCACTTTAGCGTAAGGCCTGGGATCTCCAGAAATATCTATTATAGTAGATAATAGATTGCATTTTAATTGTTTTCTTAATTTGTATCTAAGTCTAGTTTTAAGTATCTTATTATTAACTTTGCCACTGAAAATTCTTTCTTTAGCTTCGTTGTAATCCTTAATTCTAATATGTAAGGGTTTTACATAGCTAAACTTAACATTTTCTTTCCCATAACCATTGTTTTCACCAGGCTCGTTCGTTCTTCTTTTCAAGATGGTGATTTTCTTCTCATCACTATCTTCGACTTGATTTGCTTTTATTGACTTTGAGGGTTCGATAATTCGGGTGGTTGTTTCGAACGCGATTCCATCGTTGGAATCACGTTCTTCTGTCCGTTTTTTAGTTTACACTTCGGACAATTTGACACAATGAAATTTTCTTCTCCACACTTAAAACAAAATAGGTTTTGCTTCGGAGATGGGCATTCCCAATATAAATGTCCTATTGACTTACAGTTCCAACAGGTAAGAACTTTGTTAGGTGGTCTAGGTCTATTATTGTTAATATATTGCACTGCTGCAATATTTTCTTCGTGATGAAATTGTTCATTATCATAATATTGTATTTCGTTAGCATGTATTCTCGGAACTGACCTATATTGTCGATTTGGTTTAGTATTATGTACAGGGAATGTATTTTCCGCTTCTTTGCACACAAACCTAAGTTGATCAAGAGAGAAGATTGACATTGGGTAAACCAAAGGACCTATTCGATCATTGAGGTTACCTTTTACCATCTTGATCAATTCCGAATCTGGTAACGATATTTTTAATTGGGATTTGATTTTCATAATTGCAGCAAAATACTTATCACAAGATTCTGAAGAACCTTGTTTACGATCTGACAATTCTCTTAATATTTGGTAGTCGGACTTACAACTTCGATAATGAAGCAATAATGCTTCACGCATTGATGGCCAATCTGGTTGGTGATTGGTTTTATGAAATTGATAATACCAAGTTGCTGCATCACCCGTAAGTGTAAGATGAAATTGTTTAAGAATTTCAGACCATGGACAACCATATTGCTTTTGCAATGTCTCAAGCCGAAAGATAAAGTCTTCAACAGACAAATTCTCTGGTGTACCATCAAACTTCAAATTCCATCTATCAATTTTTATAACATCTTTATAACTTCTGTTATAATAATAATTATTGTTCGGAGCCATATAAGGGTTTGAGGGACTTTGTTGGAAATCGTTCGGATTTCCAACTTCAGGATTATGTGAAGGAAAGTGAACTTGAGGTTGTATTTCAGGATTTGGTATTAATCCTTGAATAGGCTTGAACGCGAAAGATGTTTGGGAAACTGCAGGGGTGTTGTTGATTTGAAAGTTTTGACCCATCGTCAGATTTACATTTTGTTGTTGTTGAAACTGATGATTTGGAATCGGTTGTTGTGGAACCAAAAAGTTTTGACTCGATTGAGGGTGTGATTGATTTGTTCCACTATAAAACTGTTGTTGTTGAAATGAAGGGTTTGAGTTTTGAAATGATGGCTGGTTTTGGGAATGATTATTCTGAGGTTGGAAGTTATTGAAATTTGGTTGTTGCGGATCATTGAAATTTTGTTGTTGAGTATTATTGAAATTTTGGAATGATTGTTGTTGAATGGGGTTATGTTGAAGAGTTTGTTGCTGGTTGTTTAAATTTGCAAAATTTTGATTGAAAGGTGAATTTTGTTGATGAGATTTTGTTTGTTGTGGTTTAGTTTTCTGTTGGTGAGGATTTGGTTCTGGTGCCTTTTTATTTCCAGTAGATTTCTGGGTGGTCCTATTTGAGGTGTCTTCCTTTCTCAATGGAAGAGTTGCCTTATTAATATCACCCAAAAATTCAAGGAAATCAGCCCTAACGTTTTTCTGGACGTTATCGGATATGCTTGAACTCATTGATCGGGAATACGACTCGAAAGCATTCACCAGAGCGTAATTGATATACGCCTTTAAATCACTCGGGACTGAGCCAAATTCTCTATGTTCTGCATTTGCTTCGACGTTTTCACCTTCCGAAATGTTGGTATCGCGAAGAGTTTGGATATTTCGATCCGAATCTATGAAACCTGCATCTAGGTGGCTTAAACTACTAAACGTAGGAGCTGTTACAGAATTTGATTCCGATGAGCTGTTAAGGGGCCCAATACCTGAAGTGTCATTCAAAATATTCTCATTCATATCTTGTGGTTGTTCTGGGATTAATTCCAAGTTTAGAACTGGTTTTTGTCTTGCAATGTTGGTTGTTGGTGGTGTTCTTTGAACAAGCGGACGACACTGTAACGCATCAGGTATGTCCACCAGAACTGGATTTTGACTGATCGGTTGAGTGGTAGTAGGAATACCGCCTTCGATCGATTGAGGGAGACCTTATTCTACTTGATTAGCGTTATTGTTATTACTAACATTTGTTAAAGATGGGTTGGGCGGAACTCTCGGGCTTAAACCAGTAAGCAAAAGTTCTTGACCGCTTGGGTTCAACCTAGCCGATTCTCTTGTAACTTTCTTTTTTATTGCGCCAGTTTTAGAAGCCATTTTAAATAATTTATTAGTTCTAGACAATTTGAAATTTTGAAATAATTATTCAAATAAAGTTGAGTTATTAAAACTCGCGAAATGTATGTTTATTTCAAACTCAATAAAAAATTTTTTTTTCAAGGATTTATAATTAATTTCAGTAAATTATACCAAAGTAAGATAATTTTAAGAAAAAATCAAGCGAGAAAAATTAAATTGTGAATTGATATTGGTTTTGAATAAATAAATAATAAAACCAAATGTACAAAAAAAATATGAAAATGTAACAAAAAGTTTTAAATATGTTAGAATTTTGAAGTAAAAAAAAATAATAATAAATAAATTAATGACGACGAAAAGAAATTTGTACAAAAAAAAATGAACAGCAAAAAAAAATGTAATAAATAAATGTTTAATTAAACCAGAACAAGAGTAACTCGAAGAAAGTGTAATTAAGAAAATAACAAACAAAATTAGGTAACAATCTAAAATTATTGTAAACCTGTTTTGTCTCAATTTTATAAACAAAAATAATCGAAAAGCAAAAAAAAAGGTTTGTTTTCTAAAGAAAACAAAGATTTTTATGTTTTCAAAAGTAATGTCAAAAACAAAACGAAAGGAAACAAAAAAAAAACAACAAAAAAAAATAAACAAAGTATAGAAAAACAAGGCCACAATTAAAAATTATTGTAAACCTGTTTTGCCTTAAACTTATGTATAAGAATAATAATCGAAAAGCAGAAAAAACAAAAACTATTTAAAAAAAAAAAAAAATAAAGTTTTTCGAAAGTTTTCGAAAGAACGATTTCAAAAAAAACGATACAAGAAAAAGAAAACAATAAAAATATATATAAAGATTGGTTATTTGGTGAGCCTATAAATCTTAAGAAAATCGAAAAATATGAAAAAGTATGTATATACAAAAAAACAAAATTGTTATTAGAATTAAGTAACTTAATAACTCAATAAATCAAAAAAAAATATTGTTTCGGAAGTCGAAGTTTTTTTTTTTTTTTTTTTTTTGGATTTGTTGTCATATATATCTTCGGGGATGCTTCAAGTGACTGATTCGGAGGTGAAATTTGTTGACGAATTCGGTGAGCTGAAATGGTGGCTAAATGATAATTTTCACAGACTGGCAGACGGACAAATGTTGAAAATTTTCCCTCTAAGTGGTAAATAGGAACATAAAATTTAAACAAAAGACAAAAAAGATTTGATTGTTATCCAATTGTATTCGCAATTCTATACTGGCCTGAGACCTTAGATAGAAGACATAATACAGTTATATAAACAACACAAAAAAAAAGGAAAGTAATTGTGCAACTGTGCGACACTACGTCATCAACAGGCCACAAACTTTGCAGAAAGAAAATACGTGACAAATGATTGAAAATTAAAAGAAAGAAGATAGAAAATTAAAATTTGTTACAATAAAGGATGGGTAAAGGCAAACAAAAACAGAAGGTTAATTGTTTTTGTTATCATCTTCTTGTTGTCTCGTCGCAAGTGAAGGTGGTATGTTGTAAAAACTTTCCCGATCACGACATACGAGTTTCCGAAGATGATAACAAAAACAATTGGGAATATTAAAATTGGGAAAAAGGTAAACAAAAACGAAGACTCACGTTGCGGGCGCCATTTGTAATAGGGATGGTAGTTGAAATTTGATAGATTGTTAATTTTATCTTTCATGATTGCGGACGGGCATGCTTGTGGGTGCTAGGCCTTTAGCTCGCCGGAAACGGTGTAGGATCTTGTCCACAAACACAAAAATTCAACCCATTACATAAAACATGCCAACAAAAATTGTTGAATTTACATTTTACAATAAAAAAAAACAATAAACGACAGCGGACGGACGTCACCACTAGAAGTTGCCGTGGTGTTAATCGGCATGGCCTATCCCACCCTACCTTGGGAGTCGTTGGCTTGGTTTTGACCCCCCCTTATACCTGACTCACCATTACAGCGTCTTCACCTTATCCACCGAATCATGACGTCACCATTAGCATCCCCTGAAATGAAAGTCCTAATATTCCATCAAGCTATTCGCTTGAACAAAAATGAAACCAAAAATTTTTACCATCTTGGCACTATATACAATTTCAAATTTTATTTTAAGTTAAAGAAAACTTTGGATTTAAAAAAAAACACTTTTGGAAAACATTTGTATTTGTAGGTAGGTATTATGACCATTTAAATATTTGAATATACAATAAAAATTATTAAATATACAACAAATTTAACAAATAAATAGATTTATGTATCAAAAAAAAAATAAACAACACCTAGTATAGAGGAATTGTACACATTTATCACAATTCTATGGTGTACACAATTATATATAATATATATATATATATCTCATATATATATACGTATTTTATTTTTATTTCCAAATTGTGTAAAATTTTGCTTCCCTTTTCCTATATTTTATTCTTTTCCTTTTAGATTTTTTTTTTTTTAATATTTATGACGACATAGGATCATTCAAAGGGGGGATTAACAACCCTACCTGAAATCGAGCTCAATTTTTGGTGGAGAAGGAACCCTTACCCGAAACCTCCTTCAAACTCGTAATTTTACCAAAAGGGAAATAAACTTTTGTCACAAGAGCATTTATAAATTTACTCTACGCAATTCCTCAAGACCAAGGGGCATTCACAAAAAAAAATCAGATAAAAGATATACAAAAAAAAAAATTAATACAGATTTCTAATTTAAAACAAAATTTTTTTGTTACAAGATTATATCTGCCAAACTATATGTTCGAAGAAAATGAAGAGAGCGGGGCTCTGTTTCTGTATGATGGTTGATATTATGTTGGTATGTCGATTCGTACGTATAGGAGCATACACATATATCCGAATTCTTCTTCTTCTTAATTTTTTTTTTTTTTTATTATGATGGAATAAAAAAATGAATCGGCGACCACCCCTACCGTATATATCTGTAGGTTAATATATGGTGATCGCCCGATGAATAATTCCTAATAATGAAAAAAAAAATTGAAATTAGACTAAACACCTAGATATCTAACGCACAAATTATTTATATATATATATATCACTTTTTTTTTCATCATTTCAATCCCTCATCTTAAATTCTAGGACTCACCAAATAGTTGTTCAAATTTAACTTCTCGTATAAATGTAATTTTGGGTTTTAATAATTTCCCATTCCTGCGTCGTGCGCTTCCCACAGTGTAATTACTTGTAGAGATACCTCTTTTCTAGAGAACAATTTATTTGTTTAATAATTATTCACTGGTCTTTATGTTTAATATTACTACCTTTATTTCCACTAGGCACAGTATAAAAAAAAAACTTTACTTTATTTTAAGTACTTTATTTTTCCTTTAAACGTTTTAAAAGTAAACTGTTGCGGAACGGAAGTAAGAAACAAGTTCTTCGTTCTATGGGTTTGCGCACTATGAATCGACAAATTTTTCAATTTTTTATTTTATTTTCCCTCTTTTATTTTTCATTTTTCCCTAGTTCCGTTTGTTAACCTAAGCGGTTAAATCATCCTATAAATTCTTCCAATCAGTGAAGTATATAAGCTTTCCTACTACTCAAGCATCAACCGTCAGTTATTGGTTGCGTTCAGAATGTTTACTGAAAGTAATCGATCAAATATTATTGTTATCGATGAACAGGTGGATGGTATAAAAATTATAGGTGGGTTATTTTAAAGTGTCTGAACATTCTAATCCCTATTTAAATTTAATTGAATTAATCCCTTAGCTAGAATTTCTTCTAAAAGATACCCGGAAATCTCTTTTTTTTTGGATATCGATAACAAGCGACTATACGAACCCAACCGCCAACGCCATCTATTATGGAATAGAACATAACCCAATGGTCGAACGTATCGGATTTACGAACAGTCCCAAAGAACAGTGGCCATCATGAATATTGCAAGAGTAGGACCACAGCGCGTTTGACCAAGAGAGAAGAGATAGACTACTTAAAGTGAGAAATGTCAAACGAAATTAAATATTAACAAACAAACAATAATAATAATGATAATAATAATAATAATAATAATAATAATAATAATAATAATAATAATAATAATAATAATAATAATAATAATAATAATAATAATAATAATAATAATAATAATAATAATAATAATAATAATAATAATAATAATAATAATAATAATAATAATAATAATAATAATAATAATAATAATAATAATAATAATAATAATAATAATAATAATAATAATAATAATAATAATAATAATAATAATAATAATAATAATAATAATAATAATAATAATAATAATAATAATAATAATAATAATAATAATAATAATAATAATAATAATAATAATAATAATAATAATAATAATAATAATAATAATAATAATAATAATAATAATAATAATAATAATAATAATAATAATAATAATAATAATAATAATAATAATAATAATAATAATAATAATAATAATAATAATAATAATTTTTTTTTTTTTTTTTTTTTTTTTTTTTTTTTTTTTTTTTTTTTCCCTTAAGGGAATCGGGAGAAATGCTTTATGCACCATAAGGAGGCTTTTTGGCGTTGACCCATTAACCATCCCCGTGTGTCGGACTCGTTCAACTTAACATACCGACCAAAACTCCTCCATAACCCTTTTTGGCGTCTGACCTACCCCCCCGGCACCGCTGTTTGCATTACTTCAGGGGGGTTGTCATGTTTCCCTTGTGGGATCAACTTGCGGGTTCAACTGTTTCCCGATCATTTTCTTCTTCTCTTTTTTTCCTTCTGAGAATGTGTTCTATGAAGCTACAGATTTCTCTCCAGTTTTCGTAGCTATATAGCATCTTTTCCACCATATTCTCTGGAGTGATTGCACCGATCCTTATCTGAAGGTCTTGGCGAAGGCTTTCCCATCTGCTGCAGGCAAAGAAGGTATGGTTGGCGTCATCTTCTGGCGAGTCTCCGTACTGGCAGGCTGGGCTGTTCGTTTTGCCAATTTTGTGGAGGAAGGCGTTGAAATATCCGTGTCCGGTGAGGAACTGGGTGACGTAATAGTTGACCTCACCGTGTTTCCGGTCGTTCCACTTAGCCACGTTCCTAATCAGCTTCGCAGTCCATCGTCCTCTACTTTCCGAGCTCCAGCGCTCTTGCCACTTCATTTTTGTTAGCCGCTTAGCCTCCTCGGATGCCGCTTCCAATCCCATTTCCGTCTTTTTGTCGTAGACGTACTTCCTTTCTGTCGCTAGGAGGTCGATGGGAATTACTCCTGCGACTACAAGGGCGGCTGGTTCCGACACCGTTCGGTAAGAGCTGGCCACACGTAGAGCTCCGCGTCTTTGCACTGCCGCCATCTGTTTTCGGTACTTTTCTTGCTGTAGTGTTTCCGCCCAGATTTCGCTGCCGTACAGAAGGATGGAGTGTGTTGTCGCCATCAGTAACCTTCGCTTACTAGCCGTTGGTCCCCCCACGTTTGCCATCAATCTGCTCAGTGAAGTAGTTGTTTTTGAGGCTCTTTCCGTTGCTGCCTTTATTTGTTGCCAGTAAGTTAGCTTTGTGTCGAGTCTCATTCCCAAGTACTTCACCGCGACGCTGCTTCTTATGACTTCGGTCCCGATTTGAAAGTCGATTTGTGTGGGAATCCTCTTCCTCGTCAAAAGGACTATTTCAGTTTTCTCTGTAGCTAGGCTGAGTCCGTGCTCTTCCATCCACGAGTTTGCTCGTCGCATGACCTGGTTGAGTTTTCTTTGCGCGCTATCGGTGTCTCTTGCCGTAATCACCGCGGCGATGTCATCAGCGTACCCGACCAGAAAGGTATCGTCAGGCATCTCCATGCGAAGAATATCGTCGTAGGAGATATTCCAGAGATCTGGTCCTAGTATTGATCCCTGCGCTGCGCCAGACGTTACTTCTTTTCTTCGCAAGCCTTCCGTGGTCTCGTAAAGCAGCTCTCGATCCCTGAGGTAGTCCTTCACCATGCGTAGGAGATATGCTGGAATGTGGAATCTCCTTTCGAGCGCGTCCAGTATATCGCTCCACCTGGCCGAGTTGAAGGCATTTCGTACGTCCAGGGTTGCCAGCAAAATGATCTTCTTGGAGTAGTGGTTTCCCTGTTGGGCGATTTGGGCGGCGTTCACTACTTCTTGTATGGCTCCGATCGTAGAACGGCCCTTCCGAAAGCCGTACTGCCTCTCTGACAAGTCACCTGCCGCTTGTACTGCAGCTAAGAGCCGCGGTTTCAGTAGCTTTTCCAAGAGTTTCCCCGCGGTATCTAGCATGCATAGTGGCCTGTATGCCGATGGAGAATCCGGGTTTCCTTTACCTTTGCTGATAAGCACCAACCGTTGTTTCTTCCAGCTCTTGGGGAAGACGCCTTCCTCGAGGAAGCTGTTATACATGTTCAGCAGCAAGTGGGGACATGTTTGGGCTATCACTTTCAGGACTTCTGAGGGAATTCCATCGGGACCGGGGGCTCTTCTATTTTGCAGGGATTGTACAGCTACGCTCAACTCTTCTTCGCTAAAGACTGGAATATCATGTGTGTCGGCCGGTGTGTTGTCGGGTGGCCTGGTAGAATGAGTTGGGAATAGTGTATCTACGATGCGCTCCATGTTTTCTTCGCTGAGGACAGGGGGTGGGATCTGAGCTCCGAGTTTCCGTGTTACAATCTTGTAGCCTAGTCCCCAGGGGTCGCTATTGACGTCACGGCGAAGATCCTCCCATTTCTCTTTCTTGCTCGAATTGATGGCCCTCTTGAGCTCGGATCTCTTAGTTCTAAACTCCGCTACAGCGTCCTCCATAGGTTCAGCGTTTCTTCTTCTTCTTCTTCCCCTGGTGACTATGCGTCGAAGTTGTAGACATCTCCGACGTAGCGCGGCTATCTCCTCTGTCCACCAGTACACTGGATCTCTGCTTTTGTTAGCACCGCTCGTTCGGGGCATTGAGGAATCGCAAGCGAGCCGGATAAGTTGCATGGTGGCTTCGGTTTTCGTTTCGGCAGGTCCTTGTACTTGGAGCACAGCATCTGCACCTTCCTCGATCACTCCCTTAAAAATATCTGCATTCAACCTGTTCAAGTTCCACCTCGGAGCCCGTGGTTGGTGGCGATGGTTTAGGGCTCGTTGGTTGCCCTCCAGGTTGAAAACAATATACTGGTGGTCGCTGCCAGTGTAATCCTCGATTACTCTCCAGTCTTTGATTTTTGCGAGTGTGGTGTCCGTCGCGAAAGTTACATCTGGGATAGTGCCTCTGTGTCCTGGTCTCCTGAAAGTGGGGGTGTTTCCTACGTTGGCTACGTTAAGTCCGCGTCTCGCGGCCATCTCGAGTATTTGCCTTCCTCGAGAGTCCGTAGTTGGCATTCCCCATTCCAAGGCTCTGGCGTTGAAATCTCCAGCCAACAGAATCTCCCCTTCAATGTTTGCCATAAAATCTTCAAGGTCTACCAGTTTTCGCCGAAACTCGTCTATCCTATCGTTTGGACTGAGATAGGTGCTTATTACTGTGAGTCCCTCGCATTTCACCCACGTAAAACCTCTTTCTTTGCCTTGGCTTTTGGTGGGGAATTTCATCGCGTCCGGAATCCACAAGGCAGCAGTTCCTAGCAAGTCAGCGATCCAGTTTGGTTCTTCTTTGTCGGTGTATTGCTCACTGATGATGACAACGTCTACCTGTAGTTCTCTCATTAGTTTAACCAGAAGGTTGTTTGCAGTTAAGCTCCTGTGGATGTTTCCTTGGAGTATTCTGGTCATTGTGGATGTGTTTTCTTTGCCTTATCTAGTGCATATCTGAACACTTGACATCTACCCGATCCTGGTGCATGATCTAAAGCGGCTGTGGGCGTCGCAAGCTCGGCACATAGACAGCATTTTGGTGCTTGTTTACAGTCACTCTTTTTATGGCCCTTTTCTCCGCAATTGAAACAAAGACCTTGTCCCTTTCTGTCGATACCGCTGCATGTGGCCTGTTGGTGTCCGTATCCAAAGCATTTGAAGCAGCGTGGGACCTCTATTCTGCTTCGGATTCGGCATTGAACCCATCCTACTTTTATTGTGGGAGTTTTCAGCATTTCCTGTGCTGCTCGGGCATTAATGCGTATAATGGCCATTTTGAGAGAGCTTCTATTTTTCCCCGTGACTGATACCTGGATGTCTGTAATGAGGTCAGCGGCTTTCTTTTTGACGGCTTCTTCGACTTCCTCTACTGTGGTCAGCTCATCCAGATCTCTTATTTCGATGGCTATTTTCGGCTCAAGGTTTCGAACCGTTGCCTTTTCCCCTAAAATAGCTTTAAGAGACTCTCCGAAAGCCTTTTTGTTCTTAGTTTTGTATCCGAGTTCTAAGAGAACATCCCCAGATTTCGTTTGCCGAACGTTTTTGACGATGGTTTCGGTGTCATCTGGGTTTGCCTTGCTTCGAATTTCCCTCAGGATCCCGGAAAAATTTTCGTCTCCCTTTGGTTTAATCAGGATTGCTTCTGGTCTTGCTCTTCGCTGGTTCTGTTTTTTGGGCTTCTTTTTGTTTTCTTTTGCTGCTTTTTTAGGTTTCTCTTTGACCCTATCCTTCTGTGCGATTTGTACTGTTTCGACAAGCTCAGGCGGTTTTTTCTTCAGAGCTCGGGCGTAGCTTTCTTTCTCATAGTTTTCCACGGTTGGTGTTCCCATTTTTTGGCTGTTTTGCACCACCCGGATTTGTGAGGACTGCCTCGTTCTTTTTTCAGAGCCCGTCGGAAGTGGGCTTGACGGTGGTCTTTTTGACGAACTCGGCTTGTTTCCTGGCTCTGGCTCTTTCTCCTCTACAATCTGTATCTGCTCTGGTACTGCTGCAGCCGGTTTCTTCGTTGCACAACTTCGATCGGCTCGTCTTTTTTCTCTTTCAAGCCACTTCAACTTGTCAAGAGACTCTTCCAGTACTGCTATACCAGTTTTTATGTCCACACTTATATTTTTCTGTCTCGCGCACGCCATCTTCATGGTTTTTAGGACATTCAGGCACTTCTCCATCTCTTGTGAAAAGACGTCTGTTTTGCTTTCCTCCTCTGCTTTATCACCAGCTGCCTTTCTTGAGACTGTCTTTTCGCTCTCTTCTTCTGCCTGGAAGACATTTCTGGCAGCTGGAGGTTTTTCAGGCAGCGGCTGCGGAGATTCAACTGGTAACGGCGGCGTCCTATTCACCTTGGCAGCCCTTTGGAAAGGATTTACGTCGGTTGCACTTGTAGCATTTCGTTCCGCGGGAGCCAAGTGTGCCACTCCCGGGGTTCCAAAATCAATAAGGTTTATGTTGCGGTCGCTGGATGACGACGTCCCGGGGCCCGCGTGCTCACCCCTGACAGACGCCGGTACTGGGGATCCGACTCCCTGCACCGTAATATTACTCCCTTTTTCTTTTCTATCCATATTTGGTTTTAAATTTAGTGTTCCTTCACCTAGTTGTTTTTTTGGTCCGCGAGTGGTATTTTATTTCCCACTTACCCTGCATTCCTGCCGAGCGTTCCTCTATCCGCCACCTGAGGACGCGCCCTCTAGGGGAAAACAACAAAACCCCCGAGGGATAATAATAATAATAATAATAATAATAATAATAATAATAATAATAATAATAATAATAATAATAATAATAATAATAATAATAATAATAATAATAATAATAATAATAATAATAATAATAATAATAATAATAATAATAATAATAATAATAATAATAATAATAATAATAATAATAATAATAATAATAATAATAATAATAATAATAATAATAATAATAATAATAATAATAATAATAATAATAATAATAATAATAATAATAATATAATAATAATAATAATAATAATAATAATAATAATAATAATAATAATAATAATAATAATAATAATAATAATAATAATAATAATAATAATAATAATAATAATAATAATAATAATAATAATAATAATAATAATAATAATAATAATAATAATAATAATAATAATAATAATAATAATAATAATAATAATAATAATAATAATAATAATAATAATAATAATAATAATAATAATAATAATAATAATAATAATAATAATAATAATAATAATAATAATAATAATAATAATAATAATAATAATAATAATAATAATAATAATAATAATAATAATAATATAATAATAATAATTAATAATAATAATAATAATAATAATAATAATAATAATAATAATAATAATAATAATAATAATAATAATAATAATAATAATAATAATAATAATAATAATAATAATAATAATAATAATAATAATAATAATAATATAATAATAATAATAATAATAATAATAATAATAATAATAATAATAATAATAATAATAATAATAATAATAATAATAATAATAATAATAATAATAATAATAATAATAATAATAATAATAATAATAATATAATAATAATAATAATAATAATAATAATAATAATAATAATAATAATAATAATAATAATAATAATAATAATAATAATAATAATAATAATAATAATAATAATAATAATAATAATAATAATAATAATAATAATAATAATAATAATAATATAATAATAATAATAATAATAATAATAATAATAATAATAATAATAATAATAATAATAATAATAATAATAATAATAATAATAATAATAATAATAATAATAATAATAATAATAATAATAATAATAATAATAATAATAATAATAATAATAATAATAATAATAATAATAATAATAATAATAATAATAATAATAATAATAATAATAATAATAATATAATAATAATAATAATAATAATAATAATAATAATAATAATAATAATAATAATAATAATAATAATAATAATAATAATAATAATAATAATAATAATAATAATAATAATAATAATAATAATAATAATAATAATAATAATAATAATAATAATAATAATAATAATAATAATAATAATAATAATAATAATAATAATAATAATAATAATAATAATAATAATAATAATAATAATAATAATAATAATAATAATAATAATAATAATAATAATAATAATAATAATAATAATAATAATAATAATAATAATAATAATAATAATAATAATAATAATAATAATAATAATAATAATAATAATAATAATAATAATAATAATAATAATAATAATAATAATAATAATAATAATAATAATAATAATAATAATAATAATAATAATAATAATAATAATAATAATAATAATAATAATAATAATAATAATAATAATAATAATAATAATAATAATAATAATAATAATAATAATAATAATAATAATAATAATAATAATAATAATAATAATAATAATAATAATAATAATAATAATAATAATAATAATAATAATAATAATAATAATAATAATAATAATAATAATAATAATAATAATAATAATAATAATAATAATAATAATAATAATAATAATAATAATAATAATAATAATAATAATAATAATAATAATAATAATAATAATAATAATAATAATAATAATAATAATAATAATAATAATAATAATAATAATAATAATAATAATAATAATAATAATAATAATAATAATAATAATAATAATAATAATAATAATAATAATAATAATAATAATAATAATAATAATAATAATAATAATAATAATAATAATAATAATAATAATAATAATAATAATAATAATAATAATAATAATAATAATAATAATAATAATAATAATAATAATAATAATAATAATAATAAAAATAATAATAATAATAATAATAATAATAATAATAATAATAATAATAATAATAATAATAATAATAATAATAATAATGTATTTACCTTATTTCACCTTATAAAAAGCACGGTACATACCAATTCGAAAAGTATCTACCCCATTTTAAGTTAAAAACTTGTGTTAAAATTTGTTCCGATTATTTCGAGTAATGACTAATAACTGATATAAAACTATGTATATAAACATATATTATGTAATAATAATAATAATAATAATAATAATAATAATAATAATAATAATAATAATAATAATAATAATAATAATAATAATAATAATAATAATAATAATAATAATAATAATAATAATAATAATAATAATAATAATAATAATAATAATAATAATAATAATAATAATAATAATAATAATAATAATAATAATAATAATAATAATAATAATAATAATAATAATAATAATAATAATAATAATAATAATAATAATAATAATAATAATAATAATAATAATAATAATAATAA